>QXTE01000008.1:8057015-8165754 GCA_003942145.1 Platysternon megacephalum | reverse complement strand
TAATATGGTTATATGGTTCCTTTTAGCTTTGAAGTTTATCCCAACAAGGGACTTAGGTTACTGCTAAGGCTAATAGAATGAGAGAATTGGTGTCCCCATAGTACTAAAATTTCTTAAAATAATTGCTTTTACAATGGCTAATTTCAGTTATAAAACGGGGGGGGGGGCAACAACTGTGTTTTTTATAATCACGCAAACTTTGAACACTTTTTTTTTAAGTTGCTTAAAGAGAATTATCTAGAACTATAATTGGGAAAGAAATCATAATCAATTCAGTTTCATAAATATTTAATTATTTTGTAAAGAGGTTTCACACTATTCTAAGGTATTGACAAAAATCTTTGGTAGCAGCTAAATTCCATGGGGGTGACTATAGCTGCTGAAAAAAGGCCATTATTTTATATCTGAAATCCATATCCCATATGTGCAATACCTTGTCACTGGTGTGCATCCAGATACATATTCCTAGAGGAAACATCTCCATATATCTTAAGGCCTGTTTTTTTTTTTAGCAAAATTATCTGCACACAAATTAGATGTCACTTAAATACTGAGTCTGACACCTCTGTAATTAATAGCAATGCCTTTTAAAGGCATCAGTTAATTGAAAATGTTTATATAACAGAAATCCAATAAACACTATTAGATTTTCCTCATTAAATTAATGTTATGGATATCTAACAGATGTTTTAATTAGAAGTTGTTATTAACATGAGTAATAAAAGAATGAAAATCAGGCTCCAGGTTTTTTTTTTTAATGGCTACAAACTGATAGACTGGTCACATTAGGAGTATAGAGTATGAAATAAAGAAACCGATCATTCTATTTCTACTACACACTGAATTTAAAACTATTTAGGAATTTACAAGGGCTCTAGTCAATTGGCTTGAGCAACAGCCAATTATTAAAAAGTAGAAAAAACAATCTCTTTGTTGCTTCCCAGTTTATAGAAGAAATAGTTTGATTAGTTTATAGGAATGTGTTTGTTTGTGTAAATGGGTTTGTAGCACTTTTATTGAAGGAAATCGAATGGATAGTCTGGAATAACTCCATGGAAGTGGATTGGGCTAAACTAAAAAAAGGCACTTTTATTCCAAAAAAATAACTTTCCATTCCTGTTATTATTCAGAAAAAGCTATTTAACTGTAAACTCACACTTTACCTTCATATAGAATAACTGTCATGTATAGACAAACGCATAGTCAAAGAGATGAATTTCCCATTTAGTCCTGAAAGTGGTGATTTCTGTGTCATCATTGTCATTGCAGTCCCAGTCCTATGGTCAGTCTCTATACAAGAGATTCCCCTTATTGCTCAACATTTTCATTGTTCTACTGGAATGTAGCTGTCTTGGGAAGTCATGGTTGCAAAAGGAGAGATGCTTTCACAGGGAGTTGGGGTCAATTCTATTCAGGGTTTTGGCCTTGAGTTGTATTTGATATCACTAAAAGCGATGCATACATAATTACCTGGGTCAAAAAGAAGATGGTCTGCTGTGTTTTGTATCATTTGGAGTGTTTTCAGGTTGTATGGCTTCATTCCTAGACATAATAATAATCTAGAAATAACAAATACATGTATTCCCATAGCCAGAATTATATCAATAGGATGAGGTTCAATCTTCTGACCATTTGCAAAGGAAAGTAGTGTTCATTGCAGCCACAGCTATGTGAGTATCCGATAACACTGAGAAATTGAATAGGACCCTGAGACTATGGACCCATTTTAACAAACTAAAGGCGGCTGATATTAATAGTGCGGAAGTTATAGAGGAGGCAAGTTCTTTGAAGTGCTTCCCTCTTTTTTCCAGTAGCACCTTAGTCTTGTCACTATCCAGCTGTAACCTGCTGCTCTGCTCCCATGTACTTATTTTAGCTAGGTATTGAGAAAGGTTGGAGATAGTGCTGTGTAGATTTGCGCAAAACAAATTGCAGAAGATACAATTAATTAGTAAAACATTAGCACAGAAATTGCCTTCATGAAGTAAAGGAAATGCAATACAAAGATAACTCTTTAGCAATACAACAGTTGCCTGTATTTCAAGGCTGTATCAGACTTTTTTTTTGGACTATTTAATAATCATATTTTACTCATTCAATATTTGCTGAATTAACAGTATGAACAATTTTATTTTGAAAGCAGAAATACTTTCCAGGATAACGCACATTCTAAGCATTTTCACACATTTGCATACTCACTGAGATCAGCAAATGTTAACAATTGTGAATAATTTCCTTATTAAGGCCCCTAATTCCTTTAATTTAATGCCCTTATTATGAGAGAGTTCTTTTATCCTGCCCTTTATTAACCATTTACATTAATCAGCATCTTCACTGCTGTGCAAAACTCTTCTTTTCTGGACTCTAAGGTAATGAGGTAACCGCAGGGCTGCCCCCATTAACACCTTTTGACCTTTCATGAGGAATTTCTGCTTAACTTTTACATTTGAATGAATTATGACTTACTCAAGAGGACCTCATGGACTTACACATCTTTTAAACAATGGCCTATATATCAGTGCTGCTGATAATTAATATATGGATCTTTGTTTGGAGTGATATATTTATAGAAAATAGCATGTATATCAATGAGTAAATAGTCCACATTGCAATGTAAGAATTAGAGATGGGCCCAAACTGGAAAGTTCAGGTCTGGATCTACATTGGATTTAGACTTCCAATTCAGACTGTTCTCTCTACATATCTGGTGATAGGCAGCAACAACACACAATAGTAAAAGGAAGGGAAGAAGAAAAACATATCCATTTAAGTACTAAGGTGAATTTAGGCAAGTCGAATGTAATTATCAAATTGGAATTTGACTGGGGGATGAGGCTGTGACGCTGGCAGATCACGTGTTTGCTCACACCAAGGACCCAGGCCTCACTGAACACTTAGGCCTTGTCTACACTTCCAGGGTAAGTCGACCTAAGTTATGCTATAATGTAGCTGGAGTCAACGTAGCTTAGTTTGACTTACTGCGGTGTATACACTGCGCTGCATCAATTGGAGATGCTCTCCCGTTGACTTATCTTACTCTTCTTGTTACGGGGGAGTACCGGGGTCGACCAGAGAGCGTTCTGTGGTCTAGCAGGTCTTCACTATATCCGCTAAATCGACACCCGCTGCTGATTCCTGGTAAGTGTAGACATGGCCTTACAAATGCACAGCTGGAAACCAGTTTGGCTTACCTGTGTGTTTAGGAGTTCACACTTATTACTGGGTTGGTGAAATCTAATTATAGAACATACAAACAGTTTGGGTTGTCTGCCCTGCTTCTTGACTGTCTGCCCTGAGGTTAGCGCCCTCAGTTGTGAGCCACGCCAGACAGCGTGAAAGGGGCTACACCAGCAAAAATGGCTATGAGATCTTTAGTGATCATAGGTGGCCAGAATCCTTGGGTTGTTTTATCACATCTTATCTGAAAGATGGTGCCTCCAGCTTTGTAGTGCAACCAAACAATATGCTGGGGCACTGGTCAAGTACTAATTCTGGAGGAAGATTGTCACCTATTGAATCACCAGTGCCACTTTGTTCAGTACCCTGATTTTTTTCTTGAACAAACTCCTAGCCAAGAACTGGGGAGACCTGATCCTACTTATCTTTTGAGATCCAATGAGGTCAGAGTCCAGAGTGCCATGGTTGCAGGCTTTTTAACTCCTGCTTTAACAGCATTATCTCTTATTTAACACTGATTAATTTAGTTTGCTTTAAAAACTGCATTTATATTCCAAGGATGTAAGGTTAGAAATTCTTTCTTACATCTTGTTTGTAATGAACTATGGGATCTCCCATGCCCACTAATTAGAGAACTTCATTTAAATATCTCTCATCTGACCTGACATTATTGATCAATGTCTTTAAAGTGAACAACTAAATTACAGGCACTAGTATTAACCTCACTTGAAAACTGTCAGCTTTAGGGTATTTTTTTTCCCTTTAAGAATGATTAATGCTGAATCTTTCTTTCTTATCAGTTTGGCATTTCTGGCCTTCCAACAGTCAACTAGGCAATTAGTCATTTTGCAGGGCATAAAATGTGATTTCTCTAACCAATTATGAAAATAGTATGGTTTTGAAACCCATATTGTGAGTAGGCGCTTTTGGTACTACCGTCCAGTGCTAAATCCTCAAAACACAAGTGTGATATAATTAAGTAGGCATTTTTTGGAAAGGAGACTACTGGGGATGGGGGGAAGAACAGTTTTTGGAGAAAAATAGATTTTTCATGACACTATTCTAAAAGATTTTTCAAAGTAGGTTTTATCCTGCTACACTGCAACCAGTCCCATAGGCCTTATCCAGACCATCTCATGTGTTTCACAGACAGCAAGGCTGCCTAAAATATTTTATCATTACTTAAAAAAAGCTGAATTGGGATCATGAAATAGCTGCTTCCTAATTCAGTTGTTTGAAAGTGAAGTTTAACTGAAGCATCACAGTCATCATTATAGCCCTAATGACTGCCACAGTTGATCAGGCGGGGAAATGTGTCTGGATAATACTTTGAACATTTCCCGTTTCCAGAGGGATGTACAAACATTCCCTGATTAAGTTGACAATACCTTTCTATAGTAAGTATGACAAGTACTTCCTCCATTTTACGGATGGGGTACCTGACACACAGTGGGTTGAAGCTATTTGCCCAAGGGAGCGCACTAAGCTAGTAGAGTAACCTGGACTAAAATAAAGGGATTCTTTACACTTAGCCCCATTCTCTCTTCTTCTTGCGACACTGCAATCTCTGATTCTTTTTAAAGTTTGACCAGTAAGAAGACCCAGACCAAATAACATATATTTTTAAAAAAGCCTTTGCAGAATGATTGTTTAGGGTCAAAACTCTGTAGTTTTCGTTGATGTTTAAATCTTTTATTATTGAAATAAATATTCTGAAATGCTGCTATAGGCCTAACGTGATTTGTTTTGAACTGCATTCTCTTCATTTTTCATGTTGCATCACAACATGGAGCCCACATTAGAGATTTCACAGAATGTTTGAAATTTAGTTACTAGCTGGTAGATGGTGGTCATACATCCTGTGTGCTATAGACAAAGCAAAGGCCCTACTGCTCAATAATAATTAATACAGGTCTGTTGCATCTTAGGCGCATTTAACATGCGCGATTTCAGCTTTACGCGGTCAGCAAAAACAAAACAAAAAAGAGAAAAATAACAATTTAAATACTGTTTCTGTAGTGCGGGCGATTCCGCCCGCCATTACACTCAATGTAATTTTGACTATACGCGATTTTCGCTTTAGGCGCTGACTGCGGAACGTAACCCCAGCATAAGATGAGACAGACCTGTAATAATAATAATTAATAAAAAATAATAAACAAGTTCTTTATACATGCATGTGTTAATTTCCTATGAAATAAAAGTGCTTTGGGGTTGTGGTTGCCACAACAAGGAATGACTATAGAAATAGCCAGTCAGCCCTCATATCAGCAAAGTTTATGCACAATGCCCTGAATAGTGATGTACATGAGCAGTGCTAAAGGTTGGCAAAAACTACTAAGTGTATCTGTGTCTCTCCAGTTATCTCAGCTAGTGTCAATGGGAGAGTGAGGCAGCAGTGTGTGGAGGGAGAAAAAGGGGTGAGCACAGATATGTGGGAGGGAGGTTACATTTTGTTCTTCCCAGAGTCACCTTGGCTATTCCTGAGCTGGTTGCAAAGAGACATTGGGTACGTCTACACTACGGGATTAGTCCGAATTTACGGAATTCGATTTTTTGAAACCGATTGTATAAATTCGATTGTACGCGGACACAGTAAGCGGATTAATTCGGCGGTGCGTGTCCATGTACTAAGACTAGCGTCGAATTCCAGAGTGTTGCACTGTGGGAAGCTATCCCATAGTTCCCGCAGTCCCCCCCACCCATTGGAATTCTGGGTCGAGATCCCAATGCCTGATGGGACAAAAAATATTGTCGCGGGCGGTTCTGGGAACATACTCCCCCTCCCTCCGTGAAAACAACGGCAGACAACCATTTCGCGCCTTTTTTCCGTGGTGAACTGAGCAGACGCCATACCTCGGCAAGGATGGATCCCGCTCAGCTCAAGTTTGCAGTCATGAACATTGTAAACACCTCGCTCATTATAGTGCAGTTTATGCTGAACCAGGACCAGAAAAGCCAGGCGAGGAGGAGGAGGCGGCTACGGCAGCGCGGCGACGAGAGTGATGCGGACATGGACATGGACACAGAATTGTCTCGCGCCACGGGCACCGGCGCTTTGGAGATCATGTTGGCAATGGGGCACCCTCTCGCTGTGGAACGCCGATTCTGGACCCAGGAAACAAGCACTGACTGGTGGGACCACATAGTGTTGCAGGTGTGGGACGAATCCCAGTGGCTGCGAAACTTTCGTATGCGTAAGGGCACTTTCCTGGAACTTTGTGACTTGCTTTCCCCTGCCCTGACGTGCCAGAACACCAAGATGAGAGCAGCCCTCACAGTTGAGAAGCGAGTGGCGATAGCCCTGTGGAAGCTTGCAACACCGGACAGCTACCGGTCAGTCGGTAATCAGTTCGGAGTGGGAAAATCTACCGTGGGGGCTGCTGTCATGCAAGTAGCCAAAGCAATCGTTGAGCTGCTGCTAAAAAAGGTAGTGACGCTGGGAGATGTGCAGCTCATTGTGGATGGCTTTGCTGCAATGGGATTCCCTAACTGTGGTGGGGCGATAGATGGAACCCATATCCCGATCTTGGCACCGGAGCACCAGGGCAGCCAGTACATAAACCGCAAGGGGTACTTTTCTATGGTGCTGCAAGCAATGGTGGATCACAAGGGACGTTTCACCAACATCAACGTGGGATGGCCGGGAAGGGTTCATGACGCCCGCGTCTTCAGGAACACTAGTCTGTTTAAACGGCTGCAACAAGGGATTTACTTTCCAGACCGGAAAATTACCATTGGGGATGTTGAGATGCCCATCGTTATCCTTGGGGACCCAGCCTACCCCTTAATGCCGTGGCTCATGAAGCCATACACAGGCAGCCTGGACAGTAGTCAGGAGCGGTTCAACTACAGGCTGAGCAAGTGCAGGATGGTGGTAGAGTGTGCCTTTGGACGTTTAAAAGGTCGCTGGCGCTCGTTACTGACTCGCTCGGACCTCAGCCAAACCAACATCCCCATTGCTATTGCAGCTTGCTGTGTGCTCCACAATCTCTGTGAGAGCAAGGGGGAGACCTTTATGGCGGGGTGGGAGGCTGAGGCAAACCGCCTGGCCGCTGATTACGCGCAGCCAGACACCAGGGCGATTAGAAGAGCACACCGGGAAGCGGTGCGCATCAGAGAAGCTCTGAAAACAAGTTTCATTGCTGGCCAGGCTCCTGTGTGAAAGTTATGTTTGTTTGTCCCTGTTGAAAACCCGCCCCCTTGATTCACTCATTCCCTGTAAGCAACCCACCCTTCCCCCTTCCCCCTTCGATCCCAGTTTGATTTGAAAAAAATAAAGTCAGTTTCGTTTACAACTCAAGAACTTTTTATTAACGGGTGGTAATGAACATAGGGAGAGAAATAACCAGGTAGTCCGGGTGGGGTTTGGGAGGAGGGTAGGAGTGAAGGAACAGGGCAGGAAAAACATTCAAAATAATGAGAGCCTTTTGCTTGGGCTCTCTAATGGGGTGGAGTGGCAGGGTGCACGGAGCCTCCCCCCCCGCGTTCTTACACGTCGGGGTGAGGAGGCTACGGGACTTGGGGAGGGGGGAGGGCGGTTATAGAGGGGCTGCAGCGGCACTCGGTAATCCTGCAGCTGCCGTTCCTGGAGCTCCACCAGACGCCGGAGCATGTCTGTCTGCTCACGCAGCAGCCCCAGCGTTGCATCCCGCCACTTCTCGTCTCGGGCGTCCCTCCTCTCCTCACGTTCGTCCCTTCTCTCCTCACGTTGGTCCCTTTTCTCCTCCCGTTGGTCCCTCATGTCCTCCCGTTGGTCCCTCTTCTCCTCACGGTCACTGGCCTCTTTCCGGAATTTTAATACAGTGTCCTTCCAGTCATTGAAATTAGCTCTCTCATCCCGGGTCGATTGCATAATTTCCGAGAACATGTCGTCTCGCGTGCGTCTCTTTCGCCGCCTTATCTGGGAGAGCCTTCGGGCCGGGGGCGGGAGGATTGAAAAATTTGCAGCTGCAGGAGGAGGGAAAAAAAGGGAGAGAAGTATGTAAAAAGATACATTTTATAGAACAATGCTTATACTCTTTCACGGTGAACACTTTTCACATTACATAGCAATGTACAAGGTCGCATTTTGCATCTTATATTGAGTGCCCGCGGCTTTGGTGTTAGAGATCACAGCAGACGCAGGGCCGGGCAACAGAATTCGGCTTGTATGCAGCCATGGTAAGCCATTGTCCTGCGGCTTCTGCATTAAATCAGCGCCCTCCTTTCCCATAGCAAGCAAAGCCCTTTACGTGCTGCGGTTTTCCTGTTACCGTGCAGCATCAGATAACATAATAACCCCCACCCACCACCCATTCAATTCTGTGGGATGATCGGTTGACCCCCTCCCCCCACCACGTGGCTGGTATCATGGAAGATCCATGCAGATAACAAACTAGCCCCCCCATCCACTTCTGTGGGATGATCGCGTTACCCCTCCCCCCACCGCGTGGCTGGTATCAGGGAAGACCCCTGCTAGCCAAACGCGAAAACCTCAGCGCCATTGTCCACCCACTCCCCCCCGCCCGCTTGGCTAACTGCAGGGAAAGATTTCTTTTCAGCTACAGGCAAACAGCCCAGTAGGAACGGGGCCACCTCTGTCCCCTTAATTACATTCCCGTATTTCAAACAGGTTACCCTGAACGATATCACTCTCCTGAGGATAACACAGCAAGATAAAGAACGGATGTTGCTTGAATGCCAGCAAACACCGGGACCATACGCTGCCAAGCTTTGTCAAGCAATGATACCGGATTACTTGCTGCTAGCATGGCGCGGTCAAGTGTCCTACCATGGAGGACGGAATAAGGCTGCCCTGCCCAGAAACCTTCTGGAAAAGCTTTTGGAGTACCTCCAGGAGAGTTTCATGGAGATGTCCCTGGAGGATTTCAACTCCATCCCCAGACACGTTAACAGACTTTTCCAGTAGCTGTACTGGCCGCGAATGCATCCCAAGTCCCCAGGGCAAATTAATCATTAAACAAATACTTGTTTTAAACCATGTTTGATATATTTGAAAAGGTACACTCACCAGAGGTCCCTTCCAGGGGGTCTGCGATGCCGCCTTGGGAGGGTTCGGAGGGCACTTCGGTCAGGGTCAGAAACAGCTCCTGGCTGTCGGGGAGAATGGAGTGCTGTGTGCTCTCCACAAGTTCGTCCTCCTCCTCCTCCTCCTCTTCCCCGTCCGCAGATTCGTCATTCAAGGATGAGATTAACCCCTCCTCGGAGTCCACGGTCAGGGGTGGGGTAGTGGTGGCGGCCCCCCCGAGAATTGCATGCAGCTCCTCGTAGAAGCGGCATGTCTGCGGCTCTGCCCCGGACCGTCCGTTTGCCTCCTTGGTTTTCTGATAGGCCTGTCGGAGCTCCTTCACCTTAATACGGCACTGATAGGAGTCCCGATTGTGGCCTCTCTCCATCATGCCCTTGGAGATCTTGTCGAAAATTTTGGCATTCCGTCTCTTGGAACGCAGTTCTGCGAGCACGGAATCCTCTCCCCATATAGCGATCAGATCCAGTATCTCGCGTGTGGTCCATGCTGGTGCTCGTTTGCGGTTCTCAGACTGCATGGCTACCTGTGCTGTTCAGCTCTGTGTGGTCACCTGTGCTCACCAGGCTGGGCTAACAGGAAATGAAATTCAAAAGTTCGCGGTGCTTTTCCTGTCCAACTGCCCAGAGCATCCGAGTTTAGATTGCTGTCCAGAGCGGTCACAATGGTGCACTGTGGGATACCTCCCGGAGGCCAATACCTTCGAATGCCGTCCACACTAACCGTAATTCGAACCAGCAATGTCGATTTCAGCGCTACTCCCCTCGTCAGAGAGGAGTACAGAAACCGATTTTAAGAGCCCTTTAAATCGAATTAAATGGCCTCGTTGTGTGGACGGGTGCAAGGTTAATTCGCTATAACGCTGCTAAATTCGAACTAAAATTGTAGTGTAGACCAGGCCATTGTCTTGCTCTGGAGCTAATGCAGCTTCTCTTGGCAGCAATCTTTTCTATAACCAGACTCCTGTGATTTCCAAACCCCCTAAATAATTTTTTTTAAATGTCACCTTGAGAAGCCAAAGGTTTCATCAGAAAAATGTCACGGTATTCATGACAAGTCAAGTGTGAAGTAGCAGCCAATAAAGATGCAGTGCAAAGGATATGGGAGGGTAGCAATTTTAGTAGTCAGTCTATAATACAGGGGTAGGCAACCTATGGCACGCGTGCCGAAGGCGGCACGCAAGCTGATTTTCAGTGACACTCACACTGCCCAGGTCCTGGCCACCGGTCCGGAGGGCTCTGCATTTTAATTTAATTTTAAATGAAACTTCTTAAACATTTAAAAAACCTTATTTACTTTACATACAACAATAGTTTAGTTATATATTATAGACTTATAGAAAGAGACCTTCTAAAAACATTATAATGTATTACTGGCACGCGAAACCTTAAATTAGAGTGAATAAATGAAGACTCGGCACACCACTTCTGAAAGGTTGCCGAACCCTGCTATAATATATATTTTCAAAGCACATTGTACATTTAATTTGCAAAAACAATGAAGCCCTTGCTGAAGAACCCTGGTCCTGGCATATGTTAAAGTCCAGCCAGGGAAGATGCAGAGTTGAGGGGAGGGGAGCTGGTTTGTTGGCAATAGCAAATAATTAAACCATCTTTGCAAAGGCTGAGCACAGCCAATGGCTGGTTAAAACAGCCAAGGCTACCTCTGATCCTTCCCAGAACCACATCAGTATTTCCTGAGAGGGGGAAGAGGTACAGTGGCAGAGCCTAGCACAGTTAAAAAGTGGTGAAACCTGCCAAGGATGCTTTCATTCATTTACAGGGTGAGAGGAGAGAGATGGCTTAGAGCGGTATGTGAGCACAACAAATGTAGTGTAGCCTTTACTAAAATGTGGTACACACTTCATAAACTCTTTATATTTCATCCACAGGGAGTGTGTGTGAGCAGTTAGTTAAAGAGAATAGAAATCTAGACAAAAATAGACATAAAAAAGAAATCAGTACCTAAGCCTTTGGAATGAGTTGCAGTGGCCCGATTACCTGAGCTGGCTCTCATTAAATGTTTTGTGTTGATTTTGTTATAATCATCATTTATTTGTCTCCTCCTCACTATTTCAATTGCTGTTTGCACATGATTGAGGAAAAAGGCAGTCTTTCCTCAACAGCTATCTACACTGGCCTTGTTCCACTACTGTTTATGGTAGCTGTCTGTCATGCTTTGCTTAAATACCTTGAAGGCATATTTAGTAATATTCCCCTTTGCCATCTGGAACAGACTTTCATCCAACTCTGGGCTGATGCACTTGAGAGCCCCATCTGGTATCATGTCTCTGAAGTAAATGTAGGATGGTAGAGGCTCTCAGCTACTACAGAGGGAATAGTAAAAGAGCTGATGTTGTGAGGGTGGAAACTAAGAGCTTTATCCAAAACCCACTGAAGTCAGTGAGAGTCTTTCCACTGATATTGGTGGGCTGTGGATCATGCACCAATTGTTCTTTAAAAACAAAAGGAAAAAGTACTATGGAAGTTCATTTGTGCAGCTCTCTGGAACTGCCAGAGAAGAATCCAGCATTTCTTTCAGATTCGTCTGAAGCAATTTATGTGTAAGCAGAGTCAAGATGAGCTCTATCCTGACATCTGGTGGTGAACTATGGTGAGTGTGGAAAAGAACTTCAGGGGCTGATCTTGTTTGCATAGGCACACCCACCCCGCCTAGCGTGAGCCCCAGCAGCCGAAAATGGTCACTTTGGCAGCTGTGGGATCCCCAGTTTCTCTGTTATTGGGGCAGGAGGAATAAAGTGTTGTTACCCTGATTATGTGAATCAAGGACAATGAAACTGTTTTATGACAGAGGGTCTCACCATCACCTAAGTGACACTCACTAGACAAGGGACATGGGTTCCAAAACCCAGTGAATAGAGAGAGGCTGGAGGCAGGTATTTGTACTTGGTAGCGTGGGCCCCTTTTGCGAGCCCGATACACCAATTACACCGCCTTCTCTCTCCAGTGTTGAATGTCAGAATTAACTTTGATTCCATTAGGAATCTAGTTACAGACTGCTGAGCTGAATTCACTTTGGGCCAATGGGGCTCCCCTACTAGAAGCTGAAATCACTAAAGAGCTAAAGTTACTAAGATCACTGAGTGCTGTGTTAACTAGTGGAGGAGCCTGATGCTGTCTTGCTAAGTGGCGAGCGGAGCAGTTTGCAGGACGGCTGGTGGAGCGGTTGGCAGAGTGGAGCAGTTGGTGGGACGGTTGGAGCGGCCCACGGAACGGCGAGCGGAGCTGATCCGTTTTGCAGGGATGGCTGGAGCAGCTCACAGGACAGCGAGCAGAGTGGAGCTGAGCCATTTGCGGGGACGGCTGGAGCGGCCCACGGAACGGTGAGCGGAGTGGAGCTAAGCCGTTTTGTGGGGATGGCTGGAGCAGCTCACGGGACGGCGAGTGGAGTGGAGCTGAGCAGTTTGCGGGGATGGCTGGAGCGGCCCATGGGACAGCTGGAGGAGTAGAGTAGAGTGGAGCGGAGTGGCTGGTAGAGTGGAGCAGTTCGTGGGATGGCAGGAGCGGATCACGGGACGGCTGGTGGAGGTGGAGCGGCTCGTGGTGAAGGCTGCAGTGGAACCCCACGGAGAGGCAGGCAGTTGGCCTCGGACCACGTAAGGTGCCCCTTAACGCGCGCCCCTTCTTCACCCCCCCCCATTTCCACCCAGGCTGGGGGGGTAAAACCATGCAGATAAACCTTTGAACTCTGGGGCTGCACTGACCAGGGACAGAGACTTTTAGGTTGTTGGACTTTGGGGGATTTGGGGGATTTTGGGGTTGCTGGATTCAAGAACCAAAGGGAAAGGACATGGCTCAATTTGCTGGGGTGGGTCTTTGCTCATGGTTTGGTCTATGAACTTTAGTTGTGGTGTTTTCCCATTTTAATGCTGATGTTGTTTACCTCATGTTATTAAACATTTGCTGCTACACCGAGACTCTGTGCTTGAGAGAGGGGAAGTATTGCCTCTTCGAGGCGCCCAGGTGTTGTGTGTAAGATTTTCCCAGGTCACTGGGTGGGGGCTCCAGCTGGTTTTGCGTTACGTTGTTGGGAGGGGACCCCTATGCACTGAACCCGGCCCTTGCTGCTATCAACTCGGCCTGGCAGAAGGGTTACATATGTAACCAGTTTCAGTGGGCTTCACTCACATGCTGAAAGTGACACAGGCAGCTTTCCAGCATTGAGTCCAAAATGGTACACCCACAATAGTCAAGGCAAAGCTTAACTATTTTCATAAATCATATTTAACAATACAAAAAAATATATACTATATACACCTCTACCCCGATATAACGCTGTCCTCGGGAGCCAAAAATCTTACCGCGTTATAGGTGAAACCGCGTAATATCGAACTTGCTTTGATCCGCCGGAGCACGCAGCCCCGCCCCCCTGGAGCGCAACTTTACCGCGTTATATCTGAATTCGTGTTATAGCGGGTTGCGTTATATTGTGGTATAGGTGTATGTAGAGAAAAATCAAGAAAAATGTCTCTGGTGTTATGTTATTTGCCAATATGGGAATAGAGAGTGTTAAAATCCATTCTTCATAGAAATAAGGTAGCAAATTGAATTAACTACATCTTTGTCCTCATTTTTTCTCTCCCTCCTGCTGTGTGACTGAATCTTAGTATGATCAGGTGTCTGTCTAAGACTTGTTTTGCAGCAAAATGCCTTTGATCGTCTCAAGTGCATATCTCTCATACTGTATCCTAAATAATACTTTTTGTCCAGTGAGGTTTATTCTGCATTCACATACTCAAAAAGACCCCCTTACTTAATAGCAACCTTGACATAACAAAGATTGGATAATCAAGGAAAATAACTTGCTTTTATACTGCAAATAAAGGCCAACTGGTCTAAGGATGAAAAGAGTCTTTGCTAATTTTAGCATAAATCCACATAAGGTAATTTTGTGGGGGTGAAAAACAGTAAATTTTCCAAATTCACAGTTATTTATCTAGTTAAAATATGAGAGTGTGCATGTGTAACTTCATGGACTATATTGATTTTTACAAACTTAAAGTCAGTGAGAGTTGGGTGCCTAACTTCATTTGTGCCTCTGAAAATCTCCCCCTATATTACTAAACACAGTGGAGTAAATTCTTTCCTGACATAGGCCCTGATCCGACAACTGGGTCTTCTCAGCTGAACTTCTGTTTCTGTCTGGAATCCTATTAAAGTCAATGGGACTCTGCATGGGCGTAAAGCTCCTCCAGTGTAGATCTCATTGCAAGATCAGGGCCCTATGTTCTCTGGAACCTCACTGCAGTTGGAGTTCAATGCAGTTTCATGGAATGTAAAATAGAATTTGGCCCTATGGCAACACACACACAATATTTAAAATTATGGCAATGCAGAATAAAGCCCCATAATACAATGTGACCCATACATATGGACTGCTCTACTTGTGTGTAGTGCCTTGAAGTCAAAATTTGCATTGACCCGTATTTCCCAGCTGGGGCCAATAATCTACCCCATCATTTCTAGGCTTCCCTGCTTGATGCTGCAGTGCACATTTATTGTGTTATCTCAGCCAGCACTCAGAGGTGGTTTGATGAGCAGACATTGTTGGAATATTTAATGTTCACATACATGCTTTTGAAAAATAAATTAAAATTGTATGGAAACCATGGTTTGAGATCCTCCAAAACGTGTTCTGTTTGCAAACTGTGAAAAGGCAGAAAGCTTTTCAGTGACCCATGGAGGAGGATCAGGTTTATTTACAGAGGATGTTAAATAGATGTTTTAAATGTCTCAGCAGGTCATGCTCATTTGGGAATGTTCTGTGTTTACATTTGTATTAAATGTGTCAAAGCTAAAAAATCTCAAAGTTTAGAGAGCATGAGATCAGGATGTGGACTGCAAAGTTCTCATTGAAATTCTGGAAGATTTCAATTACAATTGGAGCTATAAAAGCTGTGATAATATAGGCAAAGAAATCTGTCTCAGGCCACAAACAAATTGCTCAAGGCATCAATAAAGAATTTCTTCATGTATGTACTGCTTTGAATAAATAAGTAGGTGCATTCTAGTGGACCTTGATTTTCTCCTTAAGAAATCAGCTATTGGCGTCTGCCATAGACAGGATCCGCAACTACGTGGAATAGCAGTCAGATGATATATGAATATAGAAACTCTTAGGTGCTTTAGATAGTGTCTTGATTCCCTAGGTTGCTGATCATTCATTAGTGGAAAGAACTGTACATCAAAGTCTGAGTGTTCTCCATTATCTCCTGGCTTACAGTTTTGATCTTGAATGTCAGTGAAATGCATCAGTTAGATGTTTATTTGTTTTTCAGTTGCCTATGTAACTTTCAACATTCAGTTTGCTACATTCAATTAACATCTAACTTTGAAAATACATCTGGTCCCATGTGATGACCAGCGATTTGCTGTTTAGGCTTGCATATGTTTAGGCACATGCAGTAGCCCATATTCTGTAGCCATGTGACTATACGACTACTTAGATGTTATGATTGTATTATCACATAAATAAATGTGTCCCTTGGGCCATGCTTAGCATGGCAGATAGTTGCCTGTATGCAGATCTTTGTATGTTAGAAAGTGTGAACTGATTTTAGCCAAAAGAGAAATACAAGGATAGCATCTGGTGGATGCTCTCTAGTCTAACAGTTGCATTATTTACCACAGGGCTACTCACGAGAAGCTAATATTTGTTAAACTTCTCTGAGTCTCCTAGCAAAACTAATTATTAATAAAAAGTTAATTATGAACTCTATTCATTGTACTCTAGAGCAAAAATAAATAAATAAATAAATAAATAGATTAAATAAAAACCCTCCCAAATTACAGCCACCCAAAAGAAAAGGTTACACTTCATTTAACCTGCTAAAAATGTCACAAGAGTTACAATTTTAATTCATGTCAGGGAACATAGTACTTTTTACTGCCAAGAAGAGACTATGCTTGCAGAATAAGACAAAGTAGGACATGTAAAGGGCTTTTAGTTGCAGTGGTGAACACAAGTATATATTTTAGTTATGTACTCGACCACTGCTGGTCCTACTCATACTGTATGCCTACAAAAAAAATCTCTGAAAGGCAGGTGCTGAAATGGCAGACAGCAAACTCCACCCCATTGGTAGAAAGAGTTAGTTCTACATTGCAGTACCAAGAGAGTAATCTTTGTAATATCTCTTTTTTGTAAGCCATAAAACACAACTCAGTATTTCTCCTTCGCTGAAAGGTCCACAAGTTCTTTACAGTGGTACTTAAGCTTGAATGCAGCACAGGAGGTAGAATTAGCCCCATCAGTCACTGGAAGGTTGGGAATGGTCCAGCTCCTGAAGAACCCCTCAGTTCCATTCTCCTTCTTTAGCTGAAGTCAGGCTTTACCAGACCCTCTAAGGATGGAGCATCGATTCGCAAAGAAAAAGAAACAATTTAGAATCAGTGTGTCCTAATTCTTTAGCTATGTGGTCAGATTTTCAGGCTCTCTGGAGTTTCTTTTGTAAAGTCATTTCCTATGTGCTAAAGTACAGTAATAATTGAAGCTCCTGTGAAGCCATGTTGAACTTGGACATGGATGAGAAGTAGAAGAAGGGAAAAGGCAAGATATACCTCTGCTTGTTATGCCACAAGCAGCAATGTGCATCCACAAAGGTTTTAGCTGACGGGGGATTCCCAAAGCACCCCTCGGCCAGACTAGAAAAGAGCCAAGATGGTCCAGAGGTCCCGAAGGCCACAATGTAGATATGGCCAAAAGAGCATCCACCTCCACACTCACATACCAGCGCACAACCAGAAGAAGTAAACTGCAGCTGAGCCCACTGGGAAGGACCCAGAATCTCCTGGGGTCACAATCAGCCACTGCTTTTGACTTCCATTTCCCTGCACTGCTTATTCCCCTGCCTTCCAATACCAGGCTAGAGAGGGAAGAATAGGGAGGCAACTCTGATCTGGAGGACTGAACGGATGGTAGGAGATGTCTTGGATCTCTTTGTACCCAGATCTCCCTTCTGTATCTTCCCCAGGAACATAAGCAGCCCCTTTGCAGCCCAGTTGCTTTCAGACCATGTGATGTGGGTTGAGTGAATTGCTCCAAATGTAGACCTCATCAGAAAAGATGGATTGTAAATTATGAAGTCTTCATAAGACACAGTGTTTGCTTTCCCAGCACCTAACTGATAGGTCTTTTCTTTCAACCGTGGTGTCCAGTAATTATCACACACGTGCCAATTGGACAGAGAGAAAACTTTACATTAAAATGTGAATGGACACATAGGGCCTGATTCTCATTTGCATAAGATTCCTTTACATTGCTCTGGTAGTGTACAGGAACATTAATGCTAGGTGCACCTGTAATTTATGCCCTCTTTAAGGTTTCTTTACATTACTGGTACATTGTAAAGGAAAATCTGGTTTGTAATCTATTTGAACTCTGACCATCAAAACTGGTACATAGATTTGCTGGAAACCTTGTAAATAGGAAACTACACTGCACTTTACTCTCTTGAAAAGCTGCAGAGCCACAATGAACAACAAGGGGAAACTACCAATTACAGCTCAAAGGCAATTCTGACCTCTCCCTGAATCTCTTATTATCAGAATATGGAAGTCATATTTCCTTGTCAAAATAAACTTTGTCCCCTGCCAGAAAGCTGTATCCTCACACAAAACTTATTCAATATATTCATTTGTCTCCTGGCATCATGTCTAGTTTATTCCCTAATTATGTATTTATTGTAAAATTAACATTAGAAGCATATTTTAGTACAGTAGCGTGGGTTGAGAATGTCAAAGTGATGGTGCACTCAGTCAACAAAACATTCGTCCTATTCGTTCTGGGCCAGATTGTGCTCACACGGGGAAGTAAGGGGCTGACGGACACTCCTTGCACTTGCTCATATTATAGGTAGCTATAGAGGTTAGGGAGAGCATCTGTAGTTGGGCTGCTATTTCCCCCTCCCATCCCATGCAGTTGGGTGAGGAGGGTATGGACAGGGGAAGAGTGGGTGGAACCCTGACTCCACCTCCCTATGTGCTAGATGGACTAGCTGAGTAGAGGGGGAAGGAAGGAAGCTGCTCCATGAGGCAGGGGGGAAAGCTGGGACCAAATTGTAACCGAGTCATTAATACTTAATTGTTCTTAATCATTATCATTATTTTATTTTTATTAGTAGTATAGTAGCACCTAGAAACTCAAGCTAAGATCCGGGACCCATTACACTATGTACTGCACACACTTTGAATAAGACAGTCATTGTCCCATCTCTACTCTACTCCTGGGGCAGAGCAGCTAGGTATGACCCCTTGCTTGGAGATTACAGTCTCTCTCTAAATGAATGACTTTAAAATGTACATATGTAAAATTTTCTTTAATTCTCATCATTGCTATAAAAGACAGGTCCCTCTCTATATGTCTATATAAATTAATGTTGAATCACACATACAATTGATTAAACAGTAAAGAGAGTGACTTGCAAACATTATTGTGAGTAGAATTGGCAGTTTGATATTTTGTCATTTCTAGGGTAATATTAATTGCTCATGAGTATTTAGACAGCCACTGGGCATTTGTGAAAATATTCACAAACCCAGATTTTAGCACAAATGATTATTTATAGACAATATCTAACACAATACATTATTTGTGATGTGCTTTTTCTTATTTGTATTCATTATTCTTTATTCCCCTATTAAAGTTATTTCAGTCACCAATCAGGGAGCAGAAACAATATCTTTTGACATAGGTGTCCAATCACAAGCCAGGGATAGAAAATAGGTGCTGCTGCAATGCCTAAGAAGTCGATGGAAAGACTTTCACGGAATTCACTGAACATGAGATCAGACCCATAGTGAATACCTGAAGTGAACTGTTCACAAATAGCCAATAGTATGAAATCTATGAATATACACTATTCAGAAAATCCATGCAACTAATGCAGTGGCGGATTTAGAGTTAGTGGGGCCCTGTGCTCAGCTTCATTTTTGCGCCCCCCCCCCGCCCAAGGACCCAGCCAAGTAAAAGAATTTTCTTTCTTATCTACCCCATCCCTGTTTTTCATTTTTTTTCTTCATCCTCCTCCTATATTATAAGTTATAGGAAGTAAATGAAAGTGATTGTTTTTGTAGTCTAACTTTTTTCACAGACCACTTGAAAATTGCTAAGGGTCTCAGTGGACCACTTAATGATCTTTCCAAATATTGTTTCTCCATTAGATAACTATTGTAAAGTGCTTTGGATACGAGCGCTTTATAAAAGAAATGTAAAAAAAACATTGGGGTGTGGGGTCTGGCCAGGAGTTAGGGTGCAGGAGCAGGGTGTGGGGTCTGGGAGGGAGTTGGGTGCAGGAGCAGGGTCGGGGTTGGGGTGTGGGGTCTGGCCAGGACTTAGGATGTGGGAGGGGGCTCAGGGTTGGGGTGCAGGGTCTGGCCAGGAGTTAGGGTGTGGAAGAGGGCTCAGGGCTGGGGCAGAGAGTTGGAGTGTGGAGTGCTTACCTGGGGCAGCTTCTGTTTGGTGCAAGGGGTGCAGGTGGGGATTGGAGGGGGTTCAGGAGCTCTCGTTTGGTGCTCAAGGTGGGGGTGGGGATGGGGGGGTGCAGGAGTCAGGGCAGGGGGTGTGGGTGGGGCTGGGTGTATGTGGGGGGTGCAGGAGTGAGGGCAGGGGGTTGGGGGGGCTGGTGTGTGTGTGGAGGGGCACTGCGTGGGGTGGGGCTCAGGAGGGGGGGGCAGTCCCAGTCGCAGCTGCTGGGTTACCTTATCTGGCTGGCTGGTCGACGTGTCCCTGTCCCACCGCTGTCCCTGTTTGCTGCCAAAGGGAGCTGTGGTGGCAGCAGCACATGAAAGCTAAGACTCTCTGGCCTGCCGCTCCCTTCCCCTGGCCTTTTTTCCAGGGGCCGCCAGCAGCAGTGCATGCCAGAGACAGGGCCGGCGCAACCCATTAGGCGACCTAGGCAGTTGCCTAGGGCACTGCTATTTTGGGGGCGCTGGTGCCCCCACCGCCCGTAGAAATTTGGGGGCGGGACCTTCCGCCACCGCTGTTGGGGGCGGCATTTCGGGGCGGGACCTTCCACCGCCTAGGGCGCCGGAAGAGCTGGTGCCGCTACTGGCCAGAGACTGCACCTGCGCTGCCTGGTGTCCAGAGGAGCAGGGCAGCAGGACACGTGCACCTCCCCTACATCGCACCCCCAGCCAGCCCCTCACCTGCCTGCCTCACCTGGCTGCCAGTGCCAGCCAGCAGCAGGAGCCCCGGGAGGCAGCAGGAGCCCGGCTCACTGGCTGGGAGAACGTACCGCACGCTGCGTCTCCAGCACAGCTCTTAAACAGCTCCCTCCTTGCTCTCCCCCACAGCTTCTGCCCCCGCAGCCGTCCCCCCCGCAGGGGGTGCTGGATGGTGCTGAGCTGCCTGGCCCTGGGGCCCCCTGTAGTTGGGGGGCCCCGTGCCAGGACACTATGTGTTTCATTGTAAATCCGCCTCTGAACTAATTAATACCTTCACAGAAATAAGAATCATTTAATGAATGACTGCAAACAAAAAAGAAATAATAGATTTACAATTAATATTATCCTTTATAATTCCTCTAAGTCTAATGTTTCTAATTCCTCTAAGTTATTTGTTCATCAGGCTTTATCTTCTTAAATGCATTGTAAGGTGTAAAGTACCCTAAGGCACTATATAACTAATACCCAAATATGGGGGAAATAAATGTCTTGGTCATCAAGAGATGCACTTGAGAATTCAAATAAGAATTAAGACCATGATCCTGCAATGACTTACACATGTGCTTAACTTTATAGTGTCTAATTTATAGTGTGCAGTGCATGGTTGTGACTAAAGGAGTATGCTGCTCCTTATGATTCCCAATAAGCAGTGTAGGAATAAGCACTGAATCTCTACCAGCTAACACATCTGTTTTCAGAGTCTGGATCCTCAAGAATAGGAAGTAACATAAAGCTATTGTGAAGTCTTCACCTTTTTCCATTTTATCTTAAAATGCAGGTTGATTCCTGCAAGAAAAGAAACTTGGATATTGCAGTGGGTCTTCATAGAAAATACCCATGCTTTCTAATTGCAAAGTCAAATTTGCATTATCAGAATATTAGAGGTATCTAGTCTGCAGGTCTCTCAAGGAAAATCCATTTAACAGCCTTCTATATTTTTATATTCCAGTGTGATTAGAAACTGCAACGATCTGCTTAAAAAGTGGAACAATGGAAGCAGAAATGCTTCTAAACTTCAAAATAAACCCTTGATACTGATAAATAAATCATTATATTTTACCTTTATAAACCGCATGCTGCACATAGGCAGAGAACATCTTTTCATAAACATTTTGATAGGAAATATTTCAGTACATTGCTACACTAGAAGCCATACACATTCTCATTGTTGCACTTAAAACTTGTCCTATCTCATGACAAACATGTCCATTATTAGGATAGTGTTCTGTTTATTTATATGAGACGATGCAAAATCTAACAGCATGCTTACATTTCTAACACAGATCATTAAAAATATTCCTCGGAAATTTAATTTTAGATATTTTTTTTAATCTGAATATGAATTTTGGAGCTCTTCAACAGTGCCACTTTGATAGCACCAAAAATAAATTCTTGTCTACTATCCACAGAAGAGGCATAGCTTCAGTAGGGGCAGGTACAAAAGCCATGTAAGTTTTATTTTATCACGTTACCCAGATGCCTCATGCTTCATCTGAATGACCATCTCTGTGGATGGAGTCAATACCGATTACCAATCACTAATTTATCTCTGTGCTGTGGCTTCCCACAATGGTGCCAGTATATAACATTTGGGAAGGCTGATTTTGTAACCTTGACATTTGTCTATTAGGAACTGATTTATACTAGTTGAAGGGCCCATGGTAGCTTACTTTTGATATACTAGTAGTATCTTTTCCAGTAGAAGTTTTTAACTAGACCTTATCTCACAGTGTAGCTTTTTTGTCTAGATCTGCATACAGTATATTATAATTAGTCTAATTAAAATTGCAAATTGATTTATGACATTGAAACAGAATATGAGGATTTCAAAATCTGTATCTACTGCTGTGTGGTGGATACTAATATTAATTGTATGTATCATTTCTTAAAATCTAAGAAGAGCAAAATAAAGGAATGTGATGATAGAGTTCACACATTAAGGTGTTTCACTGAGTTGCTTCAAAAGTAGGTTATATTGTTTGTGCTTTGTAATTCCTTCAGAAAAATCACAAGTGCAGAACGTTTTCAAATTAATATTCAGAAAATATTACCTAATATCTGCAATACAGATTTTTTTTTCCTTTGAGCAAGCATATCATTTACAGCCAGTTACATTATATTTGCAGGCTTCTGCAAACTAGCAGATATGCTAACGATTCTTAAAACTGTGACAGGTTGGCTGAATACTGTATAATATTAGAAATCCCTCTTTACCAAGGCAAAATCTGGCTTTTTTTATGATATGTCATGTTCTCTTTTTTAAGTCTCTGATGAATAGTGCTGAAATAAACCAAAAGATGGTTAATGCTTGAAGACTGCAGCAAAAAACTCATTTTGCATGTGATATAACAAAATAGGTGAGAGGAAAGTTTGGAAAGTAGTATTTGTGGAGAGACAAGACAATAAAATAGAAATCAGGACATAGTTATCTTATCCTTAATATTGCCATGTAAGGGCCAGATTTTGATATTCTTACCCCAGACTAGCAGCACCTTATTCCAAGAATAGTTGCATTGTCTTCAATGGCTGTACTGATGAATTGAAGTGCTATTTAACATAAGTAAGGTTATCAGAATCCAGCCCTAGGAGTACACTTCAAATGCAACTCCTATGTACAGAAAAGGGGGAAAAAATCTATTCCATTCTGATAACTTTCCAGCCACATGAGATGCTTTGTCAAATGGCCTCCAAACAAAAAGATCACTTTCATCCCAGCATGTGTAGTCTTCATAAGAACATATGAATTGCCCTTCAGGCCCAGAGCAGTGGTCCATGTAGGCCAGTGTCCTGTCTCTGACTGTGGCCAGTACCGTATTCCTCAGAGGATGTTACAAGAAACTCTGCAGTGGGAACCTGAAAATTTCCTTCTTACCCCAATAGTTAGATGTTGGCATAAGCCCCAAAATATGAGGATTCAAATCCACTTCAAAACTCTTGGGTTTTTTTTTTCTCTTTTGTTTGTTTCAGTACTTTCTATCATCACTCTGGATATTTTTGTTGTCCATATAAAAGTTTTATTATTGTTTGTGTTGAGTGCATGCAGTGATCCAGTTTCAAGGTGACAAAGGCATGGAGAACTGAGGCAAAGTTCAACCTTCATAACAAGAACAAATGAGAAAAAATAAAAACAAAACCCACTTTTCTCCATTGCAACTTCCTGATTATCCAGAAGCAGATGGAAATCCATAATGAACCTCAGGTTATGACCTGAGCAACAGACAGCAAGCAAATTTCTTCAGTTGAGGGGGCAGAGATACAGTCTCCTGTCAGTTCAATGAAGACAGGATATTTGAAGCCAGGAACTGACTCAGTGGGAGAAAAGGAAGACCTTACTGGCTGAGAAAGCACAATATAGGATTAACTCACTTGGGGAGAAGAGGAGGAGAGAGAGGAAACTAAAGTTAGAGCAGCAGAGTATGCAGGCAGAGGGGTAAAAGGATATATAACCAGAAAGATAGGATGAAACGGGTTTTTAGACAGTTCCCCCATGGTTATTCTCTTAGCTGGTGGGGAAACCTGACAACACCCAGTCATTTATATTGGGTGTCTTCGGCCCAGCTTCAGCACCTTCCAACTTGCAAGGGGGGCCTTGCTCTTTGCGGGCCTTCTTAAGTCTCTCTGGGTTACCCTGGGATTTCATTGCATTCTCCGTAGCATTGATGTGAAAGGCTCCTGGCTGGGAGCTCCCTCTGTGGCTCCAGGAGTCCTTCCAGCAGTCTCCTATTTGAGCACTCCTGCTCCATTGCCCTTAGCCAACTGTAGTTTCCTCCCTTTTAAAAGCCTCCTCCCTACTATACATAACTGACAGATCCGGAGAGGTGGGGCCAGCCCTGTTCCCAGGGCCTCTCTGGCATCTTCCTCATCAGTGTGGAGTCTATACACCCTGTCACACAAAGTTTTAAAACCTTGAAGCCTGAATATCCTCTCACACCAATGTAAATCAGAAGTAAATCCATTGGAGCCAGTGGAGTTGCAGTCGTGTACATATAAGTGATAGAAGAATCAAGCCTCAGGAGACCAATGCTATGGCCCTCAGCCCCACTGAAACCCATCATTCACAGTCCCTTCTATAAAAGTGTACATGGCTATAAATTTAACAATGTCTGGCTTTCAAAACCTCCTTGACTTTAAAGAGTAAGTGAAATAGACAATTTATAGGCAAGTAGAGAAGCTTCAATTGAAAAGCTGATGTACAATTCAAACTTAATTGTCAATCTCATTTCAGAGAATTTTTCTGTTTTATATTTTTCAATAACAGCGACTGAGTTTTGAAAACCAGGAGGATCCCAAGAAATCACCATGCAATTCAGCGACCCTATTTAGACTTCTAATGAGCTTCTGTTGTATAGACCTTGAAAGGCTGTTCCATTATCGCTGCCATTGTTATGCCATCAAGAGCTCACCACTTTCTTCATTAAGTCATTGGTAATGGGGAACAAACCTGAATGAGGGCTTGTCTACACTGGCAAGTTTTGTTGCCAAAAACGGCCTTTTGGTGACAAAACAGAGATAGCATACACACTGCAATGTGACTTTTTTCGAAAAAAACCCACCCAGTTTTGGCAACAAAAAACTTCCACTCCTGCAAGAGACTTTTGTCTTTTCCCCTCCCTTTATTGTCGACAAACAGCCAGTGTAGACACCACAGCTTTTTTTTCTATTTTATTGGCCTCCAGAAAGTTTCCCACAAATCCCATGCTGCTGCTCTGGTCAGCGGTTTGAACTCCGCAGCCCTGCAGCCAACCCGCCCCTTCCCCTTGCAAGCCCTGGGAATTTTAAATCTCATTTCCTGGTTGCTGGCTTCCCAGATGAGCTTCCCAGGTGACTTCCCAGGTGAGCATGGTTGGCTATTGCACCAAATGCACTCCCGCTTGGATCACCGCTGAGTTGTTGGATCGGATCAGTATATGGGGAGAGGAGTCTGTTCAGTCACAGCTGCGAGTGACCCATAGGAATCAGGACACATATGGGCAAATTTCTTGAGGCTTGTGTGAAAAGGGCTATGATCAGGACACGCAGCAGTGCAGAGCGAAGATAAAGGAGCTGAGGCAGGCGTACCATAAGGCGCGGGAGGCGAACCATCGCTCCAGTGCTGCACCTAATCCCTGCCACTTCTATAAGGAGCTGAATGCTATCCTTGGTGGTGACCCCACCTCCATTGCCAGTGGCCCTGTGGTTACTTCGGAGGCAGCAGAAAGAGGGGATAACCCGGAGACTGAAATTCTGGATGAAGAATTCAAGCTAGAAGAGGATGTGGTTCTCCCAGCGGGGTCGCCCAATGGGGCAGGCAGCCAGGAACTTTTCTCCACTCCAGAAGTGCTCAGTGGGGAGCAGGAAACAGATGAGATGCCGGGTAAGTTGCTGTGGCTTGTGTAGGGAATCGAAAAGTGGGAGGCAGGTAGTGTTTTCTGTGAGCTGGACATTTCCCTGTGTAGCTAATCTGTATGGCCAAGCAGGGTGTCGATGGACATTGAGACCTGCAGGGAATCCTCCAGAGAGAGGCTCTGGAAAGTTTCCAAGAGGTACTTGTTAATCCTCTGCCACAGATTCCAAGGGATTGTAGCCTGGTTCGCTCCCCCATTGTAGGAAACTGCACTATGCCATTTAGCAATCACTGGAGCTCGGACCAAAGCAGCACATAGCTGAGCTGCATATAGACTGGGGTGAAAGCCGCAAGCATGTGGTAGTTGTGCCCTGGTTTCCCTGTTTACCTGCAGTAGTGAGATGTCAGCCAGCAGGTTGGCCGCCTGTGAAAAAGTGTGTGATCATTTTAGAATGAGTTCCATGCAAATCTGCCCTGCAAGCCGTGACCATTTTGTCCATATGCACAACTGCCTTCCCCCCAGTCCCGACACTCACCATTATTGGGGTGCTCACCAAGCTGTGTGCCTGCCTAGAGTCTCAGAGTGAAAGTGATTTCTACTAGCAAAAGGACCTTGTTACTAAAATGTTTCAATCGTTTTCTGGAATGTAACAATCCTTCTATTCTGCACAGACCTTGAGGAACACACCACACACCCCTGCCAACTGGCTTCAGCAGATAAGAAAAAAACCATAAGCGTAGAAAAGAAGACATGTTCGGGGAGGTGCTGCAGCGCAATGAGAGACAGACCAGGGAATGCAAAGAGTGCTGGGAAGCCGAAAGGCAGGACAGAAAAGAGAATGCTGCATTTGCTAGGCAAGCGACAGAGCGGATGATAAAAGTTATGGAGGATCAGACAGAGATGCTCAAGTCTTTGATACAGCTGCAGACTGAGCAGCTCTGTGGTCGACCTCCACTGCAGCACATGAACAATTCTTTGCCAACACCACCCCTCTCTATGCCCACACATTCCTTTTCACTTCACAGCACTCTTGAGTTTCCCCATCACTCCACCCCCTTTCACAGTTTGCACAGTGATAGCTGGAGCTACACACAGTTGTGAGGTTTTGCCTTTTTAACAGTAAATAAGGCTAAGGTATTTAATGGTACAGCGTTTTTATTCTGTGTTCTACAAAAGCATATAGCAATCAATTCACTCTCAGGAACAGGCTTCTAAAGCATTTTGTTGCATGGATCTTGGGCCCCAAAATTGTACATGGATGCACCAGGGAAGCAACTCCAAAGCAGACGTGTTACTGCCCCTCATTGTCAAAGTGATTCCTCAAAGCCTCTCTGATGTTAATAGCAGCCCTCTGGGCTCCTCTGACAGCCCTAGCATCTGGCTGTTCAAACTGTGCAGTCAAGCGCTCTGCCTCAGTGCTCCACACCTGAGCAAACATTTCACCCTTAGATTCACACAGATTATGCAAAGTGCAGCACGTGGCTATGACCATGGGAATATTATCCTCGGTAAGGTCTAGCCTGCCATTGAGACACCTCCAGCAAGCTTTCAAATAGCCAAAGGCACATTCAACTACCTGTTGTTAAAATGCTTCCTGCTGCTGTCCAGGTGCCCTGTGTAAGGTTTCATGAGCTAGGGCCATAAGAGGTAAACTGAGTCTCCCAGGATTACTATGGGCATTTCCACATCCCCCACTGTGATTTTGTGGTCTGGAAAGAAAGTCCCCGCCTGCAGCTTTCTGTACAGGCCACTGTTCCTGAAGATGCGTGTGTCATGCACCTTTCCAGACCAGCCTGCATTGATGTCCGTGAAATGCCCCCGGTGAACCACAAGAGCCTGCAACACCATGGAGAAGTATCCCTTCCTATTGATGTATTCAGAGGCAAGGTGGTCTGGTGGTAAAATTGGAATGTGTGTGCCATCAATCACCCCGCCACAGTTAGGGAAACCCATCTCTGCAAAGCCATCCACTATTTCATGCACATTTCCCAGAGTCACGGTCCTCCACAGCAGGATGCGAGTTATTGCCCTGAACACTTGGAGTAATTCAGCCCCAACAGTGGACTTCCCTACTCCAAATTGATTTGCAACTGACCGGTAGCAGTCTGGAATCACCAGCTTCCACACAGCGATTGCAACACTCTTCTCTACTGAAAGGCCAGCTCTCAATCTGGTGTCCTTGGGCTGCAGGTCGGGGGTCAGCACAGCACATAGATCCAGGAAGGTTGCTTTACGCATCATAAAGTTCTGTATCCACCAGTCTTCATCCCACACCTGCATGACAATGCGATCCCACCAATCAGTGCTTGTTTCCTTAGCCCAAAAGCATCGGTCTACCGTTTGCAGCTGCTTTGTGAATGCACAAAGCACTGATAAGTAGCTGATGTCCATATCACACTCGGGTGCCTGCAATTCATCCTCTGTCAGTAACTTTGCGAGTAACTCTGCGATTAACTTTGCTGCCATGCGCAATGTCCTCATGACAGTTAACAGCGCATAAGAGAGAAGTGAAGGATCCATCCTCTCTCACTGCAGATGCTGGCGTGCACTACAAAAGACTGACAGTTGGGAAAATGGTGTGAAAAGAAGCCAGAAACTATTGGAGGGCTGGAACACAAAGCAGTGCATGATGGTACATTTTTCACGTCTCAGGATGCGCCGAGCTCCATTTCCACATTTCCACAACACCTAGCGATGGATGGTGTCGCCAGGCTCTGAGGGATACATACCCACAGTCCATTGCTCTCACTGTCGACAATAGTGCCCCGAATGTGGACATGAGCTGTCGACAGAGGGAGCAAATGTAGACACGCTTTGGCAACTTTACTTTTGTCGATTTTTCCTTGTCGAAATTAGTTTCATCGACAAAACTTGCCAGTGTAGACAAGCCCTAAGATTCCAAGATTTCCAGTCAGCACAAAATAACTAGAAAGGTAATTAAGAAGGCATGGGTAAAGAGGAAAGCCTATCAAGGTATTGATCAGGTATCTGAAAGATGACAAGGAGTAATGTGAAAGACTTTTGTTTCTTTGTAATACAGTAACTGAAACATAAATAGCTGTTTGGCAGCTTTAGACGATGCAGCTGCATATATTTTTTTGGTAAGTTTTTCTATTTATTTTAAGATTATTACTCAATTCTAATTTGTTGGGGGTAAATTTGTCATGAGAACAGTTGTGTTGTATGCATAGTAAACTCATTGCTGTCTAAGTTTCAGATAAAATTGTTACATTTTCCATTTCTTCCTGTTTCAGTGCTACCTGAAGGAAGGGGGTGAGGGACCCTTTATGTAAGATACAGAGGTTTATATCCGTACAATCATTGTCCATACAGCTGTATTACTGGGGCTCCACAAGGGTTTGCCCACATTCATCTAATTGTGATCCATAGCTGTTTGCACTAGTCAGTCACAAGAAGCAAAAACAATGTTGCCAGGAATATATACCATACATTATGATGCTTTATATGCATTGATGCTAACAAGTGTCTGTGATTAGTTAATACATATGCTAAGCTTTATAAATGGATATTACTGTTCAAAAATATCTTCTCTCCCACACCTGCAATAAAGCATTTAATCTGCATTTTTCAGACTTCTGTTCCTTTGGAGAAGTGTAGGGGGAAAAAAAGCAGGATCACTTTTGTCAATGCTTATGCAGGCGTTAAATTTAAGAATAATACAAAGTAAAGCTTCCTCATGCATAAGTAAACTTACATACTCATTGAAATGGTAGAGAGCTTTATTTTGTTTTCCCCTGATTCACAGCAGGAATTTGGTGCAAAATCAGAGTGATTTGAACGGAGACATAATGTGTACAAGAGTGTATTTAGCATTTCCCTTGCTCAAAATTGAATTCTGAAACACCTTTGGAGGACAGGTAATCCTACCGCCCTGCCAGGGTGCTTTCACCAGGTGAGAGCATCAGTTTCCATAAGTGCTCTGCTGGTGGAGTTAACAGTAAGGAGTGCAGAATCAATATATTCCTCAAGCTTCCCTGGCCAATACCCCATGCACTCTTTGGATTGCACTAGCCTCCTGAGGGGAAACAGAAGCCAGAGAAAACAAAGAGTTAGAGAAGGTTGCAAATTTTCATTTTTTTTAAATGAAAAATGGCCTTTTTGACTAATTTTCACAAGAAATGTTCTGTTTTTATTGGAAAACTGAATACTTTTCAACTTTCAAACCCCTCCCACCCAAAATCAGTTTCCAGACACTTGTTTATCTTTAAAAGCACTAAAAATTATGAAAAAAATATTGTAAATGAAAATGAAAAGATTTTGATTTCTTTTACATATTTTGCTGAAAACAAAATAGATTTTTTCTAGAAATTCTACTGAGAATAGTACTGGCAATTGTATCTCTCGTGGGGTAACAAATCACATAGTATAGAACTTTCCAGGTTGGATCTACTGCTGCCTTGATATGTTTTCTCAATGATTGCAGCTTTATTTTATTTTAGGATGAGATAATAGCACTAGTAATATATTCAGTCACTTCCAATTAAATTCACATACACTTCCCTGACACACAAATCATTTGTAGTATGAGCCAAAGTAGACCTCCCAGGGGTCAAAGTGAACTGTGCATATGTAAGGACAGAAAGATATGGCCCATGATAAATTGGAGATGGCAAACTTAAAAGAACATGTCTAAAGTGACTTGCATATATGGATTCTGAATACCCAGCGTTACCTGCGTTGTACACCGAATGCATGGGCAGATCCTGAGACTGCCCAAATGTACAGTATCTAAATTTTAATCTCCAGTGTCAAAACAGCTAAAAAGCTCATCTCATCAGTAGCAGCTCCATTAATTATTACTTTGGCCTGCTCTAGTCCCTATACACCATTCTGGTCCATAGGGCATAAGGCAGAAAAATTGTTTTGGTCCCAATAACATGACTTTGGCCTCCTGCCTGGGGCTGGGTATTCTGTGTTGGGCCTCCCAGGAGGAACAACCCAAAATCTGCCCCTTCTGTAACAATTTTCCTCTATATAGCTTGCAATACCCAAGTTTCTGTGTCTTCTTTTGGGATAATACTTACTCACCTATCATTGTAAGGTCACTGCACACCGTTGGTAAATGTGAGCTTGCATTCAGCTATGCTAATGGAGATTTCTAGTCTAAATATTTTGCTGTCATTGTGATTCCTTTTTCTCTAGGCAAAACAGTTTATTAGCAAATATCTCTTCAATGAACAGAAGAGTGGCCGCAGTTAGTATACAAATTTCTTTCAGTACAGTGCATGGAGATGTCACAGGGTCAATTTCTCCAGGCCCATATTCTGGCCCTTGCAGCCTCTCCTTCCAGGAACAAAGGTAGTTCCAATATAAACAGAGATCTTCTTACTCTTTATCCAGTCTCCTCCTCTTATTCTGAGAGTTTCTTCCTACCCACTCTGGCCCCAGGCTTAGTCTTCGTAAGTAGCTTAGTCTGGGTGCCTGATGAGCACCCAGGACCTTGACTTCTCAAATCTTTCCAGCTTGGTACTTGAATCCTGTCAACAAACGTGGGAAAACAAGGGGGTTTGGAGCATTCTTCTCAGCCGGCCTTTGTTCCAGTTCCAAAGTCCTCTCAAGATCCATATGGATAGTAAATCCCATCACAGGAGATATAGTTAACAGGCAATGAATTGCCCCACTAGCTATTTGAGAATGTTCGCAGACCTAATGTGTATTTTATTCTGTTTTATTTCTGCTTATCAAAGAAAACGAGTGTGCAAATAGAAATAATTTCATTTTATAATCTACTTGAGCCTCCCACCTGATTCAAGGATGCCCTAATCCGATGATTATGGGTGAAATCCTGGCTCCTTGAAATCACTGGCAAAACTCCCATTGCCTTCGAGTGGACCAATATTTCACCCTATGCTGTCACATGCATGTCTGTGGCAGTGAATTATGATGTCACATGCAAAGGATTGTTTCATGACTGAATGAGACAGGCAGAAGGTGATTGTACTGAAAAAGTACCCATATCTCTACACACACACACACAAATAGTGTCTGATATTGTTATGAAAATTAATATGATATTGTTTTAAAGTTCGCTCACATGTAACAGAGGTCCCTTTAAATATATTTCAATGTTTTCTCAATGAATTCACTGGAATCAGGTTTATATGGGAACATTAAGTGGGCATTTCCTTTAAAAATGACTACTTAAATTAATTATCATACATTATTGGAACTCATGCCTAATCAATCCAAAACACACATTTCAGTTTAAAGCGCTATATAACTAACAGATAAACTGATGTCCTTCTGGGAACAAGTGTCCGATAAGAGATATTTAGTGGCCATCACTTTCACTTTTTATTTCTGCCATCAGAAGCACATATCCATATTTTAAACCTAAAGTTTCTTTTTCGTTTCTTCTTCTTTTTTTTTTTTTAGAAAAACTTTCTAGCCAACTGCCATTTATTGTCTTGTCTCATTTCAAACATTAAAATATAAGCCATTTTTTTGAATCGCAGTTGGATCAGTTCTGTGACAGCCAGGCTGGTCTCAGTGCTACACTTCTTATACAGTGTGAATACTTTAATCATTAAACCATAAGGCTTTGCAAGTAAGGGGGTCTGCATGGAGCAGTTTGCAGCTCCCTGATTCAGAGATTTCTGGCCCCAATGCAAGTTAGTGCTAGACAGGGGCAGCCCAAATTTATGCCAGCAGCATAAGGTCCTTCAGGAACATTTCACCCATGGAGAATTTGGTGTAGTGGATCAGTGCTCCACCATAACCTCCTCCCCTCCCACTCAGTATCCATGCTACTAATATTCCTTCTCTCTCCCCTTACATCAGCAATGGGTGGGGCAGCTGGTACAGTAGATGTTGGGGCTCTCTTTGCCAGCTTTCCACCAGCAGAGAACTAGTTTGTGCCTGACATCCTCCCTGTGCCCTCCCTCCGTCTGCTGCCAGCCAGGTCTTGCAATCTTTCTCAAAGTAGGTGTCCACAGAGACAGAGCACCTCAGACTAAAGGGCACGGTTGGTGGAAAGGTTACATGGATCCTGGAGTGGCTGAAAAGCAGGCTGGAGGTTGTGTGAAGATGGGTGGAGAACCAGAGGCTCTCACTCACCAGTAGTGGAGGGTTTCAGAGTAGCAGCCGTGTTAGTCTGTATCAGCAAAAAGAAGAGGAGTACTTGTGGCATCTTAGAAACTAACAAATTTATTTGAGCATAAGCTTTCATGGGCTACAGTACACTTCTTCGGATGCATAGAATGGAACATACAGTAAGAAGATATTTATACATACAGAGAACATGAGAAGGTGGAAGTAGCCATACCAACTGTAAGAGGCTAATTAATTAAGAGAAGTTATTAACAGCAGGGGAGAAAAACTTTTGAAGTGATAATGAAGATGGCCCATTTCGGACAGTTGACACGAAAGTGTGAGGCTACTTCAACATGGGGAAATAGATTCAATTAGTGTAATGACCGAGCCATTCCCAGTCTCTGTTCAAACCTAAGTTAATGGTATCTAGTTTGCATATTAATTTAAGTTCATCAGCTTCTCGTTGGAGTCTGTTTTTGAAGCTTTTCTGTTGCAAAATTGCCACCTTAACGTCTGTCACTGAGTGATTAGAGAGGTTGAAGTGTTCTCCTACTGGTTTTTGAATGTTATGATTCCTGATGTCAGATTTGTGTCCGTTTATTCTTTTGCGAAGAGACTGTCCGGTTTGGCCAATGTACATGGCAGAGGGGCATTGCTGGCACATGATGGCATATATCACATTGGTAGATGTGCAGGTGAACGAGCCCCTGATGGCATGGCTGATGTGATTAGGTCCTGTGATGGTGTCACTTGAATAGATATGTGGACAGAGTTGGCAGCGGGGTTTGTTGCAAGGGTAGGTTCCTGGGTTAGTGTTTTTGTTGTATGGTGTGTGGTTGCTGGTGAGTATTTGCTTCAGGTTGGGGGGCTGTCTGTAAGCGAGGACAGGTCTGTCTCCCAAGATCTGTGAGAGTGAGGGATCATCTTTCAGGATAGGTTGTAGATCTTTGATGATGCGCTGGAGAGGTTTTAGTTGGGGGCTAAAGGTGACGGCTAGTGGCTTCTGTTATTTTCTTTGTTGGGCCTGTCCTGTAGTAGGTGACTTCTGGGTACTCTTCTGGCTCTGTCAATCTGTTTTCTCACTTCAGCAGGTGGGTATTGTAGTTGTAAGAATGCTTGATAAAGCTCTTGTAGGTGTTTGTCTCTGTCTGAGGGATTGGAGCAAATGCGGTTGTATCTTAGAGCTTGGCTATAGACAATGGATAGTGTGGTGTGTCCTGGATGGAAGCTGGAGGCATGTAGGTAAGTATAGCGGTCAGTAGGTTTCTGGTATAGGGTGGTGTTTATGTGACACCTTTCAAAAGCTCACAAAGATGAACTTCCTTCATTGAAGTGGAATGTAGAGCCCCAATGCCTTAGGAGGTGGTAGGCCTACTCAGGGCAGGAATCAGCAGCATGGACAGTCTCCAACTCTATGTAACCATAATCATGGAGCACATTGTCTTTCATGTCCCCTACCCCTAGCAATATGCTAGGCTTCTGAGTCATGCTACCATTTCCTCCCTACCCACGGCTTCAATTAGTGAAGAATTAATGCTTTTGTGTGGAAGGTAGGGCTGGTCAGAGAAATGTTAAACTGTGTGGCAATTTGCTGTGGAGATTCATGCCTTTTCATTGGGAACATGCTACATATGGGGGCTGCTCTATTTTTCCATACTCCACTAAATGCTCTCCTAACCCCTAAAGCTCCATCTTCACACCATTTCCTCACCGGAGGCTTCCAAGGGGTTGGGGGAAGGGGGTCATGCTGAAGAGCTGCTATCCCCATTCACCTGGTTTCCTAGTCTTTGCCCATGTTGTGGAGGAGAACCATGCTGCTCAAAGGTGACAAATCTGAGGTTACTCCCATTTATATTGGAGGAAAGGTTCTAGGATGATGCTCTTTTATCTAAGTACCTCAAGCCATGATAGAATAGTCGTGGGCATGCAGCAGGACTCATGCTACATTCTACAAAGACAAATTCAAGCCATTGCACGTTGATGTAGCTCCTATTTTACTCAATTATCTCCTTGGACAAACTTAATGTGTTCCACTAAACTTATACAGAGATAGCATTGCGTAAAATACAGTGCATTTCCCCATTTGTATAAACATTGCTTGTTCATTATTAAATTGACCATACCCTTGCAGGGAAGCACTTTTTTGTGTATTATCTCTGAAAATCAAAAAGCACCAAAGACTCTGTGGAGAGTAAATCTTTTCTAGTGAAAGGCATGGGATCATTATCACCACCCTTGCTCTCCTCTTGGTAACAGATTTTATTAAACTAGAGCCTAATTCTGTTCCTACTGAATACATTGGGAGATCTAATTGGGCATATTTTTTATTAAAATAGAATTTGTTCTAGGCATAGTTATTTAGAGGGCACATGCATGACATATATGATTCATCTCACTTTATAATTATGTTCCCATAGTTAAAACTTTTATTTATCTTAATTTAGTATACTTCCCCTTCCCCTGCATAGTAATCTATACAACTTTAAATTCATAACTTAGTGCATAATGCTTCTTTTAATTCAAATAAATGTTATACACTTATTTGATATCATTAATGCCATGCTGGAATACCCCTTTATAGATAAAGAATGAGTTATTAGCTCAGCACATCTTCAAGTGTGATGTGATTGTCTCTTTTCTACAGAGCTACAGGCAATAGGCACTACTCACACAAGGCTAAAATAGTCATCTATTATATTACCAGCAAGTTTGCCATGAAAATATAGCACCCCGTTCAAAAATTGCACTTGCTTTTGACATGATGGTCAATTGAGTTCACACACCTACACACCCTACTTCATATATCATTTATTATATGCTACAATAGATAATCAAATCATACAATAGGAGACACACAATATCTACATACTGCACATGTATAATTACTGCATAATTGTCATTTATCTTACCAATTGTGTGTGAATAAATATGACAAATGTTAGGCAACACTCTAAATCTCACAATCAATTAATTTACTTGGGTAAAACTTCAGCACGGAAGAACACAATCCCATATAAATATTCCTGCTATAAATTACACACACACGCACTCTGCCCACATGATGTAAATAAAAAGGCATTAGCTGTTAAGGCAAAATTCAAGGTATTTCACCCACCCCAGTTTATTAGAATCATCTACTTACTGACTCATGGCTCCACTTCTCTCTTGCTACTCATAAATAATATAGTCAGGGTGACCCTAACTCGTGTAAACAAAATGTGAATTTCACCTCAGCTCTCTAGTCATATATCTAAGCCTCTGTAGAGTCACATTGGGCACAGATTTAATTTCATTGCAACATCATAAATAGTCTGGAGAACAAAGCCATGTTTCCTGTTTTAAGTTTCTTCTTTTATATCTTTACCTTTACTACCCTCTTGAGTTCAGTTTCAAAGACCATAGGTATAGACAAGAACCAGTATAAAAGACATCAACACAATGAAACAGGGAAGTATCGGGGAGACATCAATGTTAATGTTTTATATTTTTACTGTGTCTTTGGTATTTTTTCTGTAAAATCAAAATTAAAACCTAAAGGAAAAAATCAAGAATAAGATGGACACAGCCACTCTTCGGTTCTGCGCTCTGTTCTCAGGACCAAAGACTGATGTAGTTAATCAATAAAACCTATTAAAAGGACAACACTGCCAGATCTACTGTTGTTTTTGCTATTCTAGTGAAGTCACTCGTGAGTGACTGATGGTCCTCCACCCTGCATCTCCTCTTGAACAGCTGATGGTGGTTGTATTGACTAGACTTGAATGATCTTAAACAAGGAGGACCAAATTATCTTTTGGTGTAAATTTGCTCCACTCTATCAAAGCCAATGGAGATATGGTATTTTATAACATGTAATTTGGCAATCGGAATTTCAGTTTTTTCCCTTCTTCTTGCTCCTGTGTTAAACAAGAGTTTAGGAAGTCAAATGAAGCTGCTTTGGAGACACAAATAGCTAAAGCATTTGTAATGTGAGTTGCTGGACCAGATCCACCACTGGTGCAAATCATCAATAGTCCATTGAAGTCAGTGGAGATAAGCCAGTTTACACCAGCTAAGAATCTGGTCCACTGTGTTTCAGCTAGGATGCTTCCTGAGAATTGTTGAAGCTTTTATTTTTCATTATTTGTCTTATTGCTTTTCTATAAAAATTTATGATTTTCTTTTATTAAAACAGACGCATAATACATTATACAATATTTCACTATTGTGGAAGGTGATTATGTTGTAATACATTTGTGGAGTTTGAAAGGTGGATCTAGCTTTTGTAAATCAATCCTTCCCTTTATAACAAGCTGGAACAAAACACAGGTTCCAAAAGTGCCTAACTCTGTTTTTGATATCTAGGTCTGAATCCAGATCTGAATTTTTAATTATGAATCAATTTACCAGTGTAGTCTCTATTTTGGTAGCAATCTCTGGTTGTGTTCTAATTGGGTAAGGACCTGATCCAACACTCACTAAAGTTAAAGTGAGCTTTTTACATTGACTTCAGGAGGTATGAGGTCAAGGCATAGGTACCCAAATATCTGAAGCTCTCTTCTGCTGCCATATGGGTCTCAAACTTCCAGCATAACTCACAGTTATGCTGAGAGAAAAACATGGAAAATCACTTTCACCTAAATTTTATATTTATTATGGGGTCAAAATGTAACTAGGCCAGGACCTGTTTATACTGCTGCACAAAGTAGTTGCACATGTGGCAGCAAATGTGATTGGCCCAGATTATTTGATGAACAAGTTATGAAATTGTATCCAAAACCTCAAGAAAGGAATAAGTTTTGCAAATGTATAGGAAATGTTGTCCACAAATATGACATTAACATATGATTGGATAATATAAAATTGTAACCAAATGCAAATGGCAAAATGAAATGATTGGTTGAGAAGTGTTGAAGAGCAAGACATGTTACCTAGTATTATCTTTGTTGTTAAGTAGGTCAAACTGTTCTTGACCTTTTGTAAGTATGTCTAGTTGGAAACTTGGAACCTAAGACTTAAGATGTAGCTGTCTAGACCATTGACTGCAAGGTTGACATTTGATGGTGACTGGATGCTAGTAGGTGTATAGCTAACAGCAAATTGTGAAAAAAGATAAACTAGGACATAAAACCCTGTGAAAAAGTAATCAATTTTGGAACAGTGACCGCTGCCGCCTGTGTCCCCACATGGAGGAGTTATAGAAATTGTAAATTTTGGCTTTCTATATTTGTGCTGATCTCTGTTAGTTAATCTGATAAAAATGATTGAGTTTAGATATTTGATTAATATCTAAACTGAATGGAACCCATTTTTAATGCCCCCGAGAGGTAATATCAAAAGGTATGCAGTTTACATTTGTAAATTAACAGATACAAATGAATTCTTGTTTTTATGTCCAAAGTACAATATGTGATACAAACATGTACTCAATTGTGAAATCTGCTGTCAATCATTCCAAACCTGTAACAAAAGCAAATCAACCTCCTGTTAGCTGGCAGCCTTCCAACACAGCCTTCAATGCTACAAAGGCTGCTACCTAGAAACCTAACAAGACAATACATTATATAGTGCCAACACTTGAAAAGCAAAACCATACCTTGGAGTGCTAAATTTTATTGGCGCAAAGACTTTGTGGAGCCTGCAATTAGCAATGAGAATGGCAATTCCAAACATGATTATTAACAATTTTAGTTTTCCTATTTTTTAAACAAAAATAATATTTAAATCTACAGTTTTATGCATGTGTTGAAATATTGTTTTCCTCTTTGCATAAATATGCATGGATTAGTTACCATTTGTTTTAATCTTAAGGGATTCTACTGCCATCTTTGAAAATCATCATAGAATAATGTCTAAAAGTATCTTAATTGGATGGTCATTTGAGTCCACCACTCTTGTAGGTGACTGAATTATACATTAAAACACTTAGTTACACTAGCTGATGGTCCTGTTAGCAGTTCCAGCTGACAGATCAAGGACTGTAAAAGGTTGGAATCTGAACTACCCTTTCATCCTTCGAGGAGGACATTTTGGTCAATGTTGAGATGCATTAACAGGGTACTGTGGGAGAAGTGTGTACTGCCACTGCCTATGTTATGAATTATGTTAATAAATAAAAAAATTCAGTTACCAGGGCTTTCCATCTGGTTCCTTTCATATACACACAATTCACAATGATGTCGGAAACATTTAACAAAATGGAAGATACTGTGTTGTGCACTATTAATGGATTATAAATATACCTTTAAATTCCACTCATTTGGAATAACTCAAAATTACTCACACATGGTATGAACTTGGCATTCTTTCCTGAATTATATATTTTTTTCAAGGTGGGTGAGGTAATATCTTTTATCAGACCAACTTCTGTTGGTGGAGCAGGCAAATTTTGAGCTTCACAGGTCTGAGGAAAAAAATTATTGGGTGAGGTTCTTTGGTTTGTGCTCTTTAGAACATCAGACTAGATGATCATAATGATGTCATCTGGTCTTAAAAAGCTATGAATCATCGCATTATACCTATTACTTTCACGAGCAAACAATTGTTTATAGGCATAGTCCCTGGTTCCATGTAAAAGGCTGTTCACCCCATCTTGTGGTTTCTACAGTAGGATTGACAGGCAAGTATAGATTCTAAAGGATTAAGTTAAAAGGAATATTGGGTAGTAAGATATTAATGGATGGAGAATAACTATTTGTTGCTTTTAGAATTTTAACTCCTGTATCACTGAAGTTACACAAGCGTTTTAGGATATTTACCAAAAAACTTAGCTGACAGAATCAGCAAAGATAAAATACATTATTCACAGAGCATTTGGGTATAAGAGGCAGTCTGTTGCCATGACACTGTATTCTTGCTTCTCCAGCAGATGTTCTTTTGTGAAACTCTGGTTTTTGTGATTGATAATAAAATCTTCACAGCCCTGAGTCACCAGGCATATTGTTCCTCCCAATGCCACTTAAATTAACATCCAAACATTGTCCAACGTCCAAACAGACATTTACATTACCAAACTCTTTGCTGTAGCTTGCATCCTCTAGGAGCTTGGTTCCAAACCTATGGAAGTCAGTGGAAAGACTTAGGGGCCTGAACATGCAGATAGGCGCCTAGTGGGATTTATAAAAGCAATTGATTTAAAGTGAACCTATTTGCCTCTAGGCAATTATCTATATCACTAGGTACATAACTCGCTCCCAGTGACTCCAATGGACTTTGGATCAGGCTGAAGGTGTCTCACTCTTTTTTGTTGATTGGTCTGTAAGGTAAGAAGGCCACCTTTTTTTGATTAGCGGAGGCACCAAAGAAGTTCTGCTGTTTCACTTCAGTGCCATACAAACTAGAGAGGAAGAACCTCCAACATACCTACTCCTCAGGATCTACAAGAGCAGGTTATGATTAGGAGAATTCAGTGTTTTCAATGCACATATTCTTAATTCTCTGTGAGTAGCAGCTATCTTCTTGGGCAACTACTTGTGGCCTGTAAATATTCCAGTATCTTCTACAACAGGGGTGGCCAGACTTACTGACCCTCCGAACCACATGTGACAATCTTCAGAAGTTTGAGAGCCAGGGCGCACCTGCTGGGGCTCAGAACTTCAACCCCACAGGAGGTGCCAGCCGGGGCTTGGGGCTTCAGCCCCACTCCTGCTGAAGTACCGAGCCCCAGCAAGCATGCCCTGTGGGGCTGAAGCCCTAAGACCCCCGTCCCTTCTGGACAGAATCCCCTACCCCACCACCCTGCTGCAAGGCAGATGTCCTGAACTCCACCACCCAGTCAGCTAAGCGGGGAATGGGGGGAGGTGAGAGGGGCTCTGTGAGCTGCACTTTAGCTATAAAAGAGCCCCATGAGGCTTGCAAGCCATGGTTTGGCCTCCCCTGTCCTACAGGGACAATAGAGGCTTTCCCCAGCAATAGAATATATATTTATTGAAAAGTGAAACTTTTTGGTGCATTAATCCATCTATAACTTCTTACTCAGGCAAAAACTCCCATTACCAAAGAAGGGAATTTTACCTGAGGAAGGATTACTTATTTAAGTAGATGTTCATAAAACCAGGCACCAATTTAACATCAGCCTTCATTTTCATGTATGCAACTCCAATGAAATCAATGGGTCAGAATGTTATTGTAGTTAATGTCAAAGAGATTGATTTATTACTTTTTAAGCATGAAAAATGTTTTCACTTTGATACCAGAGAAATATCCACCCTGGACAGTTTACAATCCAGATTTCTAACAGAAAAACAAAATCAGAACCAGAGTAAGGAATTCGATGACATTTTACCATTCTTCTTAATCAAATAGATTTTTAAATGAAATCGTGCTTACATTGATTTTTCATTAAGGATAATGTGATTAGGACATTATAGTAGTTTCATATCTAAATTCCAACCATTTTTATTCTTTCCCCCCTCAGTTTCATATCTTAAATCAGATTTTTGAGTGACATCTCAATCAGTTCTGTAACATGTAATTTAACACACTAGAAACCTATTGCCTGATCTTGTTTCATATGCATAAATGTTTGTAGCTATCCAGAACAGAATGTGCTCACTTCAAAACAAAGTTATTTTCAACATCAGGTTCCAGAGGTGAAATGACAGTGAATTAAGGTCAAAAAATACAACTCTGAGCTACTCAATGCCCTGCAGAATTTCTTTCTTTCAGATATGTCTCTCTGAACAAAGCTGGAGATGTCAGCTTGGAGCCATTCTGCTGCCAGTTTAATTGTGTTAAGGAACTATCAGCACAATCAGTGACATTTTACAAATCTTGCAACACTGGGATTTTTGACACTTCATTTCTGATGTTGTCTGGTGCCCTGCATTAGTAAGAGTTTTAATCTATGTGAAAACATTGGCTTTGGCTTAAAGTGTTAAATCAAATGACAGACAGTGTTGTGCTGTTAAATAATTAAAGCAGGACACTGCTTCTATAGTAAACTCAGAGAAACCATGCCAGATGTTGAAAGGAATGGACAGGAAAATAGTACTTGGAAACATTCCTGAATCATTTAAACATTGTGCAATCAGATTCTTATGTAAATCAATATAAATCCTATGGGAATATCTCTTCCTTTACGAAGTGGTGGAAGATGCTGGGCAAAAGGTCAAGGGACTCATTGTTATTTGATGGGCAAGTGAATAAAGTAGACTTTCAGGGTAAATTTTACTAGGGAAGGGACTAAGATGGATTGATATAAATCACTGACTTTAATTATAATTTAAATCAGGAAACTGCAAACCTTGATTTGCATCTGTACTTTTTCCTAAAGAAAGGTTCATTCTCATTGATTGGTATAACCATTAAAACATGTTCATTTTTTAACCAAATATAACCTTCACTCTACATTTAATACTGTTTGTTTATTTTGCTATCAGGAGAACATACTATATCTATACACATGTATTTAAGCAATTATATAGCTTACCATACATTTGATTTTTACTTTTTTCTGTGAGAAAATGTAAATAGTGAATGACATTTCTTATTTTAAAGATTTATCTTTAATCAGGATTTATATCAAGCTGCATTTGGATGGAAGTTGGAATTCAATTAAAATGTACAAAACTACCATTTTAAATTAGTTTTTATTAGTTATATAAAACTACCTTCAATGTTCTGGATACTTTAATGTAAGTTTATCTAAACATTAAAAACAGATTTTTATACAAGGGAGGTAATATCTGCACTTAGGGAACTGATGGATTGTTTCTGGTGTCCATGGGTCAGATTCTCAATGTGCCTAAAGATGCAGATATGTGCTTAGTGAGATTTTTAAAAGTGCCGAAACAGATCAGTTGCCTAACTCCCACTTAAGTCACTGAAACCATTGCAAAAATACCTTTAAAAATTTGCTTCCATGTCCATCAAGATTTTAGAATTAGTAGATCTCATCCTGTCCTACCTGATCTTATTCATAGATTGGAAGAGGAAAACAAGCTTTACTGCTTTTTTTCAACTTCCAATTGGCTTTTCAACTTCGAATGAACAAGAAAATATTCTCTCAGCACTTGCTAGTGAAACTAAAACAATTAAGTCAAATGCTTTTCTTCACAACAAAAAACAAAAGTACTTACATGTGGAAAAGTATAAATACCAGCATTTTTCTCTATTTTATTTACAGTTTTTACAATAGATAGGTACTTAAGGAAGTTTTTGGAAAGAGTAGGGGACAATTTCCTGTTGTAAGTGCTGGAGGAACCAACTAGGGGCAGAGCTCTTCTTGACCTGCTGCTCACAAAGAGGGAAGAATTAGTAGGGGAAGCAAAAGTGGATGGGAACCTGGGAGGCAGTGACCATGAGATGGTCAAGTTCAGGATCCTGACACAAGGAAGAAAGGAGAGCAGAATACGGACCCTGGACTTCAGAAAAGCAGACTTGATTCCCTCAGGGAACTGATGGGCAGGATCCCCTGGGAGAATAACATGGGGTGAAAGGAGTCCAGGAGAGCTGGCTGTATTTTTAAGACTCCTTATTGAGTTTGCAGGAACAAACCATCCCGATGTGTAGAAAGAATAGTAAATATGGCAGGCGACAAGCTTCGCTTAACAGTTAAATCTTTGCTGATCTTAAACAAAAAAAGGAAGCTTACAAGAGGTGGAAGATTGGACAAATGACCAGAGAGGAGTATAAAAATATTGCTCAGGCATGCAGGAATGAAATCAGGAAGGCCAAATCATTCTTGGAGTTGCAGCTAGCAAGAGATGTTAAGAGTAACAAGAAGGGTTTCTTCAGGTATGTTAGCAACAAGAAGAAGGTCAAGGAAAGTGTGGGCCCCTTACTGAATGAAGGAGGCAACATAGTGACAGAGGATGTGGAAAAAGCTAATGTACTCAATGCTTTTTTTGCTCTGTCTTCACAAACAAGGTCAACTCCCAGACTACTGCACTGGGCAGCACAGCATGGGGAGGAGGTGACCAGCTCTCTGTGGAGAAAGTGGTTCAGGACTATTTAGAAAAGCTGGACAAGCACAAGTCCATGGGGACAGATGTGCTGCATCCGAGGGTGCTAAAGGAGTTGGTGGATGTGAGTGCCGAGCCATTGGCCATTATCTTTGAAAACTCATGGGGATTGGGGGAGGTCCCGGATGACTGGAAAAAGGCTAGTGTAGTGCCCATCTTTAAAAAAGGGAAGGAGGAGGATCTGGGGAACTACAGGCCAGTCAGCCTCACCTCACTCCCTGGAAAAATCATAGAGCAGGGCCTCAAAGAATCAATTCTGAAGCACTTAAAGGAGAGGAAAGTGATCAGGAACAGTCAGCATGGATTCACCAAGGGCAAGTCATGCCTGACTAAACGAATTGCCTTCTATGACGAGATAACTGGCTTTGTGGATGAGAGGAAAGCAGTGGATGTGTTATTCCTTGACTTTAGCAAAGCTTTTGATACGGTCTCCCACAGTATTCTTGCCGGCAAGTTAAAGAAGTATGGGCTGGATGAATGGACTATAAGGTAGATAGAAAACTGGCTAGCTCATTGGGCTCATGTCTAGTTGGCAGCCAGTATCAAACGGAGTGCCCCAGGGGTTGGTGCTGGGGCCGGTTTTGTTCAATATCTTCATTAATGATCTGGAGGATGGCGTGGATTGCACCCTCAGCAAGTTTGCAGATGACACTAAACTGGGAGGAGTGGTAGATACTCTGGAGGGTAGGGATAGGATACAGAGGGACCTAGACATATTAGAGGATTGGGCCAAAATAAATCTGGTGAGGTTCAACAAGGACAAGTGCAAAGTCCTGCACTTAGGACAGAAGAATCCCATGCACTGCTACAGACTAGGGTCCAAATGGCTAGGCAGCAGTTCTGCAGAAAAGGACCTAGGGGTTACAGTGGACAAGAAGCTGGATATGAGTCGACAGTGTGCCCTTGTTGCCAAGAAGGCTAATGGCATTTTGGACTGTATAAGTAGGGGCATTGCCAGCAGATCGAGGGACGTGATCATTCCCCTCTATTCGACATTGGTGAGGCCTCATCTGGAGTACTGTGTCCAGTTTTGGGCCCCACACTAGAAGAAGGATGTGGAAAAATTGGAAAGAGTCCAGCAGAGGGCAACAAAAATGATTAGGGGGCTAGAGCACATGACTTATGAGGAGAAGCTGAGGGAACTGGGATTGTTTAGTCTGCAGAAGAGAAGAATGAGGGGGGATTTGATAGCTGCTTTCAACTACCTGAAAGGGGTTTCCAAAGAGGATGGATCTAGACTGTTCCCAGTGGTAGCAGACAACAGAACAAGGAGTAATGGTCTCAAGTTGAAGTGGGGGAGGTTTAGGTTGGATATTAGGAAAAACTTTTTCACTAGGAGGGTGGTGAAGCACTGGAATGGGTTACCTAGGGAGGTGGTGGAATCTCCTTCCTTAAAGGTTTTTAAGTTCAGGCTTGACAAAGCCCTGGCTGGGATGATTTAGGTGGGGATTGGTCCTCCTTTGAGCAGGGGGTTGGACTAGATGACCTCCTGAGGTCCCTTCCAACCCTGATATTCTATGATTCTATGAAGTACAACTGTGACATATGTATAAAGTTAGATTATACTAAATTTAGACTTTAACACAGGTTGTTATAATTTCAAATTTAATATTGAATGGGTTAATCTAGTTTGATTTATGAGAAGTTTAACTATAGATATGGTAAGCAAGCAGTATATTTTAATCAGATTCAATTTCTCTCACTCCTCTATTTTAAACAAGAAAAGAGAACCCTGTAACCTCTCAGGAGAGGTGATCAAAGGTAAAGAATTTCTGGACCCTCCATGCCCCTCTCATTCTTGCTCAAGGGACAAGAACAGAGATGTCCACTCCTAGTGAGGTCTGATGCAAAAAATCTAACAGTGGGTATCACATAAGTAGAGAAGTTGAAAGACTCCACAGAGAATTATATTTGTTAGGGGTGTTGGTCACAAAGTGTACAGTAACAAAACCCACCCCGCCCTTTAAAACACACACACACAGGAAAAACCCACCAAAACCAACCAAACAAACTAAAAACCTTATTCTTCCTTGGAGTTGGTTAAAAACACATTTTTCAGAGGACCCTCAATTTTTTGCAAGCATAGTTATTGAGTCTCTATTCAACACTATGTGATCCTTCCCTCACAAGTTGCCTTGCATCTACATAACTATCACAGAAAGAAACTGTAAACAAGAAAATAAAGGATTTTGCAGTTTTCTGCTGCAAAAGTAATTATGTGAGGATAGCAATTAAAAATAATTGGGCATTACTTTGTTTTCAAAGGGAACCCGGCATTTCACTATTTATCCATTTCAGGCTGTTACATCATAAATGACATGACATCTTGTATTGTTTTTGTCAACATAATGATTTGACATGGCAAAATGATGAAAAGGCAAATTTCTGCTGAAAGTTTAAAGTGATGCACAATCATTTTTTCTGAGAAACACATTATCAGTCCATAAATTGATGAATGATCCTACTGCTTCTACCTACGGATCTATTCACATTATATGCACACATACTATCCATTAAAGGTAAAGGGGAAACGGACCACTAGTCTTGCATTCAAGATAGAATGGACATTTTCCCTTGCTCTCAATAATTCCAAGTCTTTTTTTCCCCCTTAGTGAAATCTTCAGTGACTTGGGTCATTATAGTTTATTTCTCATTCAAGGTTTATTTGATTTTTTTACAAAATAAATATATATATATTACACTCAGTTTCAATTCCTTTCATTGGAGGAATTTAAAATACTTTACAAATATTAATGAATGGTGCCTCACAATATGAGTCTGAAGTAACTACTGGTATATATTATGCTTATTTTACAGATGGGAAATGGAAGCACCCAGTGTGAATTCTGCTGTTAGGTATGCCATTGTAAATCCAGAGTAATAGCACTGTAAATTAAGGTCCCAACTCCTTGGCTATAGCCGAGAAGCACATATTGCAACTCTTGCAGGTGGGAGAAGAGAGGATCTCTGTGTGTGTGTGCGCGCGCGCAATGCTGGTTTTAGGCACCTTTGTACTACTCTGATCCTGGGCCAGTTATTGGTATGCCCAATGAAGTTAGAGTCATTTGAGAGTAGTACAAAACAAGAAAGGAGGGATCACTCAAATTCTAAGGTATGAAACTGAGATTGTGCTGGAGAGGCCTCGCCTGCTGTTCTACAAGGGTCTACACAGCACTTTCCAACAAACAACATGTATGGTATAATGTTTACATTTGGTATATCATCAGTCTACACTCCCATGTACAGTCTGCTGCACTTCAAGAAAGCATGTCCCAACCCTCCCTAATGTTTTGTGTGTCTAAGGTTGAGATCCAGCACATCTCTCTGCACAGAGCTCATTGAAGAATCAGGGCATACATTTGTAGAAGGTGGTAGGGTATTACATTATTTGTATTCCCTGTACAGTGCCTAGTACAATAGGGTTTTATTTTTGGTTGGTCTGACATTTTAACACACATGATTACTATTAATAATGAATGCATACTAATATTTTAGAAATAGGATTTGATTTTGTAATTAATGATTGAATTATAGTCTATAAACTCAAGGAAGCATGGATGGAAAGAGTTACAGTTGTATTTGTCATACTTTCTGGGGTGGTTCACAACTATGAGTGCCAACCTGAGGGCAGATTGTCAAAAAGCAGGGCAGAACCCCCCGACAGATTGTATGTTCTATAATTAGATTTCAGCAACCCAGTGACAAGTGTGAACTCCTAAAGCACTATAAGAGTCTCACCATGGATCAGATAGTTCCTTTAAGCATGCCAGTCTGTCTTGCCAATGAACAAAATCACAACAATATTCAGGTTACTCCCAGTCCCAAAGGACCAGGCACTTACTCCAGGTCATTTGTACTCAGATCTCAAACCAAAGACAATGTCTGTAGCCAATCCTGTAATAAACTAACTAAAGATTGATTAATAAAAAATAGGAGAGTTATTTACAAGATTAAAACATGAAGCATACACACAAAAATGAGCTCAGTCTTAGATTTTAAAAAGTAATACAAGCATCTATAATAAGCAGCTATATATGTCGTTTAGGGCTGACCCATGCCAAGCAGCATGAGGATCTCTTGCTTATGTATAGGAATCTTTGCCCCTCAGAGTTCAGACAGCATAAAGATCCTGATTTCTCCTTTTCAGGGATTTTTATTCCCCTTCACCTCAGAATCGAAGCTGATGGGATGATTTCATGCACAGGTTTCCTCTTCCAGGAGGGAGAATGCAATCAACAATGTCTCTGTCCTTTGGTGCTACACAATGCCTCATTTGCAGGACCAGAACTCTATCTTAGTTAATGCTTCTTTCCTGTTTGTTGAGTTATACAATTAGAGGCTTACAATGCAAACACTCAATATAACTTTATACCATGGGCTACAGATACTATAAGTAGGATTAATACATGCAGCATCCTAAAACAATTCCTTAAGTGTAGACACTAAACACATTCTTATAACTCTAATATCTATTTTAACTATACCTACCCACAGGTAAGCCAGACTGGTTTCCAGCTGTGCATTTGTAAGTTTCAGCAATGCCTGTGGGCTGTTGGCATGAGCTCGCATCTGCTTTGCCAGTATCACAGTATTTTCAGCCTTAGCTTTGATATGTCCTGATTTCTGTAGGGAATCATGAAACTGTAATCTTGCATGAACATAGATTTTTTTTTTTGTCTTTGATAATACAGATTTATTTTTAAAATAAAAAATTACAGGTAAACCCCACAAATTTCGGTAAGGAGGTTGAAACAAACTTTTGAAGTTCAGAAACGTTTCAAGATATCTTCCTTTTTCTTAATTTTCGCATATATCTGTATTTCTTGGACTGGGTGAGAGTTAGAGGCAAAAATGCCAAAATATTACTAGATATCTTTTTTCATTATATTTCTAACCAAATCTTCAAAAGGAAGTACTTAAAATCTTGCAAATTAGTTTGTTTTTGCAAGATTTTCATCCCAGGAGTTTTGGATAAGAATCCTAACTTCTGGGCTTCACTAAATGGAATTGTTTTCAGCCACCTCAAATATAAATTATTCTTTTTAATGATACTGTTGGTCATGTAATATCTCCTTTCTCTGTGTATATATATATTTTCATTCTTTTCAGCAAAAGATGTCAAAAGGCAGGGAGGGAACACCATGTATCAGAAGTCAGGAAACAGTTATCTAAGACTGACCATTTCTGAATCATAACAGCCCACACAGCTTTCTAACTTCACCTGCTGAAAGAAAGTGTTTGTTGCTCTTTTTGGAGACTGACAAAGTGTAGGACGGACAGGTATCTGTGAGGAAACTCTAATAACAGCCAAGGAATAAAACAGAGGCTGAGATTTATGTTTGTCTTGATGTTATTTAAATGTAGCGCTGCGATGACTCACCGCCACAGTGCCTCCTGCTGGTCGTCCAGGGAATTAGCTCACCAACCTCTGGAGCGCCCTCTGCAGGCCAGTGTCTCGCTTGCTGCTGGCCCTGGTGTCCCTCCCGGACCCCAGTGCCCCATCTGTCAGTACTCTACCCCCTGCAGTACCCCGCAGTCTAGCTGGGTCTCCCCTCCCCAGGTAACCTCCAACCCCCTATCCCCACCTCGCCTCAGTCTTTGGCTACTGTCAGCCACCGTCTAGCCCCCGCTCACTGGGGCAGACTGCAGTGTAATTGCCACTCATCATCGGCAAGGAGGGTTTGGACCTGCTGCCTCTGAGTACCCTTGGTCTGCCCTCTCTGAAACCCCAGTACCTTCTCGGCCTTTGACAAGGCCAGAGTTCCCCAGCTCCTCTGGCCTTTCCCCAGGCCTGCTCCACTTTAGGTACCCTGCTCAGCTCCCAGCAGCCAGGCCCATACCTCTCCACATCTAGAGAGAGATTGTTGGCTTTTGGCCCACAGCCCTTTTATAAGGGCCAGATGGGCCCTGATTAAGCTTGCCACAGCTGTGGTCAGCTACCCACTCAGCTTCCCCAGCCGTTCTTAATCCCTCTTACCCTGCTGCAGTCCTCTCCAGGGCTTCTTTCACCCTTCCAGGGCCGGAGCATGGTGATCATCCCGTTACATAAGTGACAAATAAAGCATAATCCCCAGGAAGGGGTCTGGAGGGGTAGGGTTAGACTAATTACAATGGGATAGATTGTACAACTCTAGTTATCTTGACAAGCATTTACTCACTAGGGTGGAGCCATTGACTTCAATGGGACCACTGGTGTAAGTACTCAGGTAGATTCCACAGTCTGGCCTAATTGGTGAAGGTTTTGTTCAGAGTGCAGGAAAGTCCACCTGCCTCAAAGTTTGTCAATTTTAAGCATATTTTACTGTCCTTGTTTTGTATACTTACTCGCTACGTTACATAGGCCCAACAGCACAGGTTAAACATTGCGTGACAGTGTAAAATCTGAATGTTTTTGATTTGCTCAATTTAAATTAGGCATTCAATGATGTTTTAATGTTGGGTTTTTTTGTATATAGACAGATTCCAGAGGGAGCAGATTTTGTCTTTGCTTTTCTCTGGTCAGGGATGAAAATAAGTGTTAAGTCCACAAGAACTAGGGGAAAGAAAATCAAGTTTCATATTGTACAACCAATGCCAAATCTAGGTCAGTGTCACTTTCATTGCTGAATCCTGTCCAAAGTAGGGTGAAAAGCTCATGATTTGGTTTATTATGGATTTTTACTGTTTTTATGAACTGCGACTTGCTGAAATTTTCATTAGGATCATACTTTTCACCTTTTGTCTTAATCCTTGTCCCTTTCCTTTTGCATAAATGATTGGTTTTAAAATTCTTGCCACTTCCATTGATTTTAGAAGCCTTGCATTCAGAAAATTTTGTTTAGTAAAATCATTCTTCAGCAAGGTGAATGTAAGAATATGACATTCAACAAAGGATTCTCAGGTCTGGATCACTAATGGGGACTAATTTAATAGGCTAAAGAACTAATCAACTGAGATATTTTATATTCTTTAAGGACACTGATCTGATCCAAAACCCAGTATCTTCTCTACCAGTGTAGTAAGCGGGCCATTTTTCAGAAGAGTTCCTTCTGTTATGTTTACAAGCTGCTCTTTATTTTGCTTATCCCAAAACTTAGAAATAACTACTGCATATAGTGTATTTCACTTTATGTGTACTAAGCAGACTAAACACTATGAGCAATACAGAATGAAATAAAGAGATAGCCAATATCCCTCATATCTCTTGATTAAACAAAATAGGCTTTATTGGTTGTAGCTGGATACTCATGGATTCCTTAATTCATGGACATTCGGCATTCAAAAGAGCTTATTCTTACACTTCAAGGTGTGCTGTGTCAATCTGGACTAATTATTAATTAAATTGTTCTCACGATAGTTCACTGATCATTTTATTCTTTCAGATATATGCAATAAAATATTATTGGCCAAATTCTGACATGATTTATATCCAAAGCACCACTATTGACTTTTTTCTAAAAATGAGCAGAATTCAGCCTTGTGTTAAGTAACTATAGATCCACCATATTCTTTTGTAAAAAAATAAAAATAAAATCCTTGATTTGGAATGCAAGCTGTGACAAACTTTTAAACCCCAGTACATGTGAGTAGTAGCAATGTATTTCAACTCTCACACTCTGTACCAAGCAGTCCCCAAGTTGAAACACAGTGAGATACCTCATTAGAGAGACTGGAAATATCCATAAATAAGTGAAGCTGGAAGAACCAGAGGTGGCACAGTTCCTTTCCAATATAAATTATATATTTGTTTAGTTCAGAACTGATCTTTAAATAACCATTTCTGGCTAGAAGAAATATTACTGCTGGTATGAAAAAAGCCACTTACATTTATGAAAATAAAAAACTAGATATTTGACATTAAAATAGAACTGTCAGATTTGCAGCATGCAGCAAATCAGGGTCTAGCAGAAGGACTTTCTGACCCTGGATTTTCAAAGATGTTTCAGGGAGTGTGGGAGCAGGAAAATGGAAGGAATGAAGCAAGAATTCAACAGGGATCAGGAAAGAGTGTTTAGACATTTGCTTAAGTTTTGCATTAACATATTGCTTGATGTTTCCCTGAAGCAAAATTTTAGACATTCATCCACCATAAATCAATGTAAATGCATATATACTTTTGACTTATATGCTATGTGCATTGATACCAACTAGAGACTAATTATGGCTTCTTCCAGAACCCCAAGATTCCCATTCATAGTTTCCTATTGAGTTTCTATTTCTCCTTCCTCTGCCTCCCCATTGTGATCATGCAACTACCACCTGCTTTACAGAGTTATAGACATATATCCAGGAGAGATCTGGTCCCCTAATTTTTCTGTCAGTGATATGTGTGCTGAACAAAACCCAGTAGGAAACATTAGCACAGTTCAGTTTATGTAGTTGTATTTTTGGAACATTTCTCCTTAGAATGAATGTGAAGTTGATGGGAACTTCTCCTCAAGGGACTGCTTCACAACAAGTAGCATTTGTAAAAAGGTTCAATGTCAGAGATATAATGTCTCATACGGTAATTCTGAGGTGCTAGCTGTGCTGTCAAATGGGGATGGTGATGATGAAGAGAAGTTAAAAAGCTTCAAGGCCCTCTTTTTTCATCAGCTTGTTGCAGTTTCTCTAGTTTTTTTCCTCAGCTGCACCTGACAACTGTTATATATTCCATTCATTCTTGATGACCCTTTTTTGAAGTGTGACATTCCAATGTACTTGAAAGAGAAAAATGAATCCAATCATGTTATCTAATATTGTTTGTATCCCTTAAATAGTTTCACTGTAACCCTCCTTCCCATTTTATATAATAGATATGTCATATTTTAGGGAAACAGACATTCAAAGCCATAAACTTCCATTGACTACAGTGGAAGCTGTACCAGGGATAAATTTGGCCTGTTATATCTGCTGAGGATATACAGAATGGTAGTATTCCCCAATGCAGTAGAAGGAGTTCAACTACAATAACTGAACAAGGTAAGATATATGAATATTTCACAGAGCATTACAAATACCACTTAACTTATACAGTCATTTTGCCTTACAAAGGCTACAGGCACAGTAGGTGTTCAGCAAACACTCAACACCTCCACTCACCATTCAACACCTCTGAAAATCAGGCCCACAGTTTTTACTAGAGACTGATGTGATGCACAGAACTTGGATCCCAACTAGAATTTCTCCATGCTTAGAAGGATAAAATGAAATTTTTCATTCTACTCTTACGTGGACAGTGCTTTTTTTGCCAATGTTCATGGTGTCCAGCACATTGTTCTACATTTTCCACCCAAAACGTCATAAAACAGGTCTGGCCACCACTGAACAGTAATCCATAGAATGGGATGGGAGTGAAGAGGGAAGCAGGCTTTGCAGCCCCCATGCTCAGCAGAGTATATTGTTATTAGATAGAATGCCATAGGGAGGTATAGCTCCACTTCTTACTCATGCCTGTGCCTAAATCCCAGAGTTTGGTCCTTTAGCATGTGTATATCTTCTTTCTTCCACTCCTGGTTTTGTGCCTGGTATCATGCTGTCCTCTATTGCTGGAGTAGTCTGTTTGTCTTCATCCATCCAGAAGCTGCTTTTACCTTCTCGTCATTCTTCATTGAAGCCCAGCCTTCCTATTATCACTTGTAAACTCCACACTATCTTCTGCTGAAACTATGCTGTCCAAGATCTAGTTTAGATTCTAAGCTCTTCTGGAGAGGGATTATCCCTTATCTAGGTTTGTAAAACACTGGATACATGTATGGAGATGTAAGTGTTGATTGATTTAAGGTCAGAAGGGATCATTAGATCATCCAATCTGATCTCCTGTATAACACAAGCCATAGAATTTCACTGTTACCTCTATAGTGAGCCCAAAGCACATATTCCAAAAAGATACTCCATCCCCATCTTCATTTCAACACATCACGAGATGAAGAACCCATCACTTCCCTTGGTACGGAACTCTAATGATAGCTTAAACCCTCACTGTTAAAAATGTGTGCCTTATTTCTAATTTGGACCTTAATATAACATAGACTTGAGTCCCTCTCCTTTCAAATAAGCATATGGCTCAATTATGGACAAACCTTGGACTGAGTTTACCTTAATTAGACTTTCAATTAATTCTTAAACTACATAATTACAGTACAGGATAATTTATGTAGCAAACATTTATATCTAATTTTTATTTATAGGTTTCTATTAGTGAATCTGAATCCTTCCTGTGCAGTCAGACATCACTTAGGACAAGAACAAAGCTCTGCCATCTTAATCTGTCATGCTGTATGCCGGAATGGCTACTTTGCTGTGTTTTTATAACTTATTTTTTTTATGAGGATAGAATGTTGGCCTGTTGCTCCACTCCTAACCTGGAGGATCAATGGACAGGTTTTCATCTGATCTCTACCCTATCAGGAATTAAAACTCCCACTGGCATAGCTCTCGGGATCATTGGAAAACACAAGTCTTCCCACTGTGTCAAAGTGCAGTCCCCAGAGAAGGTAGGTTTATATCATGTCTATAGCAATTAATGAATCCTGGCAATCCCTGGATGACTGAGAGCTAGATGTCAACCCAGTTCATTAAACTATTTCCAACATTCAATCAATCCTTCCCACCCACACACACACTACTCCCAAGCTTTTGAGAAGGACATCTGAGGAAAGCTATCTGGGAGAGGTGGGCCATTTAACAGGTCTCGTTTAAGTGGTGTTCTGCTATTTTTGTTACATGAGGATTTTTGGGTGGCTAGTTTTGTCTTATTGCCTGATTTGTGCTTTTAGGTTTACTAAAATACTTGGCTAGTAAGCTCTTTGGAACAGGGACTCTCTTTTTGTTCTGTTTCTACAGCATCTAGCTGTACAAAGGGGTCCTGGTCCATGACTGGGGATCCTAGGTGTCACCGTAATAGAAATAAGAAGAGTATGGATAGATGCTTTTTAGTTTGGATTTTTAGTTTTTAGAACATCAAATAAATAGATATAAAAATCACGCAATATCATTAGGGTAAAAAGTGATTTAATTTTCTTTTTGAAAATGTCACCTGGAAAAGGTAACACATGAATATACTAACTCAACCAAGAACACAGTATCAGGGAATATGGGTTAGCTTATTAAGTCTTATTTCTTATATTATTTCATTGGTTTCAAAAATACAGTCCAGTGTTGCCAGGTGCATGATGAATTGTAAAATCTGCTCACTGACCTTTCTGATTAGATCAAAGTCACATCATGCTACATTACAGTGGCTACCACTACTGTAAACCACATCTTTGTATTTTCTTGTCTTTGAACTATCATCTCATTTCTTCAGCCTATTAATCTTTTAGACACTCTTGCTTTCACATTCACAGTGAGATACCTGCCGGAAGATAATGATTTGGTACGTTTTCTCTGTCCTTTGGATTGTAAGTCACAGATACTTGTCACCCTGTTCTTTGTGGCGATGTGAACTTCCATGAACTTTCTGTTTGGTGAACAAGACCCCGTAAGACAGAAAATTTACTATCATTCACCTGTTAAGCTCCTTTATGGCGTCTTTTGTTCTCCTCTACTGGTTGGGTTCATTTTAGTGGCTTAGATGACTATGACAGAGAGAGAAACTGTTGGTGCCAGTAATCACTGAATGCTCTGATTTAGTCTATCACTGAAGCAGTCATATGAAAATGACATAAACTAATGTCATTCAGCATGGAAGAGTAGGGAAAGGCTGGCTTTTTTCTATTATTTTTGTTAACAGAAGTGGACACAGGGAGTCTGTCAGATTTTGTAGCTGGAAATGTAGTTCAAAGACAGGCCACTATTTTTATTGTATATAAATCAATGTGTTCATGAGGAATAAATGATAGGCTTTTACTGCTCTGCAATGGGAAGGGAAATTGAATTCAAGAGTCCAAATTCTGCCTGTTTCTTCCCCCCAATGTAGTACCAATGGCTTCAAAACTATTGCATGGGGGTGTGAAAGTAAGTACTGAACTTGTCTCAATGAATCTGTCTAATATCATTTGCAGTGATATAAATCCACAAAAATTCCAGTAGTGTCCATGGAGTTACCTGGTACAATCCTGTGTAAATTCAAAATCAGCCCTCATAGAGTACATCTACACTGGAATAAAAGACCCTCAGCATAGCCATGGCTGGCCTGACTCAGCTGACTCAGGCTCCTGGGGATCAGGCTGCGAGAATCTTAAATTGTTGTGTAGATGTTCAGGTTTGGACTGGAGCACAGGCTCTGGAACCCTGCCTCCTCTCAGGCTCCCAGAGCCCAGGCTGCAGCCCAAGCATGAACGTCTACAAAGCAATTTTACAGCACTGCAGCCTGAGCCTGTAAGCCTGAGTCAGCTGACCTGGACCATTCACTGCTGTGCATTCATGAAGTTACTCCAGATTCATGCTCATGTAAAATGAGACCAGAATCTGGTCCATTAGGGTATACTCTAACAACTGGGCTTATTTTATCAGGAACTGCTGTGGAATTAGTTTCTTGGAGGCAAGAGAAACAGAGGCATTTACCAGAATGGGGAACATTTAATTCATGCTCTCTGACCCAAATCTCAAATTACATGGATGTAAATCCATTGCATTAAATCACTGAAGTTGCACAAATGTAAATGAAGGCAGAATTTGTCTCTATACTCCACATAATTTGAAATCATGATTTATCTGAGTATACAGCAAAAGAGCAGTGATCCTCTTTTCCGTGTAAAGGGATGATTATTATAGCAACTACAACATCATATAATAAACTATCATATGTCTCCATTCTGAGACAGAGCACATTTTGAAGATACATCCTCACTAGTATTCATTGTAATTACAATGGATGTTAAAAGTTTACAACTAACATATTGCCATTTGAACATCATTTTTGTTCTATTAAGCATTTACTGTTCTGTTTTCCTTTCCAAAAGTTTTTGAAGAGAATATAAATTAATTGGAATTATTTATTAAGAAAGAAAAAATGGCATGCAAGTGCCAACTGGATTGTGTGTGTTTGAGAGGGAGGTAGCACTTTACTTCAATATCCTTTTACTACTTCTATAGAAATACAGCAAATGTTCTCAACTAGTATTTCAGCAACAGTTTCTGTGGAGGAAAATGTAGCTATCACTTTGTGATCAGAAACTGTAACAGAAACAGGTAAAAATGTGCTCCCCATGCCAAATTCTACTTTCATTTACCCGGTATAACTGCAAACTAAATCTACTGAAGCCATGAAATGGAGTTCCATGTTTACAATGAATTGTTGCTCAGATCTACATATTTTCATTAATTAAGCCTCTATGACACCACCTAGCCTTGTCTAGTCATTGGGACAGATTCTCCCATATGACCTATCCCATTTGAGCTGCTCAGATGCTATAAAGGGGACAAATTCTCTCTGCAAATGGACACTGGAGAATTCCCTTGGCAGAGGAAGACTTTCCATTAGTATGAAGTAGGATCATGCACCAGCTGCATCACCTCTCAATCTATCCTAGGAGACATGCCGGCGGAGGAAGTGTGGAAGAGCTGAGCTATACTTCATGGGTCCTCCACTGGCTTAGGTCCCTCAGACTCTAGGCTGCTTTAATTTATACCAAGGTTGGCATTAGCGAAGGCCACCCCAGGAATAAGGAAGCCATAATAGGCTTCCTGATGTCCTCCCCTTCCCCAAACACTCATCTGCACTGAGTAGAGTTCAGACACTGGGGAGAAGCTTGACAGTTGTTTTTATTTCTAATCAGGGTACAAAAATATGGTGAAGAGCAGCAGATGGAAAACAAAGACCTCTTTAGGATTTCACTGCAGTTCTAAAATTAAGGGATAACATTACATTTCCGCTGTCCTCTCCCACTGCTCCAGCCAGTGATCTGGAACCTGATTTTGCACCCTTGGTATCACTCACAATATTTTCATTGGCTTTAATGAGTACAGGATTGGTCCCCTATTTTATCCATCCTTTCTACAGTTCAATCTAATTTACTGATTTCATTAAAAGCCTAGCAGAGGATATAAAGCATTCAAGCAAAGTTTACTCAGTATGGCAGTTTATCATTATACAGATGGTGGATAAACCTGTCTATTCAATTGTATCAAAATTCTGGGGAAATTATTGATAATACCTAAAATGTTTTCCCCTCCTACTTTCTGTTTTTTTTCTATTAAAGGTATATGCTATCACTAAATGTAATTAAACTTGTAATATTAATTAATAAATCTAACCCCACAACTTGGTTTTGTATAACATTTTTCTATTCTATAGAATGAATAAAAATTGATGGATGCAAATTATTACTACAAGCTTGAATTCTACACTAACTTGAGTATCACCATGACAGTGGTTACTGAAGTTCCATCAAGAACTGTCTTCTTTATACTACATGAATATTTTGTGTACATTCTGCATATTTAAGTCAGGATATATTTTGTACATGTAACAAAGCATAGTTATTTATGTGTTTAATGACTTGGCTATGCTATTGCATCATCATTACTGAAAAAGTTGCAATATTCTGTAAATGTATTTAATGAATGCAACAACCAAAACCGAATCCTTAAGGCCACATTAATGCAATGAAATTACATCTCAAGGAATTATCATTTTGTTTTGGATATCTACACCAGGAGCATTATAAAGGTTTATGGCTTATTATTTTGTGACCATGTTCAGATTATGGTAAAGGTGTGTAATTTTGTATTAGTTGTGTACAGTTATAAGCAAAATTTAGGCTGTTGCCTAAATAATGCAAAGTTCATTTTCTGAGTTTAGGGGGCCAGAATCTGCCCCATGATAGGGAAGACAGCTTAATCAGATTCCTGTACACATTCACCAAGTCTCTACAGACCCTGATATGGAGATTGTGTCTAGTAAAAGGGAGGCATGGCTGGAAAGCCTCTGCACTCTGGCTATTCCTGGCTGCCTGAATTCACCCTGGGCCATAGGCAACTGAGATGGGATAGAAGACCTGAGTCTGCTCTAAATTATTCCGGGGCAAAATGCTGCCCCTCTTAACCCCAGAATCAAGGCACCACAAAGGTGGCATGAAGACAGCTTACCTTCCTTCTCTCTTGTGTCTTGTGCTTAGGACAGTTAGGACAGATATTAAGAAGCCGAGCCACGGAAACCTAAATATTTTGTATCGTACTCATTTACTAGAAGATCCTTTATGCGACACAAGGCTATTTTCCAAGTGCAGTGTATCACCAGTTATTATAACTAATTATTATAATTTGGGGAAAGTTATATGGCCTTTGTTATACATGAAATTGGACTAGATGATCACAATGGTCCCTTCTGGCACTGGAATCTATGAATCTATTATTTATTTCTAAATTGCCAGCACTAGTATACCTAGTAATGCTGCACAAAACAAAAATAAAGATACAGGCTCTTTCCCAAGGAACTTACAATTTGCAACACAAAGATCAGTTAAGAACTCTGAGAGAGACCCGATGACTAAGAACTTAGAACTTTAAATATATACACATACAACCATCCACAGAGACGGTAGTGGTGATAGCGGCATATTGACACGGGTGGTTAGCATTTCTTGGGCCGTGTGCGTGAAGTGAATTTCTATGACAGGTTTAGATGAAGAGAGGGTGGAACCTAATAAAATGAGATGGAGAAAATTCAGGAAGAAGGAATGCTATAAAAGATAATAGGAAGGCAAGAGTGGGAGAAGGAAATGAAGGAGAAACCTATGAGGCTGATATTGCTGGTGGAACAATGGGAGAAAGATAAGATACACTAAGAAACAAGAATAGCAGTAGAGGCCCTGATTCAGCAAGGAACTTAAGCGTGTGACTAACTTCAAAGTCACAGTATTACTCTATTATTATTTTTGATTATTTTTAAGAAAAATGCATAACCAAGATATCCCCCCAGAAAAATAAATAAATAAACAAAACAAAAAACACAAACACAATCAATAAACAAGCACATTTAATTGAATACAATCATTTTGCTTAGCTCTTGTAGAAGGAATACAAACATACAAGTTTATTGTTTTATGCTTTAGCTTCTGTTTTCTCTCTCCATCCATTTTAAATTTTGACTCAGGAAAGGAGTAGTGCATGACCATATGATCAGTATCATATTTCATCCTGCAGCATAAAGTTCTATTTTACTAAAATCTACACTGAAAAATCACTTGGAAAGTGACAATAATTCCATTTGTATCATCTGCCTATAATGTCTATACATTATTAATTATTAATTATTATTATTGTTGTCTTGTTTTGTAGGCTGCTAAAGCAAATAGCCTCCCTATCTTACTGTTCCATTAAATCTTTTAGTTTTGGAGGCCACATATTAGTACCATATGTCTACACTCTTATCTTTCAGTTATTAAGTGCTGTAGGACATTGACTGGGATCATTGATTTTTCTATGTGCAAGTTCTAATTGCTTATTTCCTGCATCAGTTGGCATAATTATTCAGTAATGATTTCCTTTTTTTTCCCCTCGAAGAGGAGTAGTTTATGATTTGGTTTCAGAGGGAAGCTGAAAGCAAGCCCCACAAAATAAAGAATGATTCCATAGAATCTTTATTAAATTATACCTATTTTTCAATTTGGGCCATCATAAAAGCAATATAATCTGCTGCTATAACACAGTGTTATAAAATGATAATATGAAAAGTCAAGAGTTCCTATCCTTTATATCCAAAATGTGCAGCCACTCATCATAAAGGCATAGCTTTCATTTCAACTGAGTTTGCGACTTCTCAAAGATTTCAAAATGAAAACACAATTACTTTAATATATCAATCCTGGATATACCAATCAAATGGAATTCAATATAACCCAGTCACACCATTCACCAGCGGTCAAGGAAGCATAAATATTGCAATGTATCGTAGCACTTATTTTAATACGCTGAGGACTGTTTATAAAATGTAAGATGACCTCTCAAGAAAAAGGTCTAATGCAAGGTTAGAATACCTGTCCTCCCAGAACCCCTTATGGCAAAAAAGGTAAAAAAGTCTGAATACATAAGGATTAAGGACAGTTAATATTAAGCTTAGGTACCTGCATGGAATTTGAAATATTTCAAGTATCAAAAGTATTTTGGGGCCTGGAGGGTTCAGAGAATAATTTTTAGTTTGTGAAATTTTCCCTCACCCCTTTATTTTAAAACCCCAACTCCTTAGGTTGATTCAGTTTATTAATTATTATTAGTTTATAAACAAATGGAAGTCTGAGCTATGTTGTAGGGACAGAAATATCCCCTTCCCCTCTCTCACCAGAGGACAGGATTGTAGACAGACAGATAGACAGGCTCAGATTTGGATTTCATTAAACTACTGGAGGTAATACGGGTGTACCCGAGAGCAGAGCTTGTTCCAGAATTCACTGGGAGCTGAGGGCACACAGCGCTTTTGAAAAACAGGCCAAACATTCTTGGCAGCCTAGCTGTATGAACGGTTGTGACTTCGATCTATACGGTGCTTCCGGACAAGGCAGTATTTTTTTCTTGTGATATGTACTACTGCTACAATTTGTGACTAGTTTGTTTAAACTATGAGCACTTACAGTTGCCTTATGTGTTTTTTGAGTGACATGCTTTATCTAATCTCCATTCACTCTCACTTTTCACCTCAGGGTATGTCTGTACTGCAGTAAAAGACCCTTGTCACAGCTATGGATGGACTAGGTCAGCTGACGGGCTCATGGGGTTTGGGCAGCAGGGCTATAAAATTGAAGTGTAGATGTTTGGGCTTGGGCTGGAACCTGGACTCTCAGACTTCAAAAGTGGGGAGGGTCTCAGAGCCCTGGCTCTAGCTGGAGTCTGAATGTCTATGCTGCTATTTTTAGCTTCACAGCCGGAGCCTGAGAGTTCGAGTCAGCTGACCCAAGCTCGGAAACTTGGTGCTGCAGGTTTTTTATTGCAATGGAACCATATCCTAAGAGACCACACAGTTGCTATGCTACTTGAGACCTATTAGTCAAACAGCCTTGTCCGCTTATTGAACTGCTGACCTTGATCTCAACTACCACATATTTTAGCAGAAATATGATTACATTCAATTCCTGCTGCTTCCTTCTTAAGGAGATGCCTTAGCATTCCTCCATAGTTAAAGCTACCTGGAGTTTGATGCTTTAGCCCTGATTCAGCAAAGAACTTAAGCATGGGCTCAAAAAACAATCTCATGCTTAAGCTACAATGAATTTCAGTTCAGCAAGATATTTAAGCATAGGCCTGACTTAAAGACTGTATGTGCCTCTGTGACTTCTTATGTGCTTAAATACCTTGCTGAATTGAGTCTTAAGTGCTTTGCTGAATAAGGATGAATCTAAGCATGTGCTTAAGTGTTTTAGTGTACCAGGGCCTTAAAGAGAGTAGAAAGTTCCTTAATTAAACAGAGAAGTCACAGAAATTATTCTCAAAGATGGACAAATTTTTTTTTAGACAGATACTATAGAATTCTAAAAGATTGAAAATCTCTCCTTTTTGAAATTTTCCCACAGATTCTATTGTCAGGTCCCACTAACATAACAGTTTCAAAAGCCACACACTTTAAATTTCACACAAAGCTTCCGAGACAGAAAAAGCATCTGTCAGGAATGGTCTAGATAATACTTATTCCTGCCATGAGACCAGGGGACTGGACTAGATGACCTCTCGAGGTCCCTTCCTGTCCTATGATTCTATTCTATGAAAAACAACAGAAGATTATTTTTGGGGGGGAGGGGGAATGTCAACTTCCATAGAACTTCCCTACCCAGCCCCTCTCTGATTTCTTACTACAGCCTTTGGCACCCCTTACCATGCCTCTGTGCAGAACCGGCTCTAGGCACCAGCAAAGCAAGCACGTGCTTGGGGCAGCACATTTCAAGGGGCGGCATTCCACCGTGCGGAGGGTTTGCATTCCCACCTGACCTGCTGCCGAGAGGCTCGCTTGGCTGACGGAGGCGGCACGGCAGGCAGGCGAGCAGCAGCATGGGGGCAATGGGACCTGAGCTGCAGGGGGCAATTGGACGACCAGCCGTCAGAGCCAGGTGACTGCTCCGGAGCAGGGGGAGCCCCTCCTCCGCCCTGCTCCATGTGTGCAGCCGCTGCTGTTCCTGTCATCCCCCGCAGTACTCCATTCATCCCTGGAGTCGCCCCTGACCACTCCAGACTGGGAGCGTCCTCCTGTCTGCTCTACGGTGTGTGTGTGGGGGGGGGGGGGGGGGGGGGGGCGCTGATTAATGGCGGGGTGTCCTCCTCTCCCCCACCCGTGTATCTGATTTCCACGAAGCTGGGGTGATGGGATAGGGGGAATCTGTGTGTGCTGCTGCCTCTCTGGGTCCGGAGTTGCTGGCAGCTGCTTGTGTCTGAACCAGCCATAGCTTTATCTGAGCTAATAAGTCCTAAAACTTCTCCTCTAAAAGTATTAGAATTTATAGCAAGAAATGATTTTTTCACTCCAAACACTGCTATAGCATTACACATTCTTTTAACATTGTGATTTTGTTAAAATTAAATGAGTACACTAGTAGGAAATTGTTTATTTCACTAACTACAAATTCTCTGTTTTCATTTTTTAAAATTTTAAGCAGTCAAAACAAAACAAAAAAAAAACATTGCAAAGTGCAAATGTGTAAAAGCCCCCCCAAAAAAGGGGGAGGGAAGGGTGTGGCCAATTTTTTTTTGCTTGGGGTGGCAAAAAACCTAGAGCCGGCCCTGCCTCTGTGCCTCTGTGCCCACAATGTTACATGGAGGTGAGGATGGAATGAATGTTAAAGTTGCTTTAATTAGCAATTTCCTGATTATTTTTTAGTGATTTCATGGTAGAAAATGCACTTGAACAACCTTAAATTAAGCTCCCACAGCTAAGTTTTTTTGTGTGTGGGAATCAGACAAACTTATCTCCCTGGCCAGATGTGTATTTATTGTTCATCCTTCCCAGTAAACAAGATTCCCATATAGATTTCCTACAGATTAATTTGGAATCCCAGTTAACAACTATTGCCTGTAATGTTTCTTCTTCATATTAACAATGAATGTAGTATGTTTCGTTTCTATTCTTCTCCTTTGTAGACTACTGTTCATTCCCACAATTTCCAGAACAATAAGAGAATTGGGGGTGGGGGGAAGAATCAAACCAGATGTGTTATTTCATTTGAGGTTTACAAGCACCAAATCTTAATTATTTCTTGTTTTTGAGAATAATTAATTGTTTTAAGCCCCATCAGAATATATCAAATCATTTTTCTGTCTTCTGTCCTCATTAATTCTCCAACGTTCCCATATACACTAAAGTGCATGTGTGCCGATGGTAGAAAGAGACAGCTGTTGTTATTATTCAACGGTCTATTAAAAATGTACCAGAAAAGAATATGAAATGAACAGACTAGCTTCACTAAGGTAGAAGATCTTCTTTGTAAGTTTCATAAAATGTAATACTCATTAAAAGTTTTTAGAAAGACTTCTGTAAGCTAGAAGCAAGCACCGTACTTGCAGGCATTTTAGGAACTCCTCTATACAGCTCTGCCATTGCATCTCAGGCCTAGCCGATCACAGTCACCCCATCTTTATGGTAACTTCTGCTGTATAATATCAGTGGGCCAAATCCCCACATCCCTCATACACTTCCATAGCACTGTCTCCTGCTGTTTCTAGTCCCAGAGGCGTGCCTTCCATGGTTTTATGATGGATGAGGGAGATGGAATGGCTGAGAAGGGGCAAGGAGACATTGTTCTGCCTCTCATTCCATGGACTTTACCTGAAAATTGTAGTATAGACCCAGGCTTTATTACCTTTCCTGTAAAGCCTATTTCAGGATTCCAAGGGACTGTGCAGCCAGGATGAATCCTCAGTGGTGTGGCTGCAATGCAGCTGAGGGTACTGAAATTCCAGAGCTGGAACGGACTCACAGGGTCTCAAGGCACCTGCCCTTGGCTTCCCATTAAGCCTAGGACGGGCAAATGGGATATGCCTCCTTTTCCATAGAAAAGCAAACCCTGCTCCCTGGAAGAATAATCTTGGGGAACCTCAGTGATGGAAATCCCATGGAGATTTCCTCCCACAACTTTTAACACAGCAGGAGGATGATCTAGCCCAATATGAGGACATCAATAGCTGTCAAAGCTCCTCAAGTCAGACCTCATTTGTCATTTACATTATGGCTACACAGAAAAAAAAGAAGGATATTCTTAATTCAGTTTAGCTAACCTGGTATAACTCTTGTTATAACAGCAATTTATTTGCATTTAACTGAAGGTAAAACGTGAGAGTTACTATATTACCTGAAAATAAAACACTCATTCTGTGCTTGGCATCCAGTCAAAATTCAGGCTCTACAAAGCTACTTTATTTCGTCCCTTTGTCCTGCGAGTTCTGTGCTGCACCTCTAAGCAGAGACAAGTAATTGTGACCAAATGGACAGATATTTTATACATAGTTACTTCCCTGTTTTCTCTTTTATACAGTACCAGAAATATTGTGTTATAGTCTCCACTGATTTTTGTCATATGTATAATATGATGGCCATCACTTTCACTATTCAGGGCAACTGAACACCTATATTCTATGGTCTACCAACGGAACCCACTTTTAGGCTTCTGGCTCCCTGGCTGTCACCTCTATTGGGTGGAAACCCCTTTCTCTTTTCCTTCTGAGTGGGGTTGTTCCAGTTCCCTGCCTACACTGTATTATTCCCAACAAGCCAGACTGCCTAAACTGGCCAGAATCTGTGCTTTTTGCTTTCTCCTCAGAGGCTATAAACAGTATAATAGCCCACAGATATAAGTTACTATACAGCTCTTTCTAAGCCAGCACATTTATTCTTAAAGCAAAAGCATTAGAGAGAAAACATATTAAAAATAATAAAAGAATGTATACACATGATAATAAGCTTACCTGAGATTACCTTCAACTCCAACAAGGGCTTCAAACTCCACCAAAGCTCTTTTCTGTTATTACAAATTCAAAACTAGCACACCCATGCTTAGGTTAGTATTTCCTTTGTACAGCATGGGCCTTTCATCTTCAGGTTCCGGGAACAGGTAATCAGTAGAAAATGATTCCCTCCTCAAGGCATAGCTTCAAAAGGCTGGGCTTTTGTATAACTAGAGGTAGGAATTTGTATTTTCCTCCCCCTAGAGATTGCCCAGGCAAACAACTTAACACCATTTGTCCAAACTTCCATTCTTGTCTGGCCGATTGTTCAGTGTAGTCCTTTGAAGTTCATAACACTTCTTTGGGGGGGGGGGAGGGTGTCACAATATGACAACTTTTGCATTTAATACAATGGACTCCAAAGATACTTACACTTAATTCAATCAGGCTTTTCAAGGCTATTGCAGGAAATTGCCAGCAAATCAGTTGTAAGTGCCCACCTCTGCCTCCACATTCACTTTATTAGGAGAAGTTCAGACTGGGTAAAGTGACCTGCTGATAAGAATGGGCTCTGCAGAAATTAAGGGGGAAACAAAAAATTTTGTTCCTGAGATTTTTGTATTGCTGCAGATTTAAACTTCATATTATTCATTGGTTATCTATTGGGAGAAAGCTGTGCCGGAAATTCAAACACTTATTTCACTGGACAAAGCCTTCAAATTGATTTATAAATTGCTATGCATGAACTGCCTCAGCATGGGGGTGTTGGACTAGATGATCTCTCGAGGTCTCTTCCATCCTGATGGTTCTATGATTTAGTCTATGATTAGTTTTTAATATTTGGCTTTCCTTTCCTTTTCTTACTGGATGGTGCTGGAGTAGGAGAGCATAGGAATTAATTAACAGTGCATAAACAATATTGAGGTGTGGGTGGGGTCATTCTGTTTTTTTCAACAATTTGGTATTTTTATTGTATGTATGATTCAGGGCCGCCCAGAGGATTCAGGGGGCCTGGGGCAAAGCAATTTCAGGGGCCCCTTCCATAAAAAAAAGTTGCAATACTATAGTAACGTATTTGGAAATGTAAAAAATAACCAGTGAAATACATTCACAAATTATTTTTAATAATTTGAAAATACACGAAATATATTATTTAAAAATATTAAATGCTTTAATGATATGTATACATTTGCAATTACATAATGGGCTGTCGCTGGGTGATGGTGATGCTTGGTGCCAATGGGCTGTCGCTGCCTGGGGGTGGCGCTCCTGTCGCCGAGGGCTGGGTGGGGAGCTGGGCTCTGGGTCGGGGGGCGTCTGGTTCAGAGGGGCTGGGCTCGGAGCTGGGGGTCAGGGCTGTGGGGGGGTGGGGTCGGAGGGGGGTCCGCTTCAGAGGGGATGGGCTCAGAGCTGGGGGTCAGGGCGGTGGGGGGATGGAGTCGGGGGAGTGTTCGGTTCAGAGGGGCTGGGCTTGGAGCTGGGGGTCAGGGCTGGGAGGGTGCCTGGCTCAGAAGGGCTTACCATGCCACTTACCCCCGCCTCCCAGAGCCTCAGTGAGCCCCGTCCAGGAGCTCCTGCCACTTGGCCTGGAGCTCGCAGCCTTGCCCCCTTACCACGTGGCTCCGAGCAGGAGGAGCTCATGCCCCGCCGGAGACACGCCGCTGCAGCACTGTCGAGCGCCGCTCCTGGACACGGCACGCTGAGGCGCCGGGGGATGGGGGAAGGCGAAGGCGGAGGCGGGGGGGGGGGAGCCTCCGACATTCTCGTGGGGGCCCCTGCGGGGCCTGGGGCAAATTGCCCCACTTGCCCCCTGTGACGGGTTGGATCACAGAAACCCCCTTTGGAGCTGCCAACTGATGTGCAAAGGCTACCTCTGTTCCTGTTCTCCCTGCCAGCTCAGTGGCTTCAGCTCCCTGTCTTGGTGAAACCAGACACACCCGTCTGCTCCAGCACAGACTCAGGGTCTGAATTACCTGCCCCAAAGTTGCAGGTTTACCTGAAAACAGCTCACAGACCAACTCCCAGTGGGGTCTAAACCCAGATAAATCCGTTTTACCCTGTATAAAGCTTATACAGGGTAAACTCATAAATTGTTCGCCCTCTATAACACTGATAGAGAGATATGCACAGCTGTTTGCTCCCCCAGGTATTAATACATACTCTGAGTTAATTAATAAGTAGAAAGTGATTTTATTAAATACAGAAAGTAGGATTTAAGTGATTCCAAGTAGTAACAGACAGAACAAAGTAAGTTACCCAGCAAAATAAAATAAAATGCGCAAATCTATGTCTAATTGCACTAAATACAGATAAGATCCTCACCAGTTCCAAAATGTTCCCTTTTACAGGCTAATCTTCTTTTAGCCTGGGTCCAGCAATCACTCACACCCCCTGTAGTTACTGTCCTTTGTTTCCGTTTCCTTCAAGTATCCTGGGGGGGGTGGGGGTGGAGAGGCTTCTTCTTTAGCCAGCTGAAGACAAAATGGAGGGGTCTCCCACGGGTTTAAATAGACTGTCTCTTGTGGGTGGGGACCCCCTCCTCACCCTCTGTAGAATCCAGTTACAAAATGGAGATTCGGAATCACATGGGCAGGTCACATGCCCATGCATGACTCAGTACTTGCAGGTAGCAGCCATTACCCACATGGTATCTTGCATGTCTCCAGGAAGACTTCTTATGTGGATTGGAGCATTCCAAGATGCATTGTTCCCCAAATGCTTCCTGATCGGGTACTTAACCTAGTGAATTCCTTCCTAAAGAAGCTGACCAAATGCCTCACAAAGCTTACTTAGAGATCAAGCAAGTATACAACCCATATTCTTAACCTCAAGTACAAAATGATATATGTGTACAACAATGATGAATAGATATAGTAGACCATAACCTTTACAGAGATATGTTACCTGGCACAGGCAGCGCAAAACATATTCCAGTTATGTCATATTCCCACAAAGCTTTATGGGAGGTACCGTCACACACCCCTCCCCTCTGGGCGGCCCTGCTATGATTCCTTACTAGATGAGGACAGAGTTAAGAACAGCTGCGCAAAATGTTCACAATAAATTTGGATGTAATTTACCTGAGTTTCAGTTTCCTTGCAAAGTTTAAACTCATACCAGATTCTCTGAAAGGTTCACTAAGGTTCACAAATCTTTCAAGTGAACTACCATACTGTTTTGAATCACTCCAGGCTGATTTTGTGGCATTTGGAATAATTATGCTTAAGAGCCTGGAGACAAGCAGCTAAAATCAGACAATTTCATGTCTGCTTTGAGGACAGATGAGTCCCAACAGACCAATTACTCAAAACCCATGACAAAGATATCAAGAAAGTTAGACCCTGGAATAAAATATCACACAATAGACCCAATGATATATGGAAATTGAGAGTGGTGAAAGAGCCCAGACAATCTTCTAAAGAAGATAGTAATTTTGCTGTACCCAAGCCACCTGCTACCATGTACTGTGAGATCTGTATATTTAAGAGAATAACATACATTTGTATAACTTCATCTATTCCAGATGCCTTATAAACCAGTGCAGAAGATGCCAAGGGTACAATCCTAGCCCCTTTGAAGTCAATGGGACCAGAAGTTCACCCCAAGCAAATGCTTGATGTATATCTAGCTCTAACAACCATTTGAAAATACAAATATATAGTTATTGGATTTAAAAAACCTGCTTAATTAAACTTAATTCAGCAGAACTGGAATCTTCACTAAGCCAGAGAAACAGTTTAGACTAATTTTCAAAGAACTCCACCCACTCAACACTTCCAATTAGATACTGACTGCTTGAATATCTCACCAATGAAACACAAGACAGAAGCACTGTATATCAGAATGTGCATTGGCTGAACATACCCAAAGGACAGGATTTTTTAAAATAAGATTAACCCTTTCATGTATGTTGCATACACCACAGGTCTATGCTGTTACATTTAAACCATGCGGAGTTTGTGATTTTGCATGGCTTAGACATGAAACCAGGGGGATCCAGGAGGTTCTGACTAAAGCTGGTTGAAAATTGTGATGAAAATATAATAATGATGGAAACTGGCAAATAACTTTTGGCATTTTTTGTTGCAATTTTGAAATGTTAAAATATTTTATCCAGTCTAGTTTTGATTGTTTGGCTTTGAAATTCTATCTCATACTCACAATGCATAGAAAATCCAATGAGAAAAGCATGCATTCATATGGATTTAAATCAAATTGAATGTTTTCAGGAGCCCATGTGAAACAAAGCTGCTACATTTCTCACATCTTATTTAAATCTTCTTCAAACCCTGGGATGTTACAAGTTGACAGTGCCTCTTTAAGAACAATAACACTAACTCACATTTTACAACCCATTTAACATTTGCATATATTTATGAAAATTTTGTGTCAGTGTAGCAATATATATTATAAGATGGTCAAGTGTAAGTAAATATATATATTGCAACATATTTCATGTACATTCTGTTTATTTATACATATATTTACTTATACTTGCATGTTTTATAACATGCTGTGTACTTTTGATAATGTTGAAAGCTTGCAAACTGTTTAAAACTATTTTTATAATGCTTACATTTATAACAATTCACAATGAATGTCAAATGAAAATATTGAAAATTGTCACACAAATTAAAATTTAAAATGAAAGTTGGCAAAAGAGAGCAGTTTTGGAGAGGAAAAATCTAAGATCTGAAAACATTGTATTTGCATAATCTGGCATCACTAAGGCCTTCTGAGTTTATTTCTTTCCATTTCTGTCTCTGTTAATTCATCTTTTAAAAAAAAAAGAAATATGTTCCCATTATTCAAGAAAAAGCCAATGTAGCTATCTGACTGTCATTACAGAAATGCAGGCACACTGTTCACAGTCATTTATTAATAACATTCTCATTTTCATAAAGTACAGGACAAATGGAGCCTGCAGGTATGGAGCTAGGTCCAAAAAATACTTTGATTTCACAATAAATTTATACCTGGAGGACCAAACAGTACAGTTCTGTATTTGCTGCAGTTTCTTGCTAGCCTTTATTTTCAGTTCCAAACTCTCGTTTTCAATCTAACAGTCCTAGTTTTAACAAAATACAAGACACCTCTGAACCTCAAAGTTCTATATGTGTGAGTACTGTGTAATATCCATAATATGCTTTTTCTTCAAGTTTGATGAGAAATATAATATTAAAATCTTTTATTTCCTAAGGGTAATTCAAATAATAATTATACAAAACCTACAGAGTCATTTGATGAATCACAGTGCTGAGTAAATGATATCTTTTTTATTTTACTTTAGTGAGGTCAATACAATATGTCTTACTATCCCATGTTGCAGTCTATTATGTAACACTACTCCAGAACTGGACCTGTTTTTTAGTGAGATGGGGGGATATCCCTGACCCCCTGTGTATATACAGGACCTATCTGGAAGATAGGGAAGGCTGGGATCACACTAGGGAAGACTAAGAGTAGCTTGGCAAAGAGACTTGGACTGGGAACAGTGTGGTGGATGGAAGGGAACGAGGGAATGGGTACGTGAGAGAGAGCTGATGAGGAGCTAGTGTGGAGGAGAACAACTGGGATTGGGGGGCAAATAAAACTGAGACTGGGAGCCAAATATTGTAGGAGGACACTGAGACCGGACAAGGAGCCTGGAGAGAGAAACTGGGACTGGGAGTCTGTAAGGACAGGGAACATAGGTTATGGGGTGACTGGAGGCCAAGGCGTGTAGAGAGAGACATATCAGAGAAGGAGCTGTGAGAGGGGGATTGGGGTAGTCTGGGCAAGGAGACTGGGGACCAGGAATTGGAGGGTAGGGAACTGAGAATGAATTTCCTAGCAGACTGGGACTGGAGGTGGAAAACTGAGATTGGGATGGGGAGTCCAGAGAGAGGGAACATTGAAACCGGCTAGGCAAAGAGACTGAGACTAGGATCAGAAGCTGAGGAATGGAGTCTGACATGATCTAGGTGAGGAGAATGAGATTGGGATGAGGAGTCAGAGGTGTTAAGAGACAGAACTGTGACAGGAACAGGTTGGATGGGACAGGGCAGAAGGGGTCATGCTTGGGAGAACTGGCCCAGAGCACCTAGAGCACACCGACCTCCAGAGCCTGAAATCAAACCTAAGATTCCTGGGTCTTGCCATTCCTCTGTTGTCAAGAAATATCTGTGAAACCCATTGGTAAACTGTGTCTCATCCCTCTCTAGTGCTGGCCAACACAGAGGTTGACCACATATTATTGCTATCAGTTCCAGTCCTGCTGATGACCTATGTGGATGTAGGTGTATTACAACTTGATGGATTTTATATTTTTTCAGTTTGTGTTTTTTAAACCAAGGAAATTATACACACATATTGTTAAGGTTGTAATGTTGAGTTCTTAAAGTTATGGAATACCAGAAATAAGGCTGCCTATGCACACAGCCTCTCTGTGACCCACACCCTTCTTGGTTCCTTCATAACTCTGAAGTATTGCCAACCTCACAGCCTTCAAAAATAATGAAATTCTGCAGTCAGGTTGTGAAGCTTTTCTCCATAACCATTAAACGTATTAGCTGCTCATGTACTCACAGGAGTACTCATGTACTGGAGAAGCTGGAGCTACCACAAGACTTGCAATGAAATCAGGAAAGTTGGCAACACTGGACTTCTGCTGCTTTTGGAGCTGTGAACACCTTCAGAATAGGGCACAATTCACTGTAAGTGAATTGAATGTACATGAAAGATGTTGAAATGGCAATTAAAAGTCCCCTATTAATCCAGGGGTACACCACAGGTTTTCACGATATGTCCCACTAATGCACCTCAAAACCAAGCTGGAGGGACCATCTCTTGGAATGTGAAGGTAGCTCAGTCTCTAGGTCTATTTGGTATTTGGCCTCTCTTCTGAGACTGTCTATTAGGGTCAAATCTGATGTGTGACTTAAAAAAAAATCTTTTTTCCTTCATCTGTCCACTGAGATCTGGATTGAGAACTTCAGCTCTATTTCACATGGGTCTCAATAGCCATTAGATTAAAATAATTTTTAGTCACTATTCATCTAGGTCAAATTCTAACCAGTAACCAAGAGGCTTTCCAATCACCCTGAGCTATCAACCTCTCTGCTCTTCCTGTCAATATAACACAAGGTTAAAACTGGAAATACATATGTCTTACAATTCACCTCCATACCTCTTTTATTCTCAAGAAACTCTAACCCAGTAAATTATTTTTAACAAATTCTGTTAAAATTAGGTCACCCCAGCTTTTTGCTATCTCTAGTTGGCCAGATACAAGGGGAAAGTTCTCAATCTGCTATTCAAAGTAGCTGCTCAGTTTGTTTTAGCTGCTTAGGTGAATATTTAGTTGTTTCACGGTAACATCATTGTCCTGAGCAAACATGTCAGAAACTCCTTGAAAATTGCAATTCTGGTCTATTCCGGCAAAATAAAAGTTCTATGAAGAAGACAACACTGATCCTGATCTGCATGTGACAAGCACTAAACACTAAGCTCAGGAGGCTGTGAAATGTTCAATGTTAGCCTAACTCTGCTATCACTGACAAAGACTGAAGCCAATGGGAACACTTTTGAAACTCCCCCCTACCAAAAGCATGGGTGTTGTTAACCAAGGGAAATAAAATAGATTCAATAAATAGAATGGATTTTTGTGATAAAATCATGACACACTGTCTCTGTCAATGATGTAGTGCTTTGAGAAATAATCTAAGGAAATGAACGCTTCAGTGAAAAGCCTGAGATTTCCTTTTCAACACATTTGCTGCTTGTGAAAAGTGCCAGACTGACAACACTGGAAACTGAAGCCCTCTCTCTAGCCACAGAACCAGTAAAGCAAAGGCAGCAGGCAAGCAAATGTCCATACCAATGCATATTAACCTTGATGTACAGGAACTACCTTAAATGGGGATAAAAGAGTCTTTCTTTTTTCCATGTCTAAGAATAAGCACCCTTTGCTTCGACTGAGATGGTCACCAACTTCACCAATTGTACAGTGGTTGTCTGTATAGTAGAAACTAAAGCCATCTATTCAGTTAATAAAGTCTATCAAGCATCTAGTAGATGGTAAGAAATGTTAGGCCACTACCAACCTGGCTCAGGTCCAAACCAGTGACCTACCTATGAAATATGTCCCCCTTCCTTTCATAAACTCTTTTTGCTAAGTTTAGGAGTCAGCTTCTGGATACAGCATATCCTGTAATGTATTAATTAAAAACAAATGTTCACACAAGGAGTACAATTTCAAATTGAGCAGTAATCACTGTAAAATAGTGGGAGGCAGCCATTTGCAGTTACTGAATTTCAGATTAAGTTATTTGAAATCCTTCCCTTTGGAATTTATTAGTCTTGTGTAAGCATAATAAACTGTCCTGTTTAGAGGAAAGTAATAGCAAGCATTTCCCCTGACACTCATAAAGTCTCCACAACTCCAGCCTCAGCATTTTAGAAAAAAATTAGCTCTTAATTCCCAGAAGCCAAATCAGGACACAGCACAATTGCTGTTGTTCTCATTCCCCGATTTTATAAATTCCCTTTTCAACTCTAACAGCATAAGTCTATCTGTGGATGAAGTCCTTCAAATTCCAGAACCCTCCCACGCCATGTTCAATTTAAAATCTCAGAATACAAACAAATATGTATTCAACTGGTGATTCAGATTTTGTAGAAAAGTAGCCTTCTGAAGTTCTTCTAGTAGATCTGGTGAGGAATTTTTCAACAAACATTTTTTCTGTCAAAAAATGCCTCTTTGTTGAAACTGAATTAGGATGTTTTGACATTCTCAGGATGAAAAGTTGTTTTTTTCTTTTTTCAATAGGACTTTTCATTTCAGAATTTAAGCTAATTATGGTAGAAAATGTTTCAAGATAGAAAAATGAAAATTAAAATGAAATATTTCAAAATTATCTAAATAAAACATTTAAATTGATCTGAACTGTTTTTAAAATATATTTTCAGTTCACAAAAAAAATCAAGATTTTGACTTTGTATCCATTTGGGTTGGGGGAAAATTGTGAAATCTCAAAAATTTTCACACGATGGGAAATATTTCCCACCAACTTCTATTTTGTAGAACCCTTGCTGATTTTCACTGTGTTACTTACACCCTTGTATTGTTCAGAAAATATTTTCTAATTAACATACACTTAACATGTACAAATTCTTGAATAGGGGAAGGTAAACCTGACGAACATCAAGATTTTACAACCCTTTCAAATTCTTTTTTGGATTCACAATACAAACTGCTTGAGTTTTCAAAACTGTTTTCCATTCATTTAAACTTATCCCTTTCAGGGATGGTTTCATTAAAAAATAAGCAAACCTGTATTTCAAGTTCAGGTAAGCCCTGTACTATGTATAGTCAACTCCCTAAAATCTAGCATGCTGCAAGAGGTTCCCTCTCTATAACACATAGGTTGCACTTTCCCCCCTTTGGAATTTACCATTTCTTCCAGAAAACAGCCTCTCTCCCCCCAGTGTTTTTATTATGGGTCCAATAGCTTAACCAAAGTAATTTTAAAAAGATAAAATAAAAGGAAGGAAAGAACTGGGACAGCCTCTGACTTACATTCTTGAATTAGTTTTTGTAGTAAACATACACAAATTTCTATTAGTCTAGAAAACAATTTAGCATGTAGAGTGTTGGGTTCCAACAAACTGGAGTTTCTTGCCTTTAGGTAATAGTAAAACTAGAAGAAATTGTCTGAATTTCAATTTGTTAGCAAGTTTTTGTAGTGATATTTTGATTTTTGGGGAGAAAAAAAGGATAGATCATTCATGACTTTTTAGTCTTGGTTAAGAGCTATACTTCACCACTGGTTATAAAGTGCACTGTTTAATATGTTTAATATGCCTAAAAGACTTTCTCTCTTTTTATCAGTTCACACTCCCTAATGGAGCAATCATTCCCAGCTAAACCCAGCCCCACTGTCCTATCCCTGGTTTCCTCTCCAATCTCTGCACTGAGTGAGGGAGCAGTTCCCAGCTCTTTTCCACCTGTGACAAAGTGCAAGGCATTAACAGGTGTACTCTGATATCTCTGGCACTAATTGGCACCCCCAGAGAGGTCTGGCTGGGGAATGAAATGCAATTAGCTAATCAGGACAACAGTCTGAGTGAGCTAAAGGATTAATTAACCCATCAGCTGATGACTGATAAACAAGGCATAGGAAGGGAAGGCAATGAAATGAGGCAGAGTAGGGCTAGGTCAACCCAGCATCAGAGGGCTGTCTAGGAAGGGCAATTTCTTTTCTTTTCGGGCTCTGGGAAAAGGGCTGAGAATATAAGGGACATTGAAAATAATATTTCACAAAACTATAAGTCTAGGTGGTGGGATCTGAAATAAACAGCATGGCATGATGCCCAGCCAGTGGAGTCTGAGTAGGTTTCTCTGGTGCAAGAAGGCAGGAGTGAACTGTGCCTTGATGCACTATGAAGCTATGGATAGACTTTATACACACTTCCTTATGTTTTGTATGTGTAGCAGATTTTATATAAAAAGTCTTTCAATGCCATTTTTGTATTTGCATTTCTTATTGAATCCATCTGGGTAGGTGTAGATCAGGGTGCATATTCATACTTATGGGCAAGGATCTAATGCTTGAAAGATAAGTAAATCACTACAGAAATTAATCTTGTACCTTTTCTTTAACTATTGATTAAATGAGATGGTTCATCTCATGGGCTTTTCCCTTAAACTATACATTGTTTAAAAAGGTGTCTTCATATTAATCCAACTAGAATTTTAGAAGTTTCATGCTGATTTCATGAGGCTGAAGGGAGAGAACTCTTGTGTATGTCCATTGTCTTAAATATGAATCATATTTCAGGTAAAAATTAAAGTAATCATGTAACAAAGTGAACATACTTGATTAGTGGATAAGTAACATATTTGCCTAATGAAAGTGGGTATGCCAGACACCTGGACATCATAGTGTTGAGTGAAGTATAACAGCCCACATAGAAGAGACTAGAGTAGAAAAAGGTGGTACTAGGGTAAGCTTGACAGGGATAGTTGAAGACTGGTTGGATTTTTTAAATTTTTTTTAATGGGTATAGCTCTCAGGAGTATTGGTAAGGATGCAGTTTCAGGCTAAATTATTTGAACATAAAATAATTTAAACAAACTCTTCTCTTAGTTACTCTTTATTGCTGCCTTAGAAAGATGTATCTCTTTTGTTCTTTTACATTCTTTTTATTTTTTAACAAACTTCAATTAATATAGTATAAAAGAAAACTTCCTAAAGCACCTTTATAACAAGGATCATGTTGTCCTATAGCTCGAAAATCACCTATTTCAAAATACATTCTAATTTTAAGGACTTAAAATACTAATAACTCCCATCAATCTTCAGATAAGTTCATGCACCATTTATTTTTTTAGCTAGCAATGGAAATAGCAAGGAATTATTTTCTTGTACTTGATGGATGAGTGAAATTAAGTGTAGCATGCAACTGAAGCCTGTCTGAGGTCCCAACTCCCACTGACATCACTGGGAATCCTGTACCTGGACTGACTGCATTATCTGGCAATAGGTTATTGCACTTGAGCTATTCAGAAGATGAAAATGGCAACAGATAAATATACTGAACGTGTAAGTAGTATGGTGTGGAGGGATGGAGGCCTTGGATGTTATGGAGAGTGGTTTTGATGATGGAGAAGTTAATAGCTCTAACGAGCCACAGAAAACATGACTGAGATCAAGAGATGGATATTGTGATGTTGGTTTGGAAACAGAGTGAAAACGTCTTGGGGGGCTGAGGGAAATGCTTCAGAGCAGAGAGCATTGTCTTTTCATTTTTGATCTAATAATCTATCTGGTTATGAAAACTTCTCACTCTGTGTAATTTACCTTTGAAAACCACAGCTTTAATTTTTTGTGTGCAAAAATTAAATACTAAAATGCTTCATATATCAAGTAATATACAGTAAGTATGAGTCTACAGGTCTGAAAAAATCCATTCTCAAGGTGTTCGTAACTCTGAGGTTCTAGTGTATTTATCAACACTCTAGACATCGAGTGCAAAATGTGCAAAAAGTGTCAAGACCAAGAACCAACTAGTTAAAGACCATATGAAAAAAATTAAGGGCCAGATCCTCAGCTGCTTTATTACAGTGTATCTCTATTGGTTAAATCTCCTCATTAGGGAAAGTGCAAATTCTTCTGCTCTGGCAAACTCTAAACAAAGTTAAAATAACACTGCAGTCTGAGTGTGACTGCAAATAGGAGTATGAAACTATGCTTGAAAGACCATCACATAGGCTACTAAATTACATACATGGGTTGGGGGAGGGAGAGAAGTGCTTCTGACACATGAAAGGTAGCTAAGTTTTGCTCACACATCACAGAGCACTACAAGCAAAACTGGATAGGGTGCATTGTCTGTGCATGCCTGTGAGACTTACTGGGTATCCTCCATATTAGAGACCAAAAAAAAAAAACCATATGTAGTAGCTGGCAGCAAATTACAGCTATATGTAGTATGTACCTATTACACTGGCAGTTATCTGGGTTCATCTTCCTCCCACATACCTTTTAGAAGATCTGCTCTCAGCTTACCAGTGATTAGGATGTTTACAAGTGTAAAGGTAGCCAGTGATTCTAAGCACACAACTACATAGAGCTTTAGGAAAAGAACAGCCTAAAGCAACAACACAATAATAATTATAACTCCATCCTGAAGCTAACACTTATTTACTGTACTTTGTCTCAGACTAAAGGTGAGTGGTCCAATGTAATAACTTAAACTGTAGTAACCCACAAGCAATGGCAGTGACCACAGGACTTTCATATTTCACAAACTGATTCAATAACTAGTCCATTCACATCCTCTAACGAAAAGGGTCCTGAAACTTCTTTCCTGGAGCAGACCGCATATCTGGAACATAGGAATTGCCATATTGCATCAGACCAGTGGTCCATATAATATTCCATCACTAACAGTGTCTTCTACCAAATGCTTTAGAGAATGGTGTGAGGTGAGAGAACCAGTTCTCAAGGAAAGTTTTAGCCTAACCCCTAGTATCTAGAAGTTAGTTTATGCCCTGAAACATCAATATTGCTAGTCAAAAATTAATAACCAAGCAAAGCAGGGAGAATCTCATAAATATGACACAAGGGCATCATAGAATCATAGAATATCAGGGTTGGAAGGGACCTCAGGAGGTCATCTAGTCCAACCCCCTGCTCAAAGCAGGACCTAATCCCAACTAAATCATCCCAGCCAGGGCTTTGTCAAGCCTGACCTTAAAAACCTCTAAGGAAGGAGATTCCACCACCTCCCTAGGTAACCCATTCCAGTGCTTCACCACCCTCCTAGTGAAAAAGTTTTTCCTAATATCCAATCTAAACCTCCCCCACTGCAACTTGAGACCATTACTCCTTGTTCTGTCATCTGGTACCACTGAGAACAGTCTAGATCCATCCTCTTTGGAACCCCCTTTCAGGTAGTTGAAAGCAGCTATCAAATCCCCCCTCATTCTTCTCTTCTGCAGACTAAACAATCCCAGTTCCCTCAGCCTCTCCTCATAACTCATGTGCTCCAGCCCCCTAATCATTTTTGTTGCCCTCCGCTGGACTCTTTCCAATTTTTCCACATCCTTCTTGTAGTGTGGGGCCCAAAACTGGACACAGTACTCCAGGTGAGGCCTCACCAATGTCGAATAGAGGGGAACGATCACGTCCCTCGATCTGCTGGCAATGCCCCTACTTATACAGCCCAAAATGCCGTTAGCCTTCTTGGCAACAAGGGCACACTGTTGACTCATATCCAGCTTCTCGTCCACCGTAACCCCTAGGTCCTTTTCTGCAGAACTGCTGCCTAGCCACTCGGTCCCTAGTCTGTAACAGTGCATGGGATTCTTCCGTCCTAAGTGCAGGACTCTGCACTTGTCCTTGTTGAACCTCATCAGGTTTCTTTTGGCCCAATCCTCTAATTTGTCTAGGTCCCTCTGTATCCTATCCCTACCCTCCAGCGTATCTACCACTCCTCCCAGTTTAGTGTCATCTGCAAATTTGCTGAGAGTGCAGTCCACGCCATCCTCCAGATCATTAATGAAGATATTGAACAAAACCGGCCCCAGGACCGACCCTTGGGGCACTCCGCTTGAAACCGGCTGCCAACTAGACATGGAGCCGTTGATCACTACCCGTTGAGCCCGACGATCTAGCCAGCTTTCTATCCACCTTATAGTCCATTCATCCAGCCCATACTTCTTTAACTTGCCGGCAAGAATACTGTGGGAGACCGTATCAAAAGCTTTGCTAAAGTCAAGGAATAACACATCCACTGCTTTCCCCTCATCCACAGACCCAGTTATCTCCTCATAGAAGGCAATTAGGTTAGTCAGGCATGACTTGCCCTTGGTGAATCCATGCTGACTGTTCCTGATCACTTTCCTCTCCTCTAAGTGCTTCAGAATTGATTCCTTGAGGACCTGCTCCATGATTTTTCCAGGGACTGAGGTGAGGCTGACTGGCCTGTAGTTCCCCGGATCCTCCTTCTTCCCTTTTTTAAAGATGGGCACTACATTAGCCTTTTTCCAGTCATCCGGGACCTCCCCCGATCGCCATGAGTTTTCAAAGATAATGGCCAATGGCTCTGCAATCACATCCGCCAACTCCTTTAGCACCCTCGGATGCAGCGCATCCGGCCCCATGGACTTGTGCTCGTCCAGTTTTTCTAAATAGTCCCGAACCACTTCTTTCTCCACAGAGGGCTGGTCACCTTCTCCCCATACTGTGCTGCCCAGTGCAGCAGTCTGGGAGCTGACCTTGTTCGTGAAGACAGAGGCAAAAAAAGCATTGAGTACATTAGCTTTTTCCACATCCTCGGTCACTAGGTTGCCTCCCTCATTCAGTAAGGGGCCCACACTTTCCTTGACTTTCTTCTTGTTGCTAACATACCTGAAGAAACCCTTCTTGTTACTCTTAACATCTCTTGCTAGCTGCAACTCCAAGTGTGATTTGGCCTTCCTGATTTCACTCCTGCATGCCTGAGCAATATTTTTATACTCCTCCCTGGTCATTTGTCCAATCTTCCACTTCTTGTAAGCTTCTTTTTTGCGTTTAAGATCAGCAAGGATTTCACTGTTTAGCCAAGCTGGTCGCCTGCCATATTTACTATTCTTTCTACACATCGGGATGGTTTGTTCCTGCAACCTCAATAAGGATTCTTTAAAATACAGCCAGCTCTCCTGGACTCCTTTCCCCCTCATGTTATTCTCCCAGGGGATCCTGCCCATCAGTTCCCTGAGGGAGTCAAAGTCTGCTTTTCTGAAGTCCAGGGTCCGTATTCTGCTGCTTTCCTTTCTTCCTTGTGTCAGGATCCTGAACTCGACCATCTCATGGTCACTGCCTCCCAGGTTCCCATCCACTTTTGCTTCCCCTACTAATTCTTCCCGGTTTGTGAGCAGCAGGTCTAGAAGAGCTCTGCCCCTAGTTGGTTCCTCCAGCACTTGCACCAGGAAATTGTCCCCTACACTTTCCAAAAACTTCCTGGATTGTCTGTGCACCGCTGTATTGCTCTCCCAGTAGATATCAGGGTGATTAAAGTCTCCCATGAGAAGCAGGGCCTGCGATCTAGTAACTTGTGCTAGTTGCCAGAAGAAAGCCTCATCCACCTCATCCCCCTGGTCTGGTGGTCTATAGCAGACTCCCACCACGACATCACCCTTGTTGTTCACATTTCTAAACTTAATCCAGAGACTCTCAGGTTTTTCTGCAGTTTCATACCGGAGCTCTGAGCAGTCATACTCCTCTCTTACATACAATGCAACTCCCCCACCTTTTCTGCCCTGCCTGTCCTTCCTGACTATATATATATATAGTGGATCTTATCCTGTAATCCTTACTCAGGAAAAACTCCTATTGAGTCCCAAAAGAACTCCAGTATCATGAGTATTACTGCAGTATTAATGTTTCTAAACAAAGGTATCTCAGTCACTGAAAAATGATCACCTGTATACAATACAGAATTTCCAAAACTAAAAAACTAAATTCAATGTGCTTCTGTAGTGTTGTATGATAATGATCCTGTTTATTTTACATCTTCTCATCTCTTTCAATATGGGCTATATTACGGTTGGCAATTGAAGATTCTTCTCTTCTAATGCAGTGGTTCTTCAAGCAAAATAAATTAGTTTATTTTAAGCAAATTGAATGCGACAACACTAACATAAAATTTGATCTCATCAAGAGGCAAAAGGGAAATAAGACACTTTATATAATAAGATTATTTATAGTCTATTAACTGAGACTGAAAATTTCATCATATCCACACCCCAAATTCTCTTTGCTTAGAAGCCTGAAGAAAAGCTCCTGGGTCATGGAAAGGGGTAATTTGATCTCAAAATTTGTATGCTCTGTGCCAGCCTTTTCTACCTTGCCAATTATTTAAGTTTATCATGAAACTCTCCTCCATCTTATTGCTATATCTACATGAAGGAAAGTTAAGGATCATTTTCATTACCAATTAATCGAAAAAGCTGAGCAAGAGACAAACTGGGAAACTGGTAAGTCCTAGCAAATAAAGTCATGATTCTACTACATAAATATAGGATGAGTCTATCCAAACTGAGATCATTTGTATGTCTATGAAAGCAGCTTTGGGCCAGATCCTCAGAGGATGCAAGTCAGCATAGTTCAGTTGAGTTCAGTGTTTTATTTTGTATGGGTTTTTATTTACAGCATATTCTGGATATAGGAACCAAGGGTCTTTTTTGATCACTGAGCCATTTCAATAACTAATCCTTCCTTTAAAAAACAGTTATGTGTTTTTCTCAACAAAATCAATCAACCCATGTTGTTACTGGAGTTTTGACTTTTTTTAATGGGAGTTTTTTATGGCATGTATTAGTTCATTTGGCCATATTGCTGCTTGGGCAAATACAATGTAAAAAAGTACTTACTTTTTAAAAGGCCAAGAAAAGAGAAGGCATGAACTGAAATTACCAGATATTTTGCCTGTTGACTTTTCTGCTAAATCAAAGACCAACAGTAGCAAATCCCAGCCATCCGGTTTGTGGGATACAGTGGTATTTCTTTTGTTAAAGCAATAGCGGCTTGTTAATAACAGAGAGAATGGTGTCTTGTAACCTGGCTAGTCAAGCACTGAAGAAAAATGACTCAATACGTTTTAAAAATCTGTGTGGTTTCTCTCCAATTATTTTTTAATGTGCCTTTTGACAAATTGTCAAGAAGGAAAGTTAGCAGACTTTACTTTTATGGCCATTATCTTTTGCATCCTGCCAAGTGATGAGCAGCAGAGTTCTGAACAGGATGAATGCAGTATGGAAGGAGGGTCACCATGTACAATTTATGATGACAGGCCTTTTATTTTACTGACAGAAAGAAAATGTGGGAGGTGATGAGAGTCTGATTCTAAATGTTTAAGTGTCCACAGGAATCTGGAATAATTGCTGGCAACGGGTTCAGAACTGAGCAGAAAAGCTGTAATTAGTATAGAATTTACAAGCAAGGTATATAAAATGTTACTTGATTGCCAATAGGGAATATTTCTAGTCTACACTATTTATAAGTGATACATGCAAAGCAAAGGCAGAATTTTTTCTATATATTTAAGTATTATTTCAAGCTGAATCACCAAAATAATATGATTATTTGCATGAGGAAATATATCCATCCCTCATAGAATCAGTGTTCATTTATATAAGATTTTCAATGACTACCACAGCATTATTCTTACTTACTTATTAATCTAGCCACTGTGTGTTAACACACACACACACCCTGGGGTAGAACTTAGTGGAGTATGTACAGGGTCTTCCACCACTTAAGCCTCACGGTGGAGTTTCATTTAGCAGAGTGTGAGGAAGGTGGCCACACACAAGGTCTGTATAGTGCTGTATATCCCTATACCTCAGCAGGGGTGTCAGCCCCAGTCTTCAGTAGGCTCAGGAATTAATGGACTTGAAGAAACACAAAAGTGGAGCTGCTAGAACCTTCTGCAGGGCCCACTTTCCACCTAGCCAGATGGCTTCAGCAGATGCTACACTGCCATTGGCCACATTACTCTGTGGCTTCTAAGTATCAGCAGTAGAGGGACCCAGAAGGAGGCACACACAAGCCCCAAATGTATTGCCTCTTGGACTTCCATGTAGAAATCCCCAGGCTCTTGCAATGGACAGTCACAGAGAGCGGCACCTCACCTTTTCTCTTTCAGGGAACCCCAGGAAGAGGTCTCCATGAAATATTAAGCAAAGGGGATGTTACAGTTGAGGCAGCACATCCCTGTTCCATGCAGAAGAGGGAAATCCACAGACAGAGGTACCTATTACATTTGTAGCTCCATGAGCAACAACCTGTCCCCATTCATTTACAGTTTGGCTGCTCCAACACCCACTGCAGTTTCAAATATGTAAGCTATTCCTATTTTCCTTCCTTTGGGACCAATCCAATGGAAGCCTTTGCATTGACTTTAGTGGGAATGTGAAACAATCTTTATTTCACCTCAGTTGTGTTTGCATTTCAGCGATGGCTGAAGTAATAAACTTATTTATAAATTATACTCAGGTAAATTTGGGAAGAGCTTTGAGAACCTTCAGGCATTATATAAATATAAACTAGCCATTATTATTACAAATACAAGCTCCAAGTATCTATTGTGAGTTCTCCAAATTGTTATTTATGATTCTATGATGCTACAATCTAGACAATTATTAATACACATTAGATTATTAGATGAAAACACTTGTCAATGAGGTTATATAATTAAAAGGTATATGATTTACTGTGCTTGTGGCAATAAGTGACTATCAAAAAGAAATAAAAGGGAAAGTATATATCTGGTCCTCCTACAGTGTGTCTGTGCCTTGCAACATTTCTTATTTAAAAGCAAGTCATGCCATGAGCGATTTTCATTATTCCTCTTGAAGTAGGGGAGAGTAATATAATATCAGTGAATTTAAGTTGACCATTTGCAATATCAATAAAGCCCAATTCACTTGGAAGTCAGCTTGACTTGTGTGAAAATGTTAAAGTGCTGTCCCTAATGCATGAGCACATTTCTCTACCCCCTGAGATAACAGCAGTCAAAGAGAAACTGCACACATAAAAGCCTCAGGGGTTACTCATAAAAGGGCAAAGAAATTTATCAAAATTGAGAGAAAGTGTTCTGTACTTTTGAGAAAAGTGAAATCTTGCATGACAAATTGAGTCAGTTTTACGCAGTGTAATTGAACTGCGCTGCTCAAGTGAAACTCAGTCTACTCAAAGGGCACATCATACATTGGGAAGGACTGACGTATGTATAGTGTGTTCAAGGTAAATATACAAACGTACTTGAGAGTTGAGTGACTTTGAAATTTTATTGGCGATATGATGACTGTGAGCAAATACGGATTTCAGGAAAAAACAAGTTGGGAAGATATAGGCAGTTGAACAACTGTTTTGTGGCCCAGGTACATAAAGGGCCCAGGGTTGCACAGTTCTAAGAATTCAGGAAGTCATGTACAGCTTTCTCTTTGAAAAGAATGAGTTGTTTCATGCACTGCAGGAAGATTTTGTTGAGTTTTCAGGGTTCTATTTTTTGTTTTTATTTTATTTCTAGAGTAACATACATAAACATAAACATAAACAGACCCATAAACAAAAATCAGATCATTCCATTTAATACAGTATACAAGACGTTACTCACAGAATTCCTACTGACACAATGTCATTTCTCTATATGTACCGATATATAAAGCATAGAAAATGCTGTCAATATTTTGCATTGCATTGGTTAATTAAGTGTTCCTGTTTGATCCACATCTTTTCCAAGGTTCAGTGACGTTTGATGAGCTTCTTGTTTGCATCACATGGCCTTCATTTGGGTTAGGATATCAGTGTGAAGGGCTCTTTCACAGCCACTTGTGTTCTCCTTCTGTTATGTTTGCAGGATGTAGAGGGAACTGTATTTAAAAATGGAGGAAAGAAATGGAAAATAGTAATCCCATGTTGATGGAAAATGCTCTTTAGAACTATATTACAAGTTAGTGATCTGCAACGTTAAAGAGATGTAAAGATGATACATGGACCTATGTGATTCATCTTTTGGAAAAAAAGGCACATGGATATATACTCTCAAGTTAATACATATCACACACACACACGCAAAACCCTCCACTCTGTTATAAAGAACATTATTAAGGTTGAGAAGTCAAGCACTCCAAAATTAGAAAATGCCAGAATTAAGGTGTCCTTAATTGGACATGCATCCTTAATTTGGGCATCTTGTGCATATACATTATGTTACTGTCTTTAATTTATTTGTCTTTAATTTATCACATACTATTTTTTTTCACAGAATACCCTGCCTCGTTCAGGCACAGAGTAGCTGGTGCTCACCTATTCAATATTTTGTTGTATCCTCTTTGTTCAAAGTGCACCCATGACCTATTTACTGCACTCTATCCAAACCCTACTCTTAACACAGAATTACTGTTTTCCTTGGGGCCTTTTCTATTGCACTGATCACTATAACTTCTGAGTAGACCTGGCTGGAAACCAGAGTTTCCATTTTCCTTCAGAGAAATTCATAAATAATAGCCCTCTTTCAAAATGGTACCAACTCTCATTGTTCTCAATGGGGAGGAGATCAAACACTTCCTTTAAAAGATATGGCTACTGCCTCCAGTCATCTTCTCTTCACAGTGCTCCTCTCTGCTTCTGAAAGCATAGGGACTACCATCTTTGAGAGCAGCTTGGCTTCACTCCCATTTGGAACAATGGGAAGCAGTGGTAGGAAGCACAAACACTAAACAAAAACATTAATCATAATTTCATGGTTACTGCATGACATCACTATAGGTCAGAGTTAAGGTTCCTTTTGGAATGTGCAATGTGAGATTTTGCATGTACATTTCTTTTACTGTTCTTAGCCATAATTAAGCTCATTATTAGGGGGTCAAGGTGTGTGCATTTGGATGAAGTCTTGGGAAATTTATTCTTTTATTGCTAATGTGTAATGAATACCTAGAATATCCACTATATTAATACCTTGGAATAAGAAAGACTTTGACTAAAAAAGGGGTTAAATCTACTATATGGACAAGTCCATTCAGTGATGATGACCTCATTATCTTATATACTACTTGTTAAACTACAAAAGATAACACATTTTATGACTTGAAGAAGACATTTATAGGACCTCATGATCCTATGTTGTAAGGGAAAAACCAAGCTGCATCTCCCACTGTGCCCCACAAAGAACTCCAGCTACATCTTTAAGACACGAGAGCTTCCTTTCTAGGAATAAAAGAAAATCCATAATATGAAGATATAGCAACTCCTCTCCCAGTCATGCTCTGTGTTCTGAGATGTGGAATTGTTAAAGATTGTTAGCAGAACTGAATTTGATTTCAAGTGAAAAGATAGCTCCTTAACCTTTAATCAATTAAACTGTTGTCCGTACATGTAGCTGCTGAACATGACTGATATGAACATCATGCACCTAGAAATTAAAGAAACTGTGGTATAGAACCATGAAAAACTACGATTTTTTTTTCTAACCGCTGTCGATATTTCAAAGCTGCCTTGGATTCCTTTGTTCGCAATGGCACCTGTACTAACTAGCAAAGGTATAGAAATATATACAGGCTAAAATGTTCAGTCTACCAACTCTAAAATTAGGGACCTAAATCAAGGTGCTGAGAACACACTGATGCCAGAGAAGTCACTAAGTATGGATTTAGATGCCCAACTTTAAAAATCCTAGTTTGCTAAACAATCCACTAGTCCTTTCCCTCATGGTCCACCCTGCTCTTCATCTTAGTGCAGAAGAGTGTGAGGAGGAGAAAGAAAGCTGCCTCCTATCCTTTTGGGAAACCCCAACTGGGAACCCTAAAGAATAGGTGAACACACAGGGCCTCAAGCCTACACCATTTCTCTCACCCCAGGATATTTCCTTCTCCTGCTTTCTCTTCACATCTATACTTCCACCCCTTAATGCAGGGCCTTGGCCAAGCTTACTCTGCCCTTGACACTCCCGGGGTTCCTTTTTCTCCTTCTCATTCCCTTTCAGGACTTAAGAATTTACTGTTCCCTAGATTCCTGATTTTTACACCGGACCTGTCTTGGTTGAGAGCCTCACTTCAGGTCTTGTCCAACCCTAGATCTATACAGATATGAACAAGTAGCTTTGTGGCACTCTGTATCTTGGGGGAACACCTGCATTCCCATGTTCATCCTTATAATATGATTGTGTGGTATCCAATGCAAAGTTTGTCATGTCAGGTGTCTTCGGAAGGCTCATGATGCACCGAGCATTGTTGTTATAGTAATGTTATAGATTGTAATTTCATGTATGTAGTTATGAGGCTGAAAATGTGTCCTCATGGCTTAAAAAAAGCCCAGGCAAAACTCTCCAGGAGCAGAGGGGCTGTTCACACCTCATCAGGGCATGTATGGGACAAACCCAGCCCAGCCTCACAGGAACAAAGGACACTGGCCTAGGATGTGTTGGACTCTCGAGTGAGTCACCCCCCTTCCCTTGGTCAGTTTGGGACTACGATGAGGTAATGCTTGTCTGACTCTGAAGAAGGGGGTGGGCAAAGCCAAGAGGGAAGAAAGAACATGATAAAAGGGAGAGATGTTTGCCATGCTCTCTCTCTTACACCTCTATCTGCAGACACCACCACTAAGTGACTGAAGCGCTGATCAAAGGGGAGAGCCTGGCTGAAGGGCAACCAGCCAGCGTGTGGTGAGAAGCATCTAAGTTTGTAAGGGCACTGAAAGTGTTAAGATCAGCTTAAAATGTGTTTTGCTTTTATTTCATTTGACCAAATTTGACTTGTTGTGCTTTGACTTATAATCACTTAAAATCTATCCTTTTAGTTAATAAATTTGTGAACAGCCTGGGAGTGGGGGTTCTCACAGAAGAGCAGGGTAAGGCTGGCTTCCACAGTCAAGGATTGGAGTGACCTAGCAGATCACCGGTCCAGATAACACCAGGGGAACGTCACAAGCTTGTCTTATATCATCTTGCCTTTCTCAGAATTTTCTGCTATCCTTAGCCTCATTCCGTGCTGAAATCAGGAATAGGCTGTGCTGGTTTTGTAGCCTTCCATAAAGGACCAGCAGTCCTCTAGGGTTTGTAAGGTCCAGGAAAAGTTGTAGTAGACAAAACCAAAGCCTTCTGTTCTTGACAAAAGGGAAGCTGCATATGGTTATATCAGGTGGTTATTATAGACCTCTCTTCCAAGGTGGGGGGGGGGCAGGTGAAAGGGTGTGTGATAGAAGGAATTTGATGAATCAGGAGTTGGGGGTCATATGTGGGAATTTTTTTGTGATAAACTTTTAAGTATTTGTTATATTATTTTTTGTCTTTCCTAGAGGCATTGATGATAAAAGATGAGGTAAAGAGTAGAGAGAGCTGCATAAAGTCAGTGGGACTACTCAGATACTTAAAGTTAATCACATGCGGTAATGAGGTTTACGAATCCTATACAGAATGCAGGCAGAAGAGAGAGGAGAGCTTTGCCAGCTTCCAGGCTGACCACACCTCAGCACAGCTGCCAGAACTGCCAGTCATGGAGACCCATACCCACAACTGGGACTAGTAAGGAAAACAAGCCCAGCTATAAAGGAAGGAGAATAGAGAGAGAAGGGGAGGCAACATTCCGAGAAGTATGTTTAACAGTTGACCTAATGCAAGGTTCTGAGAGGAAGAACAAAGTTGCTCTATTTAGAATTCTAACAGATCATTGTGGATTAAATAGTAATGTATTTCTAAATAAAATGCACAAAGATGGGTTAAGTGTAATATTTAAGATCCAGGAAAAGTTAGATCATATCCTTGGAGATTGTAAAGAATGTACTAGTGAAAGGAGGTGTTTGTATAGAAAACTCAGCGGCCATAGAGTAACAAAATTTTCTTTGCAACCTCTATCAATAATACAAGGAAAATGGGGCCAAATTCAAAAAAAAAAAAACTCTTCTGCAATTCTTTAAGAACACCAGGAAAGGTGGGAGACTCTAGGTCATGAAAAGAGACAAAGTAGAGTGTATGGAGGTCAAACCCAGCAAAATCACAACGCAGAAGAAGAGGAGGAGTCAGAAGAAGAAGGGCTTGGGATAACTGAGGGGAAGCAACCTCATGCCAGGCTGCCTTGAGGGAACCAAGAATAAAGAAAAGGAAGATTACAAGCACTCTAGTCTTAGGGCTGATTGATTCGTTTTATATTAAGTTGATGAAGTGTGCTAATTTGAGTTATATAGAGGAGAACAAGCTGAGTGAAAGTTGGGACACCAAAAAAAGGGGACAACACATAGAGCAGCTGACACATGTTTAAGTGCTTTGTTGGATCAGGGTCTTCTGGGGGAAGTGCTTGGGTGGAAAAAAATTAAAACTATTGTATTAGCTGTTCAGTTTTTCTAAGCTGATGATGTGATAGCTACTCTCTTGTTGGGGCTGACTCTTTACTTATGTCCTACCCTATCATTTTAATATTTGCTATGATTATTTGGTTTGTCCTACTGTGAACCACTAAATCTGGGATTTTTTTAGAGTACTCTCTGCTGGATACTTAATGTGTTTAAATAAAATGATTTCTCTGCAGATCAAGGGCATTGTGTTTCCGACACTATCTGAAAAGGTTAAGCCCCCTTTTCTATTTATATTTTCATAGTTCATAACTACTCACACTCTGCCTAGGAACAGTAATTCTAAATTAAGGTTTATGTTATAGGTATGGCATTTGTCTTAGATTCCAGGCAAATGAAATTGTACAAATAGAAAAGTAGCATTACAAAACTCCCATTGACTCGAGCCCTAAAATATCACCTTATTCAATTGGTCTATCAGCCCTGAGATCGCCAATCATAACACGTTGTTCTAGCCATTTTTCCAGCCACCTGCTGGACAGGCTGTCAGTGGCACTGGAAAACCAAATCAGTATAGCGCAATGGAGCCCAGAACCCCTGAGCCCAAGTAATCGCCAGCCTCAGCCTCCCACGTGGCTGATTACAGGTGTGCACCACCATGCACAGTCCTTAAAATGTAAAGGCAGAGAAATTAGGGAGGCTTTACCACAGTGTTGCTGATACAGGCTTTATAGTTAACTTGCTACTTTTCTTCTTGAAGAACACCACAGCCACTTAATATGGAGCCCAAACCCAGTGGCTAGACCCAGGCAACATCACCATGTCTGCCATTTCTTAGTAGACCCTGTAGCTATTGAACCTCTGGTGAACAACCTCCGGGATAGACTATATTTTCTTCCCAGTAAGTGCAAAGGTTTTTCCACTCTAACAATAACACCTGCATCAGCAGGTACTACCCCCTGTCATCTGATAGGGTTATTTTGCAACCCTGATCCAAGTTAGGTGGCTGGGGTGAAGAAATAAAGTGCAGTTTCTTACCAGCACCCTGATGTATCAGACTTTTATAGCATTTACTAGAGGAAATTGTTTTTTAATTTGTGCGGAAATGTATCTCTAGTTCTACGAGTGTGATGAATATTTCAGCTGCATTAAAAAAACAAGATAAGCCAATTTTTTTTAAAGTTACTAGTGGTTTTGAGTGTATTAATTTCTGGGTGCCCAAACTGTAACACTTTAAAAGAATCAGAGGGGTAGCTGTGTTAGTCTGGATCTGTAAAAGCAGCAAAGAATCCTGTGGCACCTTTTAGACTAACAGACGTTTTGCAGCATGAGCTTTCGTGGGTGAATACCCACTTCTTCGGATGCAAGAAGAAGTATTCACCCACGAAAGCTCATGCTGCAAAACGTCTGTTAGTCTATAAGGTGCCACAGGATTCTTTGCTACTTTAAAAGAACTTCATTTTCAGGAAAGTGGTGAAAACCCATCCTTTCAAAATCAGGCCTGTTTAGTATGGCTCAGATGGAACACCTAAAAATTGGGATGCCTAAAATCACCAGTTTCTCTTGGGTATTGATTCCCTATTCTTGTATCTAAGAACAATAAGAGGGCTAAGAGAATATTCTTAAAACTTCAAGAAGAAACACATATCAAGGACGGATGGCAGATAAACCCTGCTGAGTGGTTTATCATCCCTTAAGTATGTGCTCTGCAGCCAATAATATACATAAAACGAATGAATCAATAGTTTTCATTGCTCTAATTGATGTTGATGTTCAATGTCAGTATTTTCCCCCACATCATAATTAAGAGTTTATAGGGATAGATTTAAATATATTAATCTGATACATTTACAATAAGGCTAGTATGCATTCCTACCTACCTCTACTCCAATTTCTATAAAACAATACAGGGTTTTTATTTTGACCCTAATGAGTAGCTAATTTGCTTTAATAACAAATGGTATTAAATCTATGACTGTTCTACTGGGGGAAAATATAATGAATGGTATTGTCCTTTCTGTTATGTTATTAGTAAGTCAAGAATTTTTGGCAGGTGACTCATATTTATTTCTGATTAACTCCAATTTAGCTATGAACACTTAGCATTCTATGCAACATTTAAGAAGTCAGGAAGTTTATAATGCATCACTACCGACTAACTAACAAATCACTAATTAAAATGCCTATATGATTAAAACATAAACCTATTTTTTCCTGAGAGGTGCAAACCGGCATCTCTGAGATATTGTCCCAGTTTTGATTAGAAGGATCAGCATTAGTTCAGCCTCACACCATTGTTACATTTAAAAGTCCCTTTGTTTAGACTTACTTAAAATACTGATTACCTAATAAACACAGATTGCATCAGTGAGGTGGCACAACTATTATTATCTGGAGCAAGAAAATTCCATGGTGGATATCTAGGCTGATGCCTATCTTTCCATTTATACTCATAAGTAAGTTAGGCCCTGATTCAGCAAAGCACCTCAACTTGTATTTAGAGTCCCTTAGACTTAAGCACTTATTTAAAATGAAGCTCATGCTTATGTACTTCGCTAATTTTGGACTTTAATCACCACAAGAGTGAGGAAATAACTGTTATACAAGAAAGTCACCAACACAAGTCAAAGCTGAAAAAGCAAATTCCCCTCCCCCCCCCAAGACAGTAACAACAAAATTTTCAAAGCTGTGATCAAATCTGTGTAACTCCCATTGACCTTAATGTAAGTCATGCTGCTAAATCTCCATGACAGAAAAGGTTCAGGTGGCATGTTATTAGCATTTTACTAGGGAAAGAACTATCCCAAGAGATTATTAGACACACCAATCACTTGATCTTGCTACTTGTGGCACATCAATATTTAGCCCAGTTATTTTTTTTATAAATTATATATAATACATAATAAAATAAAGCAAGATAGTCATTAGCTGAAAATCTTCTTGCTGTATAAGGGCCTGATCTAAAACATGTTAAAGTCAATGGAAAAAATTGCCATTGACTTCAGTAGTCTTTTATTAAGGTCCTTTGAAGAAAAAGGAATGTTTAGGGGGGAAAGCACTTAACACTAAAGCATACAGGCATACAACCACAGGAATCAACAAAGCATAGTTACTCTTATTTTGCCATTCTCTAATTTTTTGAAGGAGAAATATAGTGTTTCCGAAAGTACTGCAAACTTGGGGAACTGAAGGCACAGTATGTAGAGTAGCAGTGCAAACGTCTCCACAGTGTCCCCATCAATATACCTCAACCTTTAACTTAAGGGATCAGCCTCTAGTGTTGTGTAGGTTGTTCTTCATTCAAGCCATTCCTTCCTTGGCTTTTATGGTAAGACTATTGAAAAGAGTCATAAATAGGGGGAAAGCGATGGTGATATGGAAACCTATCCACTAATAACAGGACTGAGACAATCAATATACTTTACCGGGATCACTAAATACTCATCAGAAATAATTCTTCTCCCCCACCATCAATGGAAACAGCTACTTAAGAGAAACAACATTCAATGCACAACAGCAGTTAAAATGCAAACATGTTATTAGGTTGAAATAAAAAAAAGAGACACAGACTAGTCCAAATAGATGCTACGCTTGCATCCTGGATACTGTGTTTAGATTTGGTCACCACATTTGAGGAAGGATTTAGTGTAAAAGGAAAAGGCTCAGAGAAGGAAAATGATTAGAGGTTTGGGAAGACTAGTGTGAGGGTGTATAAAGAAACTAGGGCCCTGATCCTTTAACCTTGCACAGTAAGGGACTGCTGCACCTATATGCCGTGCCATTAACTTGAAGGTTTCTGCATGGAGAGCAATATGTCCACTTACAAGGAGCTGGAGTTTCTGGCTATATCATTTAGAAAGGAAAAGAAAAGATGATATGGGATAAAGAAGGTAAATTGAACTTCCTGTTTACCCATTTGCACAATACAAAAAGTCAAAGAAATCAAAAGGCAACACATTTAAAACTGATGATAGATTATACTTGTAATTAACAAGTGAACTCACTGTTATTGAGTTAGAGAGCTCAGGAGGATTCTCAATAGGATTAGACTTGTATATGAATAATAAGAATATCCATAATTACATTTAGAAATGAGTAAGAGATATACATCCTCATGTTTTCAGATATAACTTTTCTCTGAAGAATCTAGCATTCACAACTGAGAAATAAGGGATGCCAGACCAGATAGATCTTTGACCTGATCAATTTTGGCAATTCCTCTGTTCTTATGTCAGGAAAAATAAAATATGAAAGACTTTGAGCCCAGTTCTGCAATTCAGACATATGCAAACCCCCCTAGACTCCCAATGAGACTTAAATATAAGTATATGCATTATTGAAAGATCAAGCTTATTCATATTATGTGCACACCTGGCACTCAGAGTCAAGTTTCCCTGTGTAGTGCTGGTGGTTTGTTCAATGCTCTCAAGGGAAAATATATCCTGTTTAATAAAAGTTGTACTGTGATCTACTGTAGTCCATGTTAAGAAACTTCTCTATCTTAAAGGCAGACTGTCTTTGAAATTTATAAGTGAAAAGTTATGAAGAATCCACGTACAATATATAATTGTTACACATTGCTTTCCCTGTGATGTGCTGGTTGGTTTGCTCAAAGCGAGGTTGATTCTTGTTCTCCGCTCAGAGAAGAATAAACTTCGAAATGGATCTTCATTAGTACATTTGTCTTGAGCCCTACTATTTTCTCAGATGATTGAGCCATGCAGATGGCAACTCATTTATTACTGTAGATGAAAGAAAACATGAAATGTAAACACCAGTAATGTTTACATTATTTAATTGTAAATTAGGGTTTTTTAAACAGGAAGTGAGCTAATAGAGGGTCTTTTGTTGTTTTATTGTATTTTATCCATTCCTTTATTAATGAATATTTGATATCACACTTATTAATTTAATTTGAGAAAAGAGAAGATGTTTACAAAGAAAAAATCTGGTAAGAATTTATAAGGAAGAAGGGTCAGAGTCATAGTAGGGGATAGAGTGTGAAAGGTGCACTGAGCAATGGCTGTGGTTGCCAAGAGCAGGCATAATGCCTCTAGGAGTGTTGGAGAGCATATCTGGCAGAGGAACATACTGTACCTCTAGAAGAGGTGTTGCTTGTCCCCCTGCAATCGCAGTGATGCAGCTGTTTACTGAAATGCAAGGAGCTGGATCTATGACTAGCAGCTTCTCCTTGGCATTCAGGGAATACCAGCTGCCACAGTCTTCACATGGAATCTCATAACCACTACAATATTTTGCTCTTAGAGAGTCTACTCCAACTCCCATTGAAATCAATGGACTCTAATGGAATTTGGATCAGGCCCATGTAGCACCTTTCAACCCAGAATAAAAAAAGGCCTGATCCAAAGCCCATTGAAATCATTGGGAATCTCTCCATTGGTTTCAGTGGGCTTTGAATCAGATTCAATGCACTTCAATAATCAATGTCTATTACACTCTTGTGAAAAACAGCAGGAAAAAAGTATTACTGTGGGTATTGCACAGATTGATAAAGTAAGGCACAGAAATGATAAAAATCATGTTCAGGGTCATACAGTATCATGTGGAACAGGATCAGCGAATTCCAAAACCCTGTCCCTTGGTGTAATCAGTCAATGTGCTACCTATGTTTTGTAACTTCTTTAAAGGCCAAACCTTCAGTAACACAGAAAACAGAGAATACAATCTGGCTAATAACAATATATATGGACTGCACCCACAGTGAGGTACACCATTAAAGTGGAAGTATTTAAAAGTGAATGAGACACAGAGAGACACTTAGTGAGATATTGACATAACAACGAGTACTGTTGAGATGAAAGATATGGTGGCTAAATTAAGCTATTTGGATAATATGCACCATTTAAAACTTTCAAGAGATGATCAATAAAAACTAAAATGTTTCTTAATGTTTAAAATATTGATTACATTAGCCAACATGATTCCTCTGTGAAATGAAGGTGCCTAGTTGGTTTAAACGAAGATTTATAAAGTGCTGATTGATCTTTTGCATTTTTATGTGTAAATTGCCAATGAGACCAAAGTAAGTACCATTTCACCTCTTGACATGAAAGTAATGCAGAAGTTCATTTCCTAGTCCCTTCTAATGTATTAGTTAAGGAAGCATTTCTGTGGCAGATAGAATGTGAAAGTCATGATCTTCAATGAAATGAGGTGACAAACAATTTCAGGAAAATGACTACAGGGGTCAAGATTTTCTGATATAGCTAGTGATTCTCAGACTCTGAATTTTTGTATACCCAACCATAAACAGGCCTGATTTTTGGAGGGTGCAGATTGACCATTTTCTGAAATTTGGGCTTCTTTAAGGTGTCTCAGGTTGGGCACCCAAAAACCGAGGCACTCAAAATTGCTACTCACTTTTGAAAATTTTACTTTCTACCATTAGCGTGTTACAAATTAAGAGTCAAACATAAGAGGCAATATTAATCTGTCTGAATGTTTCATTATTCCTTCTGAAATTGACAATGATTGATTATTCATTGCACTTCTGAATATCAATGATGAGTAGAATTTGAGACCAAAGGAGTGTTGTTTTTAGTCTGATCTTCTGCTTCTGGGGCTCCTGGAGTGGGAAATAAGATAGACTTGTGAACAGTGGAAAGTTAGCAGAGAGGAGTAGCTGAATATAGATGAGGAGTACTGTTGGAACGTACACTCTGCAGACACATCTGTGGTTGCATAGTATGGCATCTTTGAAACACTGACATTAATATGGCTTTAGTGAATTAATTTCAAACTGAAAAGATTGCTCATTGTTTTTTATTTCTAACAATGCACTGCAAAGCAGTATTGTCATATGGATTTTTTTGTGTCAAGTAGCACAGCTATTGACACAGCCACTAGAATCTGTATACACCTCTGGAGAAGAGGCTTTTCTGTCACTACTCCTTTCACATACTTAATTTTACTGTAATTGGGATTGAATTAACGTTTAATCCTTTTCTTCCAATCCAGCCAAAAGCAATAGGAAAATCCTCAGAGGAAATCTCTCTGGAAAACAATTTACAGTTAAATCGGGAATAAAAAAGAATGGGTAAAAATAAATAAATAAAGCAACCACAATGAATATAAAAATAAATTATCAAAGAATATCTGTGCAAGAAATGTAATGGACCTATGACTGAAAACAAGATACGTATTTTTTTAAATAATAAGGGCCAGATCCTCAGCTCATATAAATTGGCATTGACAGCAACCCCAATTTACACTATCTGAGGATTTGGCCCTGTATGCACAGAAGTGAGCATTAATATAGGCTATAAGGTTCCTTAAATAGTAAGAGGACATATAGAGTAGAACAGAAATGTTATGAGAGAGCTCGTTTCCGCTTGAATTATAACGAAGTTCAGATTTGTTAGGAACAGTTAGCATTAACTCCCCAAATTTCATTGACTGCATTTTCATTTCCTAGTCCTGTAGGCTTTCCATTCAGTGGGAAATGTTCTCTTTCAACAAGCAAGTATGAATTCTGAGAGATAGCGTACGTCTCATTATTATTTCTATACAGTTTGTCCATATTCAAACACAGCAGGCCAAATTCATTCCTGGTGTCACTCCATTGAAGCTAATGGAGGAAAGCCAGGGATGAATCAGGTCCTTTAAGTTAAAGCTGTGCAAGCCTAATGATAAGGAAATGGAAAGGGGACCCTAAAAAGCCTACACAGTCTTTGAAGACATAATGTTGGATGTCTGACTGTGAAGTTTTCTCTGAGAGGCTGGAATTAATGTGAAAAGAAACGATATTTTTAATTCATGGAGCAGGAAATGTCCACTTATATTACGATCCAGAAATCATGTTCTCTCAGCTTTCAATGGCATTCCCTTAAGAATTCTTTAAACTTGATTCTTTACTTGTTAATGGTAATATTACTAATAAATAATAACCAAAAAAGGCTTCACAAACCTATTTAAATGTTTGGAGCTAAGAGTTCAGTCATATGAATTGTCACTCTGGGTTGAAAGGTGGCAGTGAGATCAGCTTGTTAGCTATCTTTGCTAACTTAAACAGTAAAAAGCTGGAGCTTCTTTAGGGCCAGGCAGCTGCTGAAGCCCACGAGAGTCTGAATGGCCAGGCTGTGAGTCCCTGCAGACTCCCTGCTGAGTCCCTCCCACTCCCCTCACCAATGTACGCTGTCTTCCTAGGTGGAAATTGGCAGGTGGACCTGCATAGTGGTGGATCCTGCACATTGGACACAGAAAGCTCTTTTGGAACAGAAGTCCTGAGCATGCAGAGGGTGTGGATCCCCGTGAAGGCTTTCCAAATGTTCTTCCCCTTTTTCCACAGTGGAATTGCTCGGTTTCCACTCAGTCAGGGCTCTCCAAGACTACCAAGGGTGAAGGGTCATGATTTGTCTCCCAAGGTGAAATACATCCCCCCGGACATAAAACCCAAGCAATCAAGCTTTGTGTGTGGAACCAAGCAGGGTAGCCTCCTTGTGGCTCAGCAGCTTTAGAGTTATCAACAGGGATGCTTCTGTGAAGGTTACTGGCTCAGCAACTCTTGCATAATGTTCTAGTGTCAAAAGAGGCTTCAGTGGCAGATAGTGACATCAGTCCAAGGGCAGGTCTCAGGGGCATGATTGTCTCAAGACTCCTAGCTTGCTGGTCTGATGTCAAGGTCAGTCCTCTGTAGGGTCACTATCTCAGCAACCGTGCTAAAGAAGATCAAAACAGGAGGGAGAGAACACTTATGCTCATGTAAAAGCAGCAAAGAATCCTGTGGCACCTTATAGACTAACAGAGGTTTTGCAGCATGAGCTTTCGTGGGTGAATACCCACTTCTTTGGATGCAAGTAGTGGAAATCTCCAGGGGCAGGTATATATATGCAAGCAAGAAGCAAGCTAGAGATAACGAGTTTAGTTCAATCAGGGAGGGTGAGGCCCTGTTCTAGCAGTAGAGGTGTGAAAACCAAGGGAGGAGAAACTGGTTCTGTAGTTGGCAAGCCATTCATAGTCTTTGTTTAATCCTGAGCTGATGGTGTCAAATTTGCAGATGAACTGAAGCTCAGCAGTTTCTCTTTGGAGTCTGGTCCTGAAGTTTTTTTGCTGCAGGACGGTGACCCTAACATCTGCTATTGTGTGTCCAGGGAGGTTGAAGTGTTCTCCTACAGGTTTTTGTATATTGCCATTCCTAATATCTGATTTGTGTCCATTTATCCTTTTCCTTAGAGACTGTCCAGTTTGGCCTATGTACATAGCAGAGGGGCATTGCTGGCATATGATGGCGTATATTACATTGGTGGATGTGCAGGTGAATGAACCAGTGATGGTGTGGCTGATCTGGTTAGGTCCTGTGATGGTGTCGCTGGTGTAGATATGTGGGCAGAGTTGGCATCGAGGTTTGTTGCATGGATTCGTTCCTGAGTTAGAGTTACTTTGGTGCGGTGTGCAGTTACTGGTGAGAATGTGCTTCAGGTTAGCAGGTTGTCTGTGGGCGAGGACTGGCCTGCCACCCAAGGTTTGTGAAAGTGTGGGATCATTGTCCAGGATGGGTTGTAGATCTCTGGTGATGCGTTGGAGGGGTTTTAGCTGGGGACTGTATGTGATGGCCAGTGGAGTCCTGTTGGTTTCTTTCTTGGGTTTGTCTTGCAGTAGGAGGCTTCTGGGTACCCTCTGATACTTGACCTTATGCTCATGGTTATATGTTATCATAAATTTGTCTTCGTGTGATGATGTGACATTGCATCATCTTTTTTGAGAGAACATGGTGGGGGAAGGGAATAAATGTATCTATCAGAAGTCCATCTCCCCAAGCAGGCCCATAATCATCAAAGCAAATGTGTGCATTTGTATGTGAACTAAACAGTCCATGTGCTCCCCCATGCGCTCCCCCATCTCTCTCTCTCCATCCGCTCCTCACATGGAGAGTCAGAGTCAGAGAAAAAACATCCCCATTCTGTTTCTCATGGATTGTGGCAAGGGGTTGGGAAGATGTCGGAAGTGCTTTCCCATTTTCCCTGGAGCAAGGGAAATGGTCTTCATACAGCAAAAAGGAGACTGACATAAGGGCTCCCAGCTTGGATAATTCCTCTCTTATAAGGTGCCAATGCTTCTCCATCTACTGGAAAGAAAGAATTGGAGCGCCGTGCAGAGACAATTAATACAGTTTTAAATTTGAGCACAGAGGGCCAAAATCTGTCTTCATCTGGGCTCGTACAGCCCTACTGATTTTAGTGAGGAGTGAGAGAGGACAGAATTTGATCCATGCCCTTTACTTAGCTGACTAAATTAATCCCCAGTGTAATCATCTTGATTTAACTGGAGTTGCATCAGGGATTTGGTCAACTTCTTCTTTCTCCTCCTCCTCTTTTTTTTTTTTTTTTTTGGTCAGTAAGTGAAACTGTGTTAAACATTGATTTTATCTTTTCCTACTCTATTGTATTTGCACTGAGATTCATCACAACCAGCTCATAATCTGGAGATACACCATTGAATATTATAACAATTGAAGTAGAACTCCCTAAATGATCTATTCAAGACCATTCCATTTTTCAGGCTTTATTATTTTTAATTCTTGACAGTTTTTTTAAACAATATTCTCTTTTTCATCTTATTGTATTTGCTGTGTGCATAGCACCCATGGGAGCCACACACTCCTTTGCAAAGGAGAAAAAATTCTTCATGTAAGAAGGTTCATTACATCTTTTGATAGGATTTTAAGGATTGACAGATGCAAAATTCCTCTGACTTTTTAACCCTAAATAAAAGCTGCAGCATAATAAGAGCAACAAAAAAATCAACTGTAATTACTGCAAAACCAAAGCAAAGTGTTTTGTATGCTCAGCCACTGGACAACTAGTTAATTAATTTTGACACACATAAAAGCTTTGCTATACTTTCATATTATGGTAGTGATACAAAGAAATGCTAGAAGTCTTATCGACAGGCAAATGTTTGAAAATGCTCTGAACTGTTTCTCACTTACCGTAGCTCTGTTCTTTTTGAGATACAACAGTCTATTTGCAATGACAAAATCAGCACAATAAGAAATATTTGTGCATTTATTTGAATGACATCAAAAACATTAATTCTAATAGTTTTTTTAGAAAGAAGCACAGCTAAAAATAATGAAGCCTTTCCAATAAACTGAACACAGAATTATGCCATACCGTAAAGTGTGCTCTCGCCTTTACGCTCTGGACTCCAGACTCACAGTGCAGTCGTCTCCTGCCAGATGTATGGTGAAGGATCACACTGAAGCTCGATCCATACTGAAATTATTTGGAGTGCAAATTGCTAACCAAGATTTTATTCTAAGCGCTCTCACATTTACTTGTCATTAAAGAGCGAATGCAGTTAAATGGAAACTGTATGTTAATAAGTTACTAAGGACAGACCTTCAGGAAACTGGGGGGAAAAATAAATGAGCAGTGTGCAGAAATTCCATGGTTTCCATTTATTAAATGCAATAAAGCCCGGCAAAGAAACGACCATGACCAGTTCCCATAAGATCAATAGAGAAGATTCCATTAAGAAACCTCAGATCTTAAAATGTTGGGTTTTTTTCCTGGGGTGGGGGAAAGGGGGTTAAGTCCCACACCCTTTCACTGTTACTATGTGGGTAAAATTCATCTTCCTTTTTGTGAATATGCTGTCTAAGAGCTATCATACAGATTAAATCATAATAATAAATAAATGAATAGCTTTTCTAGCCATCTGATCAATAATTCTATGTTCCCACACTTAACTAGAGCTGGTTGAAAAATAAAAATTAATATTTGCACTGTTTTAAAAAATCTTTTTTCTACCTTTCCAGACTTGGAAAGGACATTTTTCCCAAAGAAAAACTGAAACCAAAAAGCATTTTTTTCAGGTTTTGAAAAAAATTGTAAAATTCTTGGTTATTAGAAATCTGTTTGCATGAAATAAAATTGTTTTTCAGGAAATATCTTTGGTGTTTGAAAAGTGAAAACATTTACTGACAAAATAATCAGTTCCAAAATGAAAATGTTCTGAGACAATTTGTGTTTTGGTCAAAAAGACTCATCTCAAAGAACTGTTTTGATGAAAAAAAAATCAACCATCTTTATATAGTACACATTTTGGTGGTTGTTTTACTTATCACTTGAACATCTCTTGCTATACTACAACTTTCCTGTAATGGTAACTGTTATAGACACACATGAAAGAGACAAAAGCTATTGCCTTTCTGGAAACTAAGCTGGCTGTTAATGTTATGCCTTGGGCCAACTGACAGCTTGCTGCAGCATTGGTAGGTGTTATATCTTCATTGGCAGTACTGCCGGCTTGCTGGTTTTAACAACAGAATACTGGAAGTGTCTATATTTTAAAAAGGAATGTGTTATTTGCCTCCAAATGTCAGAAGAGTTTCAAAGAAACAGTATTAGGGATGTTCATAAATATGAATACTGAATGGCAGGAATATTGTGGTAGCTTCAGTTCTATTTCAGGGTTTCAGTTCCTGAATTTAAAATAAACAAAATGGCCATGAACACAGATATGCAAGAGAAAATCTGAGCTATATTAACCTTTCCCTACATGTGCCTAGCTCACATTAATTATTCCAGGGTGAATATAGTAGCACACCATATCCAGCATATTAACTGTAATGCATATTTAGTTATTAATTCAATGTATAAAAAGAACCCAGGCTCTGAATGCCTTGACATAATTCAATGTCACAATGTGACCTCAAATGCAATGGATTACTCTTCCAAATGTAAAATAATTACATATCAGAAGATAAAGTAACCCTAACAGCAAACAACAAATCTTTTCCAGTCCTCAATCCACCTCATTGCCTGGTAAAAAATGGACCAATCATCTTGCTTTGCTGGTTTACAGACCTAACCCTGGTGCCTTTGAAGCCAATGGCAAAACTCTAAATGATTTCAACAGGGTCTGAAATTCAGCCCTGGGCTCTGAGTTAATAGAAGGAGAAGTGACTTCTTAAACTAAGGCTCACTCACAGAAATCTGGATTCTCTACCCACCTGAGCTCTCCTCACATGCAGTGGAGACAGAGAGACACAGGGAACAAGTTGCATCAACCTGATCCTGTATCTTCCAGCCCTGGCATTAATTAGAAGCACTGAGGAACAGCTTTAACTTATTCCCTGGGCATAAGATCCCTCATGATCTCTGTTCTGCCACACTCCTTCTTGACTGCAGCCCACCACTTGCACAACCCAACCTGCCCCATTCTTACAAGAGAGGGGCAGGGACTCCACTATATCTGCCAGTGGTATACTTGGGGAAAGCTCATCTATATAGGGATAATTCTCTATTGGCTGTTTCTGGTCTGTTTAATTCCACAGTGGATTTGGCAGACCAGAGCAGCTGGCCTTAATATTCCATATATGCCTTTATTGAATCTGGATCTAGCCTTTTCATCTTCAGATCATATGATCATTTTCTTTACAGCAAAAATGAAGTGAGGAAAAGAACAAAAACAAATTTTAAAAGTGTCAAAACCGAATGAAACCTACTATGTATTATTACTAGTAGGTATAATTTGTATTACAGTAGCACCCAGGGGCTGTAACCAAGATGTGGGCCTTGTGCTGAGCACCATGAAAGTCATAGAAAGAAACAGTCCCTTCCCCAGAACTCTTTTAATTTAAACAGACCACACAGAGAAAGGTGGGAGTAGGGTGACCAGACGTCCCGATTTTATCGGGACCGTCCCGATATTTCGGTCTCTGTCCCGGATCCCGACTGATCTTTGGACAGAGATATCCGCCGGGAGCACTTTTTTTTTTTTTCTCTCTCAGCCGGGACTCGCCCGGCTTCCCCCCCCCCCCCCCCCCCGCCGCCCCCCCCCCCCCCCATGTGTCCCGATATTTTATTCCCCTCATCTGGTCACCCTAGGTGGGAGAATGAATTATTATTATTATCTGCATTTTACTGATGACAAATGGAGGCAGAGAGCGATTAAGTAATTTGCCAAAGTCACACAGGATGTCTGTCCCAGAGCCAGGAAATGAAACAAGTTCTCTTGACTCCCACTCCACTGCCTTAACTACAAGATTATCCTTCCATATAAACTTCAATTTTCTGCTCTGTTTATCCACTTTTTCTGATGTGTGTCCAGAGACTGGGGTGATAACAATCTTTGTCAAATGCACATTGCCATGTGAACCCCCCTCCCCACACCATTCATTTTAATGAACACATGTTGTTAACTCCAGAAAGTATAACGTCCACTGATTTCACTTTGAAAGCTGTTGGAACTCTTCATTTCCAGCATCTCAGAAGGTATATCTACATTGTGGACACCCTAAGGAGAACTTCCTGTAAAATAGACATGAACTGAACCATAATGGCAATGAATTTGATGTAAGCATAGCAAAATGGAAAATGTCAGAGTTCAGTGTTAGGGATGTAAAAGACAAGCACCAGTATTTGGCAACCTCAGGCGTATCACATGTTATATATGGCGTTCAGTGGTGGGGGTTGCAAGGAGGAGAACCTGAACTGATTTTATTCATTGCGGCAGAATGCTTTGATGTGCAATTTATTGATGGTAATGAACTGATTGGAGGGGAGGAAGAAAGGGTGAAGTGATTTGATTAATTGATGGGGAGACTAACTGATATGATTGATGGGTGAATTAATTTAAGTGATTATGACCATTTTATTTATTTGCATTATGGTAGTTGCTAGAGGTCCAGTAAGGAGCCCTGTGTAAGCACCGTACAGATATAGAATGAAAAGATGGCCCCTGCTCCAAAGACCATACAAACTAAGTAAAAGGGATGAACTGGTGACATAGCGATCTAAGAAAGGGGGATGAATTAATATAATGGAAAGGAAGCAGAGAATGCAGTGATTTGATTGAGGGTTGAATTGATTTGCTTGGGTAAGGCTTTATTACTGGCGGTAGACAGGGCCATTCATGGATGTGGGCATATAATCTTTGGCTTTGGCCTCAGTATCCCCCAGCACATTCACCCTTAATTTTGGCATTTTCTGACTTCTGAGTGCTTAACTGTGTACTCTGGATATTCTCTCTCAGCATAGGTTTGTACATTTAATAGCTTACTGTTTAGATAGTCTCAAATAACCATTGTAACAATGATAAATCAGTACAGCCAGAAAGCATTAGGTGGAATTTTTATTTCATTTGTGGCTTTGTTCTTTGTTTTTTCAGCTATAAGTGAATTTATTGCTGGTGAAAGATACCATACTGACAGCAGTGGAAATTAAAATGCTGCATTTATCCTGTAAAAAAGATAAGGCAAACAGCAGATTTTAAAGGTTCTCCATTTTGCCCTGCTAACCTAATTCAAGTCTAACCTGTAAGGACCACCTCTACAGGCAAGAGAGTATTTAGACTCCCAGGCCAAATCAGTCCTGTGAATCTCTTTTGAGGTTGACCGCTCTTCACCTTTAAGTGGGTGGGAGAGGTATTTGGCTGGCTGGCCGAGTGAAGGGAACAGTGCATTATGGCTTGTGGGGAGAGGAGGATGAAAACTGTCGCAAAAGGGGTCGGCGTGGTTGCTGACTCATCCCCTGGGAATACAGGGTTTAAAAGGGGCAGCCCTGGGCCTGAAGCCTCCCTTTTTCAACGAGCAGTCTGAAGCAGGACCCCCCCATTCTTGTAGCCCACCTTAACCCTCCTATGAGGGGGGGTGGATGATAAGGTCCCAGCAATGGATTTGCTGGAGGGACCTGGATGGAAAAAGAGAGGGAGCTGGTGGGAGCCCCCCAGGTATGGTAAGGTCCCGGCAATAAATTTGCTGGAGGGACCTGGATGGAAGAAGAGTGGGAGCTGTTAAAAGCCCCTCGCTAATTACAGAATAAACATGGGGTTACCTGCACTGTATACTTTTATCTGGCAGGTAGTTCCAGACATCTAATAATAATGTTGCGGCCTGATTAAACCCATGTCAAATGTCTCCTGTCCTCCTTTCAGTATAGCCAGACAATGCTACCAAGGCAGTTGAGATTAATTGTGGAGTAAAATTTGTAATGAGGATTCAGCGCCTGGGAACTAGACTGGCCACTAGACAACCATCATCAGCTCAGTGATCACGTCCTTTAGTCACTGCTGGCCTGTAGAACATTCAAAATAGCAACCTGCCATTTAAGGTATCTATGTATATGAGCAATGTCCAGAATGATCTAGTCCTCAAGACAGAGATTTTTTTTAAGAATTCAAGTATGTTTTCCACATCAAATTATACATTTTTTTTTAAAAAAACAGCATTCTTTTCCATTCATGACTGATCTTAATCTGTATAACTTCAAAAACTCATACTGGAACTCAACAACTAGCTGATGCCTGGCATTTCCAAAAGTGTGTAACCTGAAGAAGTTTAATAAAATTTCAGAAATAATTATGCTGCAAAAACATGCCTATCAGCTGTGCTGACCTTTAAGCTTCACTTCATCTTCATTTTAGGATTAATAATTCCATATCTTGCATTTGTGAACCTCCTTACATACTGATGATGATTATGTGAATGAGAGACAGCCCCTGTTTCTGTGTTCATGTCTTGTCAAATTACATTTTGGAAAAAAAAGTTTTTAATTTGTTTCCATACAGGCAAGGAAGTAAAACAAAAACCTTTTACCAAAAACCATTGCCAAAGCACAGATAAAATTTTACTCACTAGATTTGCAATATGAATGAATTCACTAAGCAAAAAAAAAAAAAAGAAAGAAATTATCACAGTAAAACATATGTACTCAAATGCAAAGCAAATTGCATGCGGAACTATTAAAATAAGACACTCCTCACAAGGTTTTTGAAAATTAGGTTCCATTAAAGTAAATCATTTTATTACCATTGTAGTTTTCAAAGTTAGTGCTATCAAGGGATCACTAGGAAAAAACATCTCAATATTACTTATGTTTATTATAACTTTGGTACCAAGAATAAGAGGGGTTAGCCATGTTAGTCTGTATCCACAAAAACAACTAGGAGTCCGGTGGCACCTTAAAGACTAACAGATTTATTTGGGCATAAGCTTTCGTGGGTAAAAACCCCACTTCTTCAGATGCATGGAGAAAGTTTATGCCCAAATAAATCTGTTAGTCTTTAAAGTGCCACTGGACTCCTCATTGTTTTTATAACTCTGGTGTTGCTTCTTCTGCTGTCCTGAAATTAATATCACTACAGAAGGTCTGAATTGTCATTTTTTCCCTTTAGTGCTATTATCCCAAATATTAGAGAAATATTTAATATAATTACATACAGAGCTGTATTGTGTAAGGTGTACAGAAAATTCTCCATTCTCCTAATATTGTTGACATTGCATTTTCACTTGAGAGCATGTTCACTCTCTTCTTTGATCTATAAGTAAAAGTTAGGGATGTGCCCAAGCCACAAAGTTTGGATCCAGAGTTAGATCCAAACTTTCCACAAGTTGAAAGTATTGTGGTCTGATGATCCATCTGGGGCTTCTCTGTAATTGTAGGCAGAGAAAAGTGGGGAATGGGGCTAACATTCACATTCCCCATCACAGGCTGTGATAGAGGACTCCACCCAACTACTGTGGTAGATTTTCAAATTAAGGGGCTTAAGCATATGATCACTGCACCTTTTCTATAAGGAGACTTAGGCCTGGTCTACACTATGATTTTAGTTCGAATTTAGCAGCGTTATAGCGAATTAACTTTGCACCCGTCCACACAACGAGGCCATTTAATTCGATATAAAGGGCTCTTAAAATCGGTTTCTGTACTCCTCTCCGACGAGGGGAGTAGCGCTGATATCGGTATTGCCAGTTCGAATTAGGGTTAGTGTGGACGACATTCGATGGTATTGGCCTCCGGGAGCTATCTCACAGTGCACCATTGTGACCGCTCTAGACAGCAATCGAAACTCGGATGCTCTGGCCAGGTGGACAGGAAAAGCCCCGCAAACTTTTGAATTTCATTTCCTGTTAGTGCAGCGTGGAGAGCACAGGTGACCACACAGAGCTCATCAGCACAGGTAACCATGCAGTCCGAGAACCGAAAAAGAGCACCAACATAGACCACACGTGAGGTACTGGATCTGATCGCTATATGGGGAGAGGATTCAGTGCTAGCAGAAATACGGTCCAAGAGACGAAATGCAAAAACTTTTGACAAAATCTCCAAGGGCATGATGGAGAGAGGCCACAATAGGGACTCATATCAGTGCCGTGTGAAAGTGAAGGAGCTATGACAAGCCTACCAGAAAACCAAGGAGGCAAACGGACGGTCCGGGGCAGAGCCGCAGACATGCCGCTTCTACGAGGAGCTGCATGCAATTCTAGGGGGGGCCGCCACCACTACCCCACCCCTGACCGTGGATTCCGAGGAGGGGTTAATCTCATCCATGCATGAGGATTCTGCAGACGGGGAAGAGGAGGAGGAGGACGAGGACGAGCTTGCGGAGAGCACACAGCACTCCGTTCTCCCCAACAGCCAGGACCTTTTTCTCACCCTGACTGAAGTACCCTCCGAACCCTCCCAAGGCGGTATCGCAGACCCCCTGGAAGGGACCTCTGGTGAGTGTACCTTTGTAAATATCAAACATGGTTTAAAAACAAGCATTTTTTAATGATTAATTTGCCCTGGGGACTTGGGATGCATTCGCGGCCAGTACAGCTACTGGAAAAGTCTGTTAACGTGTCTGGGGATGGAGCGGAAATCCTCCAGGGACATCTCCATGAAACTCTCCTGGAGGTACTCCAAAAGCTTTTGCAGAAGGTTTCTGGGCAGGGCAGCCTTATTCCGTCCTCCATGGTAGGACACTTGACCACGCCATGCTAGCAGCAAGTAATCTGGTATCATTGCATGACAAAGCTTGGCAGCGTATGGTCCCGGTGTTTGCTGGCATTCAAGCAACATCCGTTCTTTATCTTGCTGTGTTATCCTCAGGAGAGTGATATCGTTCAGGGTAACCTGGTTGAAATACGGGAATGTAATTAAGGGGACAGAGGTGGCCCCGTTCCTACTGGGCTGTTTGCCTGTAGCTGAAAAGAAATCCTTCCCTG
>QXTE01000008.1:8028624-8056165 GCA_003942145.1 Platysternon megacephalum | reverse complement strand
TTTAAACGTCCAAAGGCACATTCTACCACCATTCTGCACTTGCTCAGCCTGTAGTTGAACAGCTCCTGACTACTGTCCAGGCTGCCTGTGTATGGCTTCATGAGCCATGGCATTAAGGGGTAGGCTGGGTCCCCAAGGATAACGATAGGCATCTCAACATCCCCAATGGTTATTTTCCGGTTTGGGAAGTAAATGCCTTGCTGCAGCCGTTTAAACAGACTAGTGTTCCTGAAGAAGCGAGCGTCATGAACCCTTCCCGGCCATCCCACGTTGATGTTGGTGAAACGTCCCTTGTGATCCACCATTGCTTGCAGCACCATTGAAAAGTACCCCTTGCGGTTTATGTACTGGCTGCCCTGGTGCTCTGGTGCCAAGATAGGGATATGGGTTCCATCTATCGCCCCACCACAGTTGGAATCCCATTGCAGCAAAGCCATCCACTATGAGCTGCACATTTCCCAGAGTCACTACCTTTGGTAGCAGCAGCTCAGTGATTGCTTTGGCTACTTGCATCACAGCAGCCCCCACAGTAGATTTTCCCACTCCAAATTGATTACCGACTGACCGGTAGCTGTCTGGTGTTGCAAGCTTCCACAGGGCTATCGCCACTCGCTTCTCAACTGTGAGGGCTGCTCTCATCTTGGTATTCTGGCGCTTCAGGGCAGGTCACAAAGTTCCATGAAAGTGCCCTTACGCATACGAAAGTTTCGCAGCCACTGGGAATCGTCCCACACCTGCAACACTATGCGGTCCCACCAGTCTGTGCTTGTTTCCCAGGCCCAGAATCGGCGTTCCACAGCGAGAAGCTGCCCCATTAACAACATGATCTCCAAAGCACCGGGGCCCGTGGCGCGAGACAATTCTGTGTCCATGTCCATGTCCTCATCACTCTCGTTGCCGCGCTGCCTTAGCCGCCTCCTCCTTGCCTGGTTTTTCAGGTCCTGGTTCAGCATAAACTGCACGATAATGCGCGAGGTGTTTACAATGTTCATAACTGCTGTCTTGAGCTGAGCGGGCTCCATGCTTGCCGAGGTATGGCGTCTGCACAGTTCACCAAGGAAAAAAGGCACGAAATGGTTGTCTGCCGTTGCTTTCACGGAGGGAGGGGGAGGATGTTCCCAGAACCGCCCGCGACAATGTTTTTTGTCCCATCAGGCATTGGGATCTCAACCCAGAATTCCAATGGGCGGGGGAGACTGCGGGAACTATGGGATAGCTATGGGATAGCTACCCACAGTGCAACGCTCCGGAATTCGACGCTAGTCTCAGTACATGGACGCGCACCGCCGAATTAATCTGCTTAGTGTGGCCGCGTGCACTCGAATTTATACAATCGGTTGCAAAAAATTGAATTCAGTAAGTTCGGAGTAATCCCGTAGTGTAGACATACCCTAAGGTCAACCAATGACTTCTTTTTCCCCCCACCTGCAAGTTTCCTTTTTTTCCCTCTAACCAAAAACACCTGTTTTGAGCCGGTCAACGTGTATTATTGATTTTATTTTCTGTGGTAATTTAGATATTACTGCACACTTGTTGACTTTAATTTCACTTTGGTTGTTTGAAACTGTGAAGATACTTTGGCCCCTTAGTGTTATACTTTTATTTTACATTTGCTCCTTGGCAGAGCAGTGTCTTGTTTCCGAGCCTTGCAGTGGGCCATTTCCATTATTAGAGCAACCAGTGACATGGAGTCATCTTCCAATATAATTTATTATACACTATGTATGTAAGTCCTATGGAGGTGGTCCAAAAGGCATGCAGACAGCCCCTCTCTGCAGAAGCCTCCATTCAGTTATTAAAGCAAGCACTACTTTCTATTTTAAAATAAATACCCAATTTTTCAATGAAGAAAAAAGAGATGAACACTAAAAGGTAGACACAGTTAAGTAATATTTCCCATTTATATTTTGCTCGGTTATTTAGCATATCTGAGTAGTTTTATGAACGGGGTAAGAGGAAAACATACCTACTAATTTGTCTGTAGTACATCCTATTTCTCTTCATTTCTCCCCTTTGTTATCTCTCTCCAAGTTATCTAATCAGCCCATCTATTTTATTCCCCATTTAGCCAAGGAAATAAGATAATAAAATTTAAAAACACATTTTAGAATGTTATGCTCAATTTACCATAAATCATTAAAAGGAATGTTTTAAGCTGAACAACAACAATTATAAACGGAGAAATTTTAGTATTTTGTAATAATAGGCACCCTCAGAATATGATTAAAGAGAAGTTGGACAACGAAGGAAACTTTGCCGCAGAGAAGTTCTGAAGTATGAAAGAACATATAGTATTTGCCAAGGACACGCTAAGAATGACTCTTCCACTCTGGTTGGAAAGACTTGCATGTAGATCACATCTATAGGCAAAAAGCTACTCTTAGGGTATATCTTCACAGCAGCTGGGAGGAGAGCTGGGTACATACTCGGGCAGCTAACCCAAGCCATTGACTGTGCCACTGCAGCCACATTGCTTCTTTTAGGTATTAACTCAAGCAGAGTTAGCCCTTGTATGTCTACCTGTGCAGGGAATTACACCACTCAGTTGCTTTGGAGACATGCTCTTAGTCACCCAGATGAAACCCCAATGACAAAGCCCAGGCTCCAGACACTAATTTTTGGAGACTTAAAAAAATCAAGGTTGAATATCAGTTTTGAATTTTATCCTAAGTTTCTTTTAGCCTTCTTCCTTGTGACAGCCTTTAAAATGTAAAGCAAACATTAATCTCTGATTTTTCTTACTGAACCAAGAGCAATTTTTGCAGGGAAACGCATTTATCAGAAGACAGGACTAATTTATTTTAAGTTACAACCCTGTAAAATGAGGATTCAACCTGAATGCTGTACACAGTACTTTTATTCTTCACACTTCTATAACTTAAAAGGAACTTAACCATATTTAAAAAATAATAGTAAAACAAAAAATCATGTTTGCCAAGTTTCAGCCTGAAGCAATTTTTAAAACTGGGTTAAAACTCCAGGAAATAAAGGTTAATAAATGGCAGCACTGAAAGATCCTGACCCAAAATGTTGTTTGCTGTAATTTTCTGTCATTACTTGTCACAAATCTTCCTTGCGGCTTGAATCTTGACATGTTGGATCAAGGACTGTCAGTAAAATTAGAAATTGCAAGAGTTCCAAAAACAAATGGATTTGACAATTGTCCCAGCCACACAGGAATAAAGACAAGATGCAACAGATGTGGTTTAATTAGGCTGCAACTTTATTACAGTGCAGATCATCATTATTTCCTTAATTGTTTACACCTATTTGGGAGGGCTACCATTAGCCCTCCATCTTGCCAACCTGACCCCAGCCCATTGCTGGCACCCCACCATCCTCCACTTGTATGAGGGTAAGCAGGGGTTCTCTTTTCTGTACCAGTTGTTAGGAGCCCCAATCCTCCTTCCCCAGCTTCTTTAGGGGATGTCTTTCCCTCAATCTACTTCCTACTCCAGTTTATCAGGGAACCAGACCCTATGTGGAACAAGTACCTGCACTGGACCCCTGTCATACCTGCTACCTACTAAGGTGCAGCATCTGAAGCTAACCTCATTACTTAGACAACCAGGTCCATGACCTGCTGAGGGGAAGGAGAAAAAAAATCACCCCACCTTGACCAGTCTGGGAGTGAGGGAAAAATTCCTTCCCAGAGAAAAAGGAGAGCAGTGTAATGCCTATAGCAGATCATAAAGCCCCATTGCTACTCTGATCCTATGGGCAGGAGTGTAGGCGCTACTAGTTTGTGGTGAGGGAGGGTTCTGTTTGGAGAGCACAAGGTGTAAATGCTCATGGCATCATCTTTTACACAGTTATACTAAAAACAAAAATGAGATTGCTTGTTCCAGATTTAGAAACAAAAATTAGCTCCCTGTGACATGATTAAGGTGGGCCCCATTAGGTGCAGGGTGAGTGTGCCCACCTTCCTCGGGGAACAGGGGCAGGTACACAAGCCTTATGTTCCTATTTGTCCCAACTCAAGTCCGCACATCTGTGCTTAGCTGTGGGGTAGAGTGGCCCAATGGCCAGAGTCTATGCAAATGGCCCCGCTCATTCGGGGTAGTACAGCCTAGCAGCCAGAGTCCATGCAACATGCCCCCTACTGTCAGGGCAGTGCATCCCAATGGCCAGAGTTCATGGGAGCACTGGTGGCACAGTTAGGGGGGCCCAGGCCCACCTGACTCCACCGGGCCCCAACCCAGGGCCCTAGTAGTGCTGGAACGACCAGCTAACAGCTCAGAGGGGAGTCCCACCGAAACATGCCGAGCTTATCTCGGTGGGAGATACCACTCCGACACCGCTCCTGGATCACTTTCTACCGCAGTCTCGGGCGTTGTAGTCCAGGAGGCATTGGTATCTCTTAGCTCCCCAGCACCAGCCACTCCCTGGGGCTCCATGGGCTGCTGGGGTCCGAGGTTGTGATCCACATCTCTGCTCCCCTCTGGCACAGGCTGGAGGCCATCCTCAGCAGGAGCTCCTGACACACATTCTTCCCCACCAGAGTCCCCCACGACTGAGCTGGACAGCTTTCTTTTATACTGTTACAGCTGAAGCATGCCCATTAGGGAGAAGGGGGCATGGCTGCCTCAGCCCACAATGTGGCATTAACCCCTTCCCATCCGGTGCAGGGTGAGTGCGCCCCATCACACTCCCCCATTGTGTATTTCTTTGAAAGATGTTGAGAGATATTGTCTATGCTCACCAAAGTGAGCGCTCTTTCAGCTCACTTTCAGTCTAACTTTGGCATTGATATCTGACTAGATTTCTAATTAGAAATATTTTATATATGTAAAAATAACTAAAGAAGTGAAAACTCCAAGCTAAGGACTATCTGAATGCCAAAATGTTACAAGATTATTTTGCAGGTATAAAGTATGATCTAAAAATACTTTCACAAGAAAAGATTACACATTTCAGATGTGGTGTACTGAGAACATAATGGAAATAGAAATAGTATGGGAAAGGAATGTTATGCCATGAAATAATGGGGGTGGGAGAGTGTAGGGGGAACATGTGTCCCAGTACCAGTTTCTTCCATCTGTAAAATAGGCCTGGTATTTATGCATCTTTTTAAAGTGGCACAACTTGAACAGAGTTCTCAATTACTGACCACTTAAACCAATATTTTCCAGTTGAGATGGTCTGTTCAGTGTTTTAAACCTTGAAAATTTCTCTCCATTTCCTACACAGTTTATTTTATAGACCCATGGCTTAGCACTTTTGTCACTTCATCCCTGGATTTTTGAAATGGCATTGATCAAGCACAAGGATCAAGCTCAGACTTCAAGAGAGACTCCATGATCTGTACTGAAACACATTATTTCATATTTTTTAAACCTCTGGCTAGATTAAAAATAAAAGAGGCCTGTGGGAGGTACATACAAAAAAATGTGGTTCTTGAAGATGGCCCTTATTTGTGAGACTGCAAGGACATCTCAGCAGCTCTGTGTAGATTCCTTTGGAAAGTCTGGATGTGAATTTCATAGAATTAATACATTCTGTCTGCACAAGGGTCACACCTCTTATCAGAAAATCTGTAGGAGCATTGGAGAGTTATGTGACCATGATAGGCTGTGTGTGCCCTATCCCTGGCTGAATCAAAAAGGGGTTAAACCTTTTCCCTAGCTGGAGAGAAAAAACTGAGTCTGTCAGCTCTGGAGTCTTTGTAGGAGAAGAAGGAAATTTTCAAAGGTACAAATAGGCATTAACAGTGAGTTAGGCACTTTCTCAAGGGGAGTTAGACACCTCACTGCTCTTTGTATCTTTAAAAATCTCCCCTTACGTTTTTCCTCTTAATCCAGTAAAGAGGTTTAACCATTTCTTGGTTCAGCCAGAGACAGGACTTTATATATCATGTCATACTGAAACATTCTTGTGAAAACTGTCAGCAAATGCAAACTGGAAAATTTTCTCTCATTGCTCATTTCTAGGATTATCAAAGGGGATAGAAATCAATTAATAAGATAATATTCCTAGAGTCTTTAGTATTCCTTAGGCAGAATTTACCATCACTCTCTGTCCATCTGGACTGCTTTGATTTTATTAATTTAATTTTTAATCTGTTGGATGTAGGTGCAGTGCCATGAGGCTAAAGAGACCAATTTTCCCCATTCATTTGATCAAAAAGCAGTTTATTTAATGGATATAGGGAAAAAATGGTGTGTAAACTGAAGATGTGATTAATTGGGAGACCCTTAAAGCTATTACCCCTTGTAGCTCTGATGCTTTTATTGACCTGTATAATTAATACAAATCCCCATCTCTAGATCTCAAAATGCTTTACCATCCATTATTATCAGTTGGAAAACTGAGACACATAGAAGTGCCTTGCTCGAGGTCACCCAATAGACCTGGGGCAGAGATGGAAATAGAGCCTATGTCTACCTGAATTCTAGGTCAGTGTTCTAGCTACTAAACCACACTGATTCCCTAAAGACTAAAGATTGTTTTCACTGAAAATATGTGCCTACAGGTATTTATCAATATTTGTAGGTTTTTATCTGAACTGCTGGCATTTTAAAAATTATGGCTCTTGGTAATGAAAAAGAAACTAAAGGTAAAATGTAGAGTATTGTTCCAATATATGTTTAAAACAGAAAATACAGAAGTACATTGTTCATTTCAAGAGTTGTGATGGATTATTTGTAGACCTCTTTCTGCATGGAAGACTGCCTCTTACAATATGTGGCTAGTACACTATGTAGAAAATTATAACTTTTATTTCTGAGTCACAGTACATAGATTTAATAATTTTGTTTGCACCAATTTGCAGTAACAAAGGGAAAATATATGAGGAAATGTAAGGTGAACACTTAATTATACAGCCTGGTTACTCCACATTTCTGTGAAGAAACCGCATTCCATACCGTGTTGATCTAAGAATGATTTTATGCATGGGTTTAAAGTAGCAATGAGAAAAAGTAAGGCAAGTGGAAAAGTGAAGGACTGTAATTATATTTTGACAGTCCATGTGGCGCTTGTAAGAGGAATAGTTTTGTTGTTGTTTTAAACAGGTAAGTGAGCTATCCTTCCTAAAGATTTTGAAAAAAAAATGCATTCCCTTAGAACTGAGATCAACCGTTGATGAGGGCTGTCAGATACCACATTGATCATTGATTAGATACAGAGATATATATTGAGGATAGGGCTAAATACTGAACAATTAATGTAAAAGTTCAATAAACATGCTAGGCCAAATTCATATTTTTAGAGTTGAGAGAGCAGACACAACCCCCCCAAACTCTCCAGACACCTCTTCCCATCCTCCTGCATTATCTTTGTCATGTCTGGTTTCGATTTCAGCCTACTCTACCTAGGCCTTGCTCCTAGAAAAGTCAGTCATAAAGAAAGCAAAAGGACTGCTCCACCCAGACATCATAGAAAGAGGGACAATATGCAATGTCATCAGCATGCTGCTTTACACTGCATCCAAAATACCTCTCTGTTTCCCCGAGCAGATTTTCATATGCATTAAACAGAAGCAATGACAGAGTGTTACCATTATCCAATGAGAGGATCCTTGGAGAAGATAAGCCCATCACCCCCCTCTGGAGAAGAAAAACAAAAAGCGAGGGGAATTAAAAAAAATCACAACCTTCACCCCATCTTTTCAATCAGCTCTCTATGACATCCACTAAAGTCAACGGAAAGATGCATACTTTCTTCAGTGGACATGGGTTTTGGCCTTGAAAGCAAAGATCTAAAACTGCTAGTATCTCCCAGATGCATCATATCTTGTGAAGCCTTAAATATAATGAGGTTTTCACTAGCTATGTCTTCACTGAAAAAAAAATGTGCTTTTACATCATGATAGCTAACTCGAGATACCTATCTTGATGTAAAAGCTAGTGGAGACAAGACACTGTGTAGCTAGTTGAGGTCAACCACAGGTGGGAGATGTGGGAGATGTAGGTGACTTCAAAGTGATGTAAAAACACACGTATATTTTACACTGAAGAAATAGCCACTTTAATATAGATGCTCCAATTCTTTCCAAGCTATTTTCAGTATAAAACGCACCCTCATACCACACGCAGTCCATTTATGTAACAGTTAGGGTGTGTGTATTGTATTGTATAGCCAATTGATTTCTACAGCAGCCTCATTTCTGCAATCCCTGCATTTTATGTGTTAAATTCAGATTTTTAGTGTTATACACCAAGCATCCTACACAAAATCTGTGAAGAAAATATTTGCATCTGTATTTGTTTCGGGAAATGTCTGCAATATCAGAAGAGTCTTTATCTTGTTTCTGCAATGCAAATGGAAGTAATTATTTTCAGTTCTTAAGAGCATAGATTTCTTTCACAATCACTCTAGCTAAAAGCTGGAAAAGGTAAGCATTTAAATAAGCTCACCTTTTAATGTTCAATCCCCACATATTAGAATATTCTATTCCTTCGCAAGAAAGCCTTAAGATATTTTGCTCTTAATAGGTTAGCATAAAAAGGTAGTTACAAATTTACAGGCTGTAAATCATTTTTCTCTGCTTAAAAATACTTGATCTGCCTTCTGTTGGTTATGTTTCTGGACATATATTTAAGGATCTGAACCTGTAAACCTTTATTCAAATGAATAGTCTATAATTAGTATCAGTATATCATTTGCAAATATTATAGTAAGATTAACAGTGCATTTACAACTGCTTGATATTTTCACATAATTTAATCATATTGTTAACTCTATTTTCTGGTACTTTAATCTTTAAAAAAACAAAACACTGCCCAGAAGTTGTATGCTTACCTTAAAATTCCAAGTACTTGGTGCCACATAGTAAACCAACTGAAGTGAAGAAAATACTCTACATTTCACCAATAATAAATTTCCCCAGGTAATTTATTAAACCTGGTATGGTTGTGGTGGTGGTGGTGGTGATGGTGGTAGTGGGGGAGTCTCCCCCAAAAAGCATCTACTGAGACACTCTTACCATTGTTGCCCAAGGTATTTCAGAGAAAAATAAAGCTGCTTAATAAAATGAACTCTGTGGTATCACTCTAGGTGATCTGGACTGATACCAATTAAGGTATTTGTATATTACCATGAAGCTAATTCAAAAGATTTTATTTTTTTTTTGGTCCAGTAGGGAAAATAATTTAATTTAATTGAAAACTCCTGGGGAAGGAAGGTTAAGTGGTGAGTAACATTCTACTTTACTATAATTCATGGTTTGAGTCTAATTCACAATTGCAGTATTCCAGTGAAATGCCATTGAAATCAATGGAGTTACATCAGTGAAAAAACAGAATAGCACAGTGATGAGTCATTCCCCTTGTCTTCATGTAATATAAGTACCATTGTGGCCATATTAAAAAAAAAGCACTTATCACACAAGAACTCTAACAAATTGTTTAACATTCCTGAACATATTTGCCTTGAGATATTGAGTTGTGATGGCAAGTACCATGGTTTTTATCAGATTACAGTAAAAACAAATAAACTATAGAAAATTATTTCTCTGGAAGGAGGGAATTTACAGCAGAAACTTAAATTTAACTAGAAATAGAAAACTGGAAGAAACAACTGCTTCATTTATTCCCAGCTCTGCTTCCTGGTATGAATAATATACTGAGTGGGCACAGTAGACCCATACTTGTCTTCTGTATGCAAACAAACATGAATCTTTAGTTCCCTTAAACTACTAACCCAAGCTATTTCTTGTTGTAGACTTATGAAAGTATCAATGACCCTTTGAGTGAAGAAGTATTGTCTTTGACCAGATTTACAGCTTGTGTCAACTGCAATAGCAGTATTAATTTCAGTGGAGCCAAGCTGATTTACACAAGCTGAGGATCTGATCTATAGTGTCCAAATGAAACCTTTCTTGTATTAGTTTAAGGTTATGACAATGGAATATAGCCTTTCCCTAACCCAGGCCCAAGATCTCTCATTGACTCTTTTCCACCTTGATCTAGTTTCCCTCAGAAACTTTTTTCTGGACTGAGTTTTTATTTTACAATTTGATTTTCCTTTTGAATGGGACCACATTACAACATGTGTTGTTGGATTTTCTGTTTTGTATTTCTGCCTCCTTCTTAAACCTTCCTACCCATATTGGTCATGTATTTGATTTTGTTTATACAACGGAATAAGATGAACAGGATTAAAATGCCTTTTGTTTTTCAAAAACAAAAACTAAAACTAAAAAGGGCTAGACTCTAGGATAAATTGGTGTCACTCCATTGATATATGCTAGCTGAGAATTTGACCCAGTATGTTTAGTCTATTCAACCCGTTCTCCCCAGATCATTTAAACTCATAAGGCCATATCCTCCCATTGATCTGTTAGAAAAACTTCCACTAAACACCAGTGCGACACGTACTGGTGGATCATAAGAATACATAGCCCATAATGTACAGCATTCTCTCCTATCTAACTATTCAAATATGTTTCAATTACTGCTCTCTAGGAGTTACAAGTAAATATTTACACTGTACAAAACTGAAGGCTGGAACAAACAAGAGATTTTGCTAGAGAACAAAAATATTGTACATTCCAAGTAATGGGAACTGTACCACACGTTAAAGGTAAGTAGATACCACTATATCTGTGAACATTTATGTAAATTATTTTCAAAAGAGAAGGTTTAAAAGTCTACAGATGGCAATAAATCTCTTGTCTGCAACAACATAACCAAATAGCTTAATATGTATGTATGAACTGATTTCAAAGTTTTTATTGTGGTGCTTACAGCAGTCTCTCTCTCACTCTCGGTGTATTATTTTTTGCTATGTAACTCCCTGCTGGTTACAACTATATCTATAACAAGAGACAAAATTGTGTTTACCCATTTATTCTTCCACATAAGGACTAATGGCTGTATGAGCAAATTGAGCCATGAAAAAATAAAGCGATTTAAAACTCCATAAGGGAAAGTTACACAAATCAGTCCCACAAAAAAGGATGCCCCAACCTGCAAACACTTGTGCAAGTGCTTAATTTTAAGCATGTTTGTAGTGTCATGGAATGTAGTCAGATTACTCACATGCTTAAATTTAAACCTTCGCAGAATTGGCATCCTGGTGGATCATGACCACTATGAAGTGATCTCTCCAGCTTTAAGATCCCTTTTTATTAAAAATGTGGTTTGCAATAATTTCTAATGCTCTAGGCTTTCATTTAGTGTTGTCCAGGAGGAACAAAAAGATGGGGCTTTCATAACAAGGCCTGATTCTGAACTTTACTTCTCTGCACAAGCTGAAGCTGGTTGCGTGATATAGGTGATATTCACAAGCTACAAGTAAAAGGTACAAACTATGCCTGCAACCATTAATATCTGGCAGTCCCCTCAAAACACAATATTAGTTCTACAAAGTATCCATTAATGAATGGAAGTGTGATTTTTGGGGAAAGGGGTGGTTCTTCAAAATAAAACAAAGAGCTAGGCAAAAGTTCAAAGCCCCACCTTCAGATGATCAAGTATCATGCATCCTTCTGTGTCATTAGGAGATGAGAGACCCATATCATACACTCCAGAGAGAGAGAGAGAGAACTCATGCTGATATAATTTGGGGCTCCCTCTGCAAAAGAAGAAATTTTCAAGTTCTAGCCTATACTTCATCACAGATTTCATGTCTACTATATAATACAGGTCACCCCAGTCTGTCTCTCTAATAGTATAGTAAAAAAAATATGATGGTGATGTTACGATAGCAGTTGAAGGTTTAATAACATGTAAGAGATGATAACTAATGTGGTAATAGGCCATGAAGTTCTCTAAAAGGGAAGACAACTTTGACATATTGGATAATGATGACCCAGTGGAAGGATGTAAAGATGGCGTGGTTGAAGCATCAAGCCAGGAAATCGATCCTTGCATTAATATTATGAATGGATATAAGTGGGATAAAATGACATTTGTCATGGCTAGAGAGGAGGGCATTGCAGCAGTTAAGATGCAAAATGATGAGGGCCTTCATGAGACTTTTAGCATTGTGGATAAAGGGGAAAAATTGGATCTTAGAGGTATAGATCAGTGAAAGGCCAGATCAAACTAGAAAAACTTTGGACTCCCCTCTGGCCACTATTCAATAGAAAATTAGATTTTAAGATTAATTTAGTGATGATTAATGGTTCCAGACTAATGGGCGATGCACGCAAAGGTCCTTTTTTTATCCTGAGAACAGATTTGCCAGAAGTGGCAGCTGCCATGCCACACTAGTGGTTTGCCTCAACCTGAATCTAAATGAACCACCTTCTCAGGGTGACAGGGTATTTCATTCTCCTTGCCACTTCAGTATTCAACCTTTCTGGTGAGACTGCCAACAAGGGTTCTAATTATAATGATGGTATTCATGACAAAGACCACTGGCCACCTGCACACTTGGAACCGTACTGAGACCACTAATTCATAGCAAACTTGAGTAGTGAACAAAACACTAAGTCATATGAAAACTATCAGATGCTAACTTGTTCACTACCAACAGGGGATGGAAGTGCACAATCCTTTTGAACATAGTATGAGGATACTGAAAACCTTTGTCTACGATTATTATGATGCATCTAATTTATTAAGCATAATTGAAGTACAGTATCTTATATAATTTTGGATTATTACTTTTGTTTTACATTTCTGCCTGTAAAATTTTTTTGGGGGGTAGATTCATAACTTGGTGTGTGGGAAAAAAAGTCATTATTCTAATTAGAAAAAAAATATGCTGATGGCTTAGTCCATCCTCCAACAAATCAATAGTTAATTAACAGTATGTCAAAATCCAAATACTTGTTATTACATTCTATATGGGTAAGATGGCAATACCATTCTTCACAATAACTCTGCTCTCAGTCTCTAGGTCTCTCTTGTCACAGCTAGAAAACCCTCCGTAGTTTCCCCACGACTGCCTCAGATGCCTCACAACTGCTTTTCAAAAGCTCCAGTTAAAAACATTCTTGCTGAGCAAGAAGTGATTATTGAGCATTTGTTTTGGCCTTGAGAAAAGAACACTGGACACCGAACAGTTCTGCGAGTCTGGCCTATTTTCTCATAGTTCTCTTGGTCTCCCAGCAGGCCTTTTTGAAATCCCCCACAAGCTATTACTTCAGGCAGCTATGCCAGGAACTGAGGGATTGGTCCCCAGAGGGCAATGCCACTATAATGGTGAAGTACAGCCAAGTATGGAGAGGAGGCACAGCTGCACAAAGAACAGCACTGTTCGGATGGATACTTGCACCAGTGGTATCCCATTGGTTCTGTTCTCAAGGGGATGCAACCAGTGTTTGCCTGAGTATAGCTGGATGAAGACCGTGTTCATTTTTAAACTTATTAGTGGGTACTGGATTCACTCACAAATTGATTTTTTTCATACCTGATCTTTTTTTAACATAAAAAAAAACAAGCCAAGAAAACATGTTCCCATGGAGTCTCTCACACACATTACTAGCTTCTAGCTAATTTTCACATCCCTGTTTTGACCTCCCAGGAATAATGGTTTATAACTGCAATGCTTCAAGACTTTTAAGTAGGCAGGTGGTAGCAAATCCAACCCCTTCTCTGTCACGCTCAGCCCTCTGCATCAATCTGATATATCATCTTCACCAAGGGTATTTCTACATTGCAATTAAACCACCCACAGTGGGCCTGTGTCAGCTGACTCAAGCTGTGGGGCTGTAAAATTGTAGTGTAGAAGTTTGGACTTGGGCTGGAGCCTGAGCTCTGGGACCCACCGCCTTTATAGGGTCTCAGAGCCTGGGTGTCAGCCCAAGCCTGAATATCTGCACTATAGTTTTACAGGTCCGCAACCAGAGTCCCGCGAGCCTAAGTCAGCTGACAGAGGCCAGTGGCAGGTGTTTAATTGCAGTGTAGACATACCACAAGTATAGGTGCTGGAACTAGGGGTGGTTTTCATTATATACAGAGTTTACAGTTTGGTTCAATGGCTTTCAGCAAACCCACTATAAAAATTGTTCCACCACCCTGGCCCCAAGTGAGTTGCAGTCCCTGTAACTTCTTCAAAGACACTGCCTAAGATCAAACACTACTTTTCCCAGAAATAATTTAGCGACCACCATGTGTGAATTTCCAAGTTTAGCCTGACCAGTGTTTCCACATGCACTAGGGTCAGTACAAATGCCATATTACAGCATTGGATTGAGAGTCACCTTCCAAAAACTGTGAGCTAATCATTTTATTGCAATGGAATTTCTCCCGGCTTTCCAAATGGGAAATTACATTTACCCTTTTGAAGTGTATTAATATCTTTAATCAACATTGCTGGAGTTATTGTAAAGAGATTAATGTTTTCATTATCACCAAGGAAAATTAAACAAAACCATTGTGCTGCTTTGGAGAAAATAGAATCCAGCTCTATGCCTGGCATAATAATGTACTGTGTCAGTGTGAGATTTTAATAGTATTTTATTACAGGAATGGAATACCCTGAGGAAAAAGGGATAAAAACATCCCCACTTGTAGCCAGGGAATATCCATTTTCCATTATAGTAATCAGCAAGCCAGGCAGAAATGACAGATTTTATGTTTCCAATTTATGTTCGTTCTGTATTGATATAAAATTGATTTTGAATCAGTTATTTTAACTTATCACTGTAATTTTACTTGTGTCTGGACTTTACACTCTTTACGGGGGGGGGAGTGTTGTCTAGTGGTTAGACCACAGGACTTACACCTCAAACCATGTGCTTCCTCTAGCGGTATTTCCCCTGGAGTGCCAGCTCTTTAGGGGTAGACCCAAGTCTCCATCCACCTGTGTAAGTCAGGGAGAAAAGGCCCTTCAGCAGCTGTTCTTCCCCAGCACTGATTCCTGTGATATGAGTTGTGAGTGCAGAGCAGTAAATAATCTCTTTTATGGGCTCACAGCCAGGGTTATGATCCAGCCCCAAATGACTAATATGTTATCACAGTCAATATCAAAAGATGACTGGTTGGTTACTGAGCTTAAAGTGTTATCATTTTAGTTATATTAGTCAATTAAAAATTAGGTGCTTTATTTGTCTTGTCATAAAGTCATGGGGGAAGAAGAACAGAATCTGAGGTACTGTCACATGGAAAAAAATCCAAGCACAGGCCCCTGAACCCATTTTTCTTGTCTGACACGAGAAAGTCTGTCATCATAATCAAAAACTGCGTTCTGTGCTTCTGAGCTAGGTAATCACATGTATTTGCTTTCTTCCTCAACGCCAAGGGGAAAGCCAATTATCACACTTGACTGACTAGACGAAACCCATACTTTAAACCAGTGATACTCAGACTGAGGCTGGGAAGCTGCAAGTGACTCTTTAATGCATCTCCTGCGGCTCTTTGCAGAACATGATATTAAAACAGTGTGTGATTTAATTATTAACCAATTTTAAGTTATTAGCCAATCCAGATGTCGTCACTATGTTATTAACCAATTGTAGTTGATATAATAATAATACTTGGTCAATAATATATATGGTGAACGAAACAATGAATTCACACTACTGTCTCTCTTTTGGATAATGTTGATCACTAATTTGGCTCCTGAACCACTGAGGTCTGAGTAGCACTGCACTAAACTGTTGGGGAAAGAAGGGGGAATCTTAAGGAATCTGAAAATACTATAGATCACTTACTTTGGGACCATAAGCCAATGCTAAATAAATAAATGAATAATAATAGTAATAATAATTAACAATAAACTCCATGGACAGGCGTGCTTTACGTTTGAACTATTTTTCCCCAAAAAACATTGTCAACACTTTTATATAGGCAAGAGGACTGCAATTTATTCCAATTTTAATGTTCTTACCAGTTCCAGGGATAGTCCATATATTGAAAATGGGGCTCATCATTAATATCTCCAAAACTTTTTAAGTGGATTCACTATAGGTATATCCTATAACTTTGTGTTCAATTAATCTTGTATTGCAATGCACTCGGATCTCACAAAGACAGAACTTTTTTCCCCTTGATACTTTAGTATTTACACTAGATAAAACAAATGTTAAGTTCCATCTGTCTGTTTAGTGCTGTGAAGTAGTTCCAAGATGCTGCAGGCAGCCTTGATCCCATAGAGAAATCTTGCCTAAAAAGCCCCGCAAGCTTTAGTCAAAAAATCCCAAGAGCAAATGAAAACAAACCTCTTATTTCAAGCTTAGTGGGGGTTTATATTTTCCATCCCTTTCAGTCTTCCTGCTACTAACTAGTTTCACCACATACAGTAAGAAGTGAGATTATCCGCCAGACATCAGCCAAAGAACCCCCTCCCAAACATTTCCACAAATGTTCATATTAAGAAATACAGCTACAACAACATTTATCAAAAATGTTAGATTATTACAAGAGATAAATTCCTTTCATTCTCATCCGCAGCGTCCAGTAAATGCCAGGTCTCTAAAACAGAATGAAAGCAGGAATAGACAAAAACAGTAAATCAGGGAGAGATCAGACTACAGAGAAAGGAGAGAGTTTTAAGGAGCTTCATTTATATTGTGATATGGGTCAAATAAAAATAAACCATCAGTTTACAGATGGTAAAATAACCCACTTCACTTGCAATATACCAGATGAATGTATATATCTTAAACATATTCCTAGATGGGAAAGTACTAAATAAGTAGTTTTCCTAGGTGCCTGGTTTGATAGACCAGTGGTTTCCAACATTTGCAGGCAAACATTTATCAGACTTAACCTCTATGGTTCCTGCTTGTTTCCACCACTTTCTTGTCAACGCTGTAGGCCAGATCCTCCACTGATGTAAACTGCCCTAGCTACACTGATTGCAGTGGAGCCACAGTGATTTACAACAACTGAAGAACTGGTCCCTTGTGTTTTATACCATAATGGAATCACACACCAATCTTGTCATTGGAATATGAAAAATTCAAGATATACTGTGGATTGGAGAAAGCATAACTGAGTGGGAATTGTGCCATGGTGAGGGGCTGGGTATGAGCACAGGTATGAGCTCCTCTCTGTAATAGGTGGACAGTAGCTTAGAATGCCAGTCATAAAAGCCTGAAGCATAGCACTGTTAGGGAACCTAACATGTTCTCATTTAGATCAGGATTACAAAGAGAAAATTCAGATTGAAAGGGCCCCAATCATGAAGTACAATTTTTGCATAAAATCTGCTGAAAGACCAATCGTCCATCTAATCTGTCTGCTTCCTGCATGGAGAAGAGTGTGTGTGTGAAAAATGAATATTCTTTGAAGGCTCATATGAACTACGTATGACCACAGAAGGAATTTCCAAGACTAACATTTCCTGTAGGTTTTCCTAATTTTCTCTCTATAGATTATGAGTATATTTTCAAAGGCTCATAAGGATGCTCAACTCTCATTAAAACTCAATGGGAATTGAACTCCTAAATCCCTTAGGCCCCGTTTGAAATTCCCAGCATAAAGAAATAACAGCTTAATCGTGTGCAATGATATTATGCAGATCCTGTAATTAGAGACATTTCCTGTAAAACAGGAAGTTAAGAGTGTGTGTGTGTGGGGGGGGGGGGGACTGTATTTAACTTTCAAAGTTAGCTCTCCAGTAAAAGCTCCATTCAGTGTAATGAATGAGAACCCAAAACAAAATACAAAATTTTAAACATACTCCACATAGCATCTACACATAGCATATAGGCAAAGCAGCCCAGGTGTCAGCCAGGTGGATTCCCAGCATACTTAGCTACAATGGCTTTGCACATTTGCTCCCTCAGATGAGAGGTTTTTGTTGTCTTCAGGAAAGAAAGATCTTCTCACTGTAGTTATAAGAATTGCCTCTGCTAAATAATATTGCATTGAGCTGTATGAAGATTTGCTGTGGCCAATGACCCTCAAACTTTCTCATGTTTTCCCTTTTGTGGAGTGGTCAGACTAGTGAACGCACAATGAACTAGTAGGAAGCCTATGTAGACATTGTTTCATGCTTTAAAGCTAGTTTCCACACTGCCTACAAAGTAGATCTGGATTTCTTTTCTTTTAATATCTTAGTTTTAAGTTTATACTGAGAAAATTTGACAGTGAGATCATTTTAAAAGCACACAAACAGAGGCCATTGTAGATCTAGGATTACATCTGGCCCGTTAACTTCTGCAAAAAGATGGGGCTTGAAGTTCCAAGGTCCTCACCATGAATACAACTTCACATAGACAGAACCCCTTAGTACACGTAGAAGCCTAATGAGATCAGTGGGACCCATGTAGTCCCATGTGAATCAGTTGCAAGATCCAAGCCTAACAAATACTCAATTTAATGGTTATAGACAGTAGTAAAACATATTTGTAACATTTGTAAATATCTTGTAATTAATCTTTGCACATTTAATACACAGAACTGCTCAATGTCCCTTTCTCTTTTTGAGTGTGTCTCTTATCTGGTATCACTAATTCCAAGCATTCAAAAGTCATGAGTCATGAACCCTAAAAAATCATGAGTTTGGGTTCAAAATCATGACTTTTTTTAAAATTATGGGTTTATTTTTCCTTCCAGTGTTTGAGCCTTTAGCGCTCACATTTTCAAGTTGTTTTTTTTCCGAAACCATGAGACCAGAAACTTACCAACTGTTTTTGTTGTGTTTTGTTTTAAAAAGAAAGCTGAGATTTCCACATCAGAACATAATTCCAGGAGCTGGGACTTGAATAAAAATACACAATATTGTAGAATTGGCGACACTGTTATATTGGCATGTAACCTATGTAGTACTTTATATGAAATATGTGTTTAATTAACATACAATCCTAAAACGTTTTCATTATAATTACAAAAGAGCTCATCTAAGCCATTTACTATAGCATTTTTTTCTTCCTATTAGGAGTCATTTTCCTGTTAAAAAATAAATATTATTAGATTTAAAAAAATAGAGATACAATTGCCTTCAAAGATGTTCCTTTTCAGAACAAACAGATGGTATAAATAGTGAGATTACTTTGTTAATAGAACCTTTTCTCTCTGAGTGCTGAAAATAGGTCTCTCTACTGAAGGACTGTTAACAGTGGGAAGGAGATATAGAAGCATCTAGGCTCTTAAATGCACTTTCTGTACTATGCAGTCTAACTTCTTTGTTGTGTTTGAAGCTGTCAGACTGGTCACAACTACAGTTACTTCTTATTACCGAAGACGAAAAAATGTTGGTTTGAAGATTTTTAAAGGTATCAGGGCTTCAGACCTTTTCACCTCTAGATATTTGACAAACTGTAGTGTTTCTTATATATGCTATTTGATATGGGGAAATTAATTCAATTTCTTATATGGGTTTTTTTGTTAGAGAGCTGCAGCATTGCTTTATAGGCTTTTAGGCTTCCTATTTTTTGGTGCTTAATAACAAAGGGTACTTTCTGGTACTGCAGTTATGGGTCAGTTGCCCTTCCTATTATAAACCCCTGTTTCAGGGGGAATTACAATTCTGCAATAAACTATCCTCCCTGCTCCACTGCCCAAACCCCTTTCTATTCCAGTCTAAAAAAGGACATTTTATGCTATAAAACTCAGCCTACATTTCTGAGTTGGTATTAAATGCAATATATTTGGTGTGTGTATTAAGGAGTAATGAAAAATAGACACCTTGGGGATTCTGTTAACAAATAAATTACCCTATATCCTTTAATTACATTATTGTGATTACTACTTTTGGAATGGCTGGTACAGTAAGAGTAATCAATTGTGAGCCAGAGGAGCTAAAATAGCAGTTGCGTCCAATTTATAATGGATCGTGTTGGGCCTAATTGGGGTAGAGCAATAGGCGCTTTTACTTCTGTTGACTGTTTGAATTCTGCTAGCAGCTATAAAAGCTTCACTTTGGGTGCTCACTAAGACAGAACCACTAAGTTCTTTAACAAGAGAGAAGGGTCTTAGAAGTACTTTGCCTTGTGTGGAGGAAAGTTGTGTTGTCTAGAGAATTCTTATTTAATAGTGGATTTTATTTAGTGAGGCATTCTCTATGAACACTTTTCTTCCTGTGGCATTTTCTAGGATATCTCTGCCTCCTCATTAGTGGAGCTTGTCTGTCATAAGTTTTTTGTCTGAGTTGAGGCATGCTTTTTGCACAAAAACAACACTTAAGTGCATAGTGGCTATAGATTAGGGAGTGCAAAATGTATCTCCTGCCAGAGAGGCTAGTGGCAGTTTTATGAGTAAAGCTTGTGTGTAACATCTGCCAGTCTCTTTAACAGCTTATAACAATTTTTCACAACAATTTATGACAGGAAATAAAGACATTTTAGGGTGAAGGATATCCAGGCTGGAAGAATGTGATTACCTCAAATACAAGTGGCTAGGTCTTCAATACATCTCTTCTGAAAGAGTAGAGGCCAAATGTCCTCTAACGACCTGAAGAAAAGACTGGCAGTTCAGTTGGTGGCAACACAAATTTCTGCTGCTCTGAGTTTTCTGTGCAGGTGTAGTCACAGCTTAACCAATAAATAATTGGGAAGTGGCACATTTTGCCTAGCAAGCACATGCAAATATTCATAGAATCATAGAATATCAGGGTTGGAAGGGACCTCAAGAGGTCATCTAGTCCAACCCCCTGCTCAAAGCAGGACCAATCCCCAACTAAATCATCCCAGCCAGGGTTTTCTCAAGCCTGACCTTAAAAACCTCTAAGGAAGGAGATTCCACCACCTCCCTAGGTAACCCATTCCAGCGCTTCACCACCCTCCTAGTGAAAAAGTTTTTCCTAATATCCAACCTAAACCTCCCCCACTGCAACTTGAGACCATTACTCCTTGTTCTGTCATCTGGTACCACTGAGAACAGTCTAGATCCATCCTCTTTGGAACCCCCTTGCAGGTAGTTGAAAGCAGCTATCATATCCCCCCTCATTCTTCTCTTCTGCAGACTAAAGAATCCCAGTTCCCTCAGCCTCTCCTCATAAGTAATTTTTGTTGCCCTGCGCTGGACTCTTTCCAATTTTTCCACATCCTTCTTGTAGTGTGGGGCCCAAAACTGGACACAGTACTCCAGATGAGGCCTCACCAATGTCAAATAGAGGGGAATGATCACGTCCCTTGATCTGCTGGCAATGCCCCTACTTATACAGCCCAAAATGCCATTAGCCTTCTTCGCAACAAGGGCACACTGTTGACTCATATCCAACTTCTCGTCCACTGTAACCCCTAGGTCCTTATATTGCTATAAGATTCTAAATATTAGAGTTAGGAAAGGGCTATCAAATCCTATATCCTGGCAGGGTAGAAAAGAATCCCTTAATAAAGGATTCATCAGGTATTCAATAGCTGATTCAACTAGAACTAATACTCCAAATCATAACCCTATCTGATAGCTAACAAAGAATCCTTGGTGTGCTTAACTAGGCAGTTTTAGATCTGCATAGAATATATTGCTTTCACAAAAAAATACATTGAAAACTCTTTAATCTATGTCACCTACTGGAAAATCAAACAAAAATTGAAAGGAGCTGTCTTGTTGTTTTTTGTAGAAGACTGCTCTACTAGCACCATCCCCAAAAGACCTGTAACTAATCAGCAATCGCGCTACAATTTCTGCAGAATAGAACACAGATTAAAAGAAACAGAAGCAATGTATCAACCATCAGCTGGCAAAAAATGTTCTTTACCTGCAAATCAGCATCTGTGATTATCAATTAGATCAGTGGGTCTCAACCTTTCCAGACTACTGTACCCCTTTCAGAAGTCTAACTTGTCTTGTGTACCCCAAGTTTCACCTCACTTAAAAAAGTACTTGCTTACAAAATCAGACATAAAGAGACAAAAGTGTCACAGCACACTCTTACTGACAAATTCCTTACTTTCTCATTTTTACCATATAATTATAAAATAAATCAATTGGAATATAAATATTATACTTACATTTCAGTGTATAGTATATAGAGCAGTATAATTGTTAGGTAAAAAGCAAGTCCTTACTCACCTCTCCAACACCCGAGTTCGTGTGGAGTTGGTATGGGGCTCACAATCTGTCAGAGACCAGACAACACTTCGTTGATCAACGGGCTCACACTATCCTTAGCTTAAAAGGCTTTGGAGTAAGTGTGGCAAGTTTATTAGGGGTGAGCATCAANATATTGCTATAAGATTCTAAATATTAGAGTTAGGAAAGGGCTATCAAATCCTATATCCTGGCAGGGTAGAAAAGAATCCCTTAATAAAGGATTCATCAGGTATTCAATAGCTGATTCAACTAGAACTAATACTCCAAATCATAACCCTATCTGATAGCTAACAAAGAATCCTTGGTGTGCTTAACTAGGCAGTTTTAGATCTGCATAGAATATATTGCTTTCACAAAAAAATACATTGAAAACTCTTTAATCTATGTCACCTACTGGAAAATCAAACAAAAATTGAAAGGAGCTGTCTTGTTGTTTTTTGTAGAAGACTGCTCTACTAGCACCATCCCCAAAAGACCTGTAACTAATCAGCAATCGCGCTACAATTTCTGCAGAATAGAACACAGATTAAAAGAAACAGAAGCAATGTATCAACCATCAGCTGGCAAAAAATGTTCTTTACCTGCAAATCAGCATCTGTGATTATCAATTAGATCAGTGGGTCTCAACCTTTCCAGACTACTGTACCCCTTTCAGAAGTCTAACTTGTCTTGTGTACCCCAAGTTTCACCTCACTTAAAAAAGTACTTGCTTACAAAATCAGACATAAAGAGACAAAAGTGTCACAGCACACTCTTACTGACAAATTCCTTACTTTCTCATTTTTACCATATAATTATAAAATAAATCAATTGGAATATAAATATTATACTTACATTTCAGTGTATAGTATATAGAGCAGTATAATTGTTAGGTAAAAAGCAAGTCCTTACTCACCTCTCCAACACCCGAGTTCGTGTGGAGTTGGTATGGGGCTCACAATCTGTCAGAGACCAGACAACACTTCGTTGATCAACGGGCTCACACTATCCTTAGCTTAAAAGGCTTTGGAGTAAGTGTGGCAAGTTTATTAGGGGTGAGCATCAATATTTATACACAGAAGTAAACAAAGTGATTAACAGATCATAATGGTCATGCATAATCAATCAAGATTCTACAGGATAAAACAGGTGAAAATGTAAATTAGAAAAGACAAAGGGGGAGATGGCTACTTAAGGGGAGGGGGGTGTCATGAGTAGTTAGCAGGTCAGAGCTTTGAGTAAAAAGTTTCAGACAGAGACATCAAGTCTGGGTTAAGTTTAAGCTCATCAAAAGTTCAGACTCAACATTACTCCATTTGTAGCTTTGGGATAAATATTTACCAAAAGCTACACCCCATTTTAAGGAGTCAAGGGCCGCTTGGCAATTTCAGCCTGGGCCAACTCGAAGAGAGTACGGCCTTTGGTTGAAGTAGGAAAAGAATAAACTGACCCACATGAGTCTATGAGGGAGGGGACACACTGAATACAGCAACACAGTATTATAAGGATTACTATGGCCCCAACAATACCCACCAAGAGTTTTTTAACCCACCCAAATCCAGGCAGCCAATTCCATAAGGCTCCCCACCAATCATAAGGTGGCTGGCCAGAGGAGTAGTTCTTAGCCATTTCCCTTAGATGTTTGGTACGTTGAAAAGTGTCAGGGTAGGTGTCGTTTACAAAAACACAGCATTCTTCATTTATGAGGGCGCAAGTTCCTCCTTGGGCTGCTAACATTATGTCTAAAGCCATTCGGTTTTGCAAAGCTAACTGGCGCAGCTGGGACATTTCCCCGGCCTGATTCTCAAATAGAGTCGCAGTTTCATTGGTTAAAGATTCTATTAGTCCCTGTAGACGGATGACACCACCCCTCAAGCTAATAAGACCAGCCCACCGCTGCCACGACAAACCATCACGGATATTAATATCTCTGAAGGTTTCACGGATGTTACGAACGTGGGGAAAATGGGGGGGGGTGAGGGAGATGCGAGAAGGCGGTGTGAGCCACGCTAAATAACATGACCCTGCCCAATCAGGGGAGAGAAAGTAATAAGCTTTGGGCCCGCACACCCAGTATGTTCCATACATTGTGTTTCTGGTATTCCATTTCTCAAAGTAGGAGGTAACCCACCACCCGTTGGACCACTGTTCCCCTGGTAACGCAGAGGGGTCGTTGTGCGAACCGCAGAGGCACAATTTGGTAGTGGTGTTTTCAAAGTGCAGTGTAGTACTGCTTGAGCAGTTGTAGAAGGCAATCGTATATCCCTTAACAATTAGTTGGACACCCTCGTGATCTGAGCAGGGTTTCTTAAAAGCTGACTCTGAAGGCTTGTGAGGGATCCACATATGGGATAAGTGGGATGCGCAAGGCTTGAAGCCAAGATTTTTACTAAAGGCGGTGCCATTAAAATACATGTTGCATTTACTTGTTCCCACAAAAGTTGACCCCTTTTCTTTAACAAAACACAGTGATCCTGTCTGATTGGTTACCCTGAGATATCTGTTAATTGGCACTCCTGTTTTGTCCCATGTAAGATTGTGTTGGACTGGATCTTTTACTCTAGCCGGTGGCATCCAAGTCATATTAGCAGTGGTCAGGGGAATGGGTGTGAAGGGGAGTCCCTGTTCTGCATTTACTGGAAATTGAGTACATACCCAGCAATTACTTCTATTTCCTAAAATACGAGTTTTAACCTCGTGGGAATATCTAATAAAGGCATTATCTTCATAAGCAGAAAATAAACTAAAAAGGCATGAGAAAAAACATACAGTTGTCAGAATAAAAGGTCCTCTCATTTTTTCCGAGTCAATTTAAGTCTGATGTCTGAAAGAGGTAAGCTGGTCCACTGGTCAGAGGCAGTGTCCTCAGTGGTGGCAAGAGCTGCTGGTCCGTCACTGTGGTCCACTACGGCTGGCTTGACGTGGGAGTGGTGGATCCAGGATTTGCGTCCTTCCAGGAACACTGCAGTCTGAGTTGTTAAAAGAACCTGGTGGGGTCCAGTAAACCTCGGCTGGAGGGTGTCGCCACGAACGAACTTTTTGGCCCAGACGAAGTCCCCTGGTTGGAACGGGTGGATCTGTTCTTCTAGTGGCACGGTCTGGGAAAACTGCGAGGCTTTCCAAAGGGTACGGAGGCGAGCCTGTAGGGAGAGAAACTGGCACGCGGTCATATGATCCCCTCCCAATAGTGAAACATCAGCACGTGGTAGCGCCCCGCCTTTGAAAGGGGGGTGTCCATAGAGCAGTTCAAAGGGGGATAATCCCAATACACGGGTTGGGCGAGTACGAAGGTGAAACAGGACCAAGGGAAGTACCTGAGGCCACTTTAACCCTGTTTCCTGACAGTATTTAGCCAATGTAAGCTTAAGTTCCCTATTCATACGCTCAACTTTCCCGCTAGACTGGGGGTGGTAGGGTGTATGAAAGGAGTGTGAAATGCCCAGTCCTTGTTCTAAACGGCCAAGGACATTACCAGTAAAGTGGGGTCCGCGATCTGAGTCAAGCACGAGAGGGATGCCAAAACGGGGTACAATGTCTCTAAGGAGGATCTTCGCCACTGTGGCAGCAGTACAATTAGCAGTAGGAAAAGCTTCGACCCATGAAGTCAGAGGGCAAACCAAAACAAGGAGGTGCTTTTTTCCAAAAGCCTTTGGCATATCTGCAAAGTCAATTTGAAGATGTTGAAATGGAGCAGCAGGCGGAGGTCTTCCACCCTTAATTTTGTTAAGAGGCGGAGCAGGTCCATTACGCTGACATGTGCTGCATGCTTTCACTATTGACAGGCAGTAGGGTTGAATGCCTGGAGCATACCAAAAGCGAGCGATGGTGTCCACAAGGGCGTGCGTGCCGTAGTGACCCCCCTTATCATGGTGCCAGCGAACTGCCACGGGGTATGTGGAGCGAGGGAGGCAGGCTCGGCCATCCGGCATAAGCCAGGTCCCTTTGACCAGAGTGGCTCCGAGGCTCTCCCACGACTGTAGTTCAGCAGCGGGTACCGGTACGGGGTGCGGTGGAGTAAAGGAGGAGGTGACAATAGCCAACGTGGGCATGGCTAAGGGTAAGACGGCAGCCGTCTTGGCGGAGGCGTCAGCCAGGGCATTCCCACGGGTGACGGGGCTATCATCTTTAGTATGGGCCCGGCAGTGAACTACAGCCAGGACTGAGGGTTCTTGGAGGGCGTTCAAAAGCTTGTGGATGAGGGGGAGGTGCTGAATGGGTTTACCGGCAGCTGTCTGGAAACCTCGAAACTTCCAGAGGTGGATGTGACAATGCACAACTCCAAAAGCATACTTGCTATCAGTAAAAATGGTAACGGTCTTACCAGCGGCCAACTGGCAAGCTCGGGCCAGGGCATAGAGTTCGGCGGCTTGGGCTCCCCAGTTGCCTGGCAGTGAGGCGGCCTCTTGAATGTCCCATTCAGAGGTGACTGCATAACCGGTGAAACGCTTGCCATCAACATAGAAGGAGCTTCCGTCCGAGAAGAGGATGCAATCAGGGTTGTCCAGTGGCACGTCAAACAGGTTGTTCCTTATCTGTAAGATGCTATAAACTACTTCCACACAGTCGTGCTGATCCTGGAGGACTGGCAGGTCAGGAAGCAAGGTAGCTGGATTAAGGGGCCCACACCTTTCAAAAATTAGGTTAGTGTCTTCTAAGAGTTCGGCCTCTAGCTGTTGCTGACGATGGGCCGAAAAGACTTGGGTTGTGCCCCTACGCAGAAGGGCTGACAAGGCATGAGAGGTCCAAACCGTGGTAAAATGACCCAGGGTCAGGCTCTTTGCCTTTGTGATCAGCAGGGCAGCTGCTGCCAGAGTCCGGGTGCAGGATGGGGTTCCCTGAGCGACAGGGTCGATCTGCTGGGAGTAAAAAGCAAGCGGGAAATGGTGGGGCCCGCTCAGTTGGGTAAGGACGCCACTAGCAATTCCGCCCCTCTCGTGGACAAAAAGGTGAAAGGGTTTGCTGTAATTGGGGGGGCGGAGAGACATGGAGGAGGCCACACTGTCCTTGAGTAACTGAAAGGCTTGGATCGTGTCTGGGGACCACTGCAAAGGGTCAGGAGCAAGGTTAGCAGTGAGTCGGTGGAGCGGTTTGCTCAACTCCCCGCAGGACGGCAACCAGGGGCGACAGAAGCCAATTAATCCTAAGAAACCTCGAAGTTGTTTCTTGGTGTTTGGCAGAGGGCAGTTTTGGATAGTCTTTATGCGGACTGGGTCCATTTGTCTCCCCTCTGGGGTTAACAGGAAGCCCAGATATCGGACCTTCTGTGAGACCCACTGAATCTTGTTAGGGTCTACCTTGTGGCCTCTGGTGTGTAGGTATAATAAAAGTGCCTTACCATCGATGCGGTTACCTAGTAGGATGTCATCTACGTATAGGACTAACGTGGATCCCTGCGGACTGGTGAAGCCTTCCAAGTCGTGGCGGAGGCATTGGCTGAAAATCGTGGGGCTGTCTCTGTAGCCTTGAGGAAGTCGTTGCCAGACATAACTTTGCCCCTCCCAGGTGAAACCAAAGAGATATTGAGAGTCTGGGTGCACAGGAATGCTGAAAAAGGCTGATTTTAAGTCAATAACAGTGAACCATTCAGCATCCCAGGGGATTTGGCTGATGATAGTAGCTGGATCAGGAACTACTGCATGAAGAGGGACCACATACTGATTAATAACCCGTAGATCCTGTACAAAGCGCCAACGAATAGGGTCTCCGTCCTTTTTAGGAGGCTTTTTGACAGGCAGTATAGGGGT
>QXTE01000008.1:7813312-8027087 GCA_003942145.1 Platysternon megacephalum | reverse complement strand
TGTTAGGTAAAAAGCAAGTCCTTACTCACCTCTCCAACACCCGAGTTCGTGTGGAGTTGGTATGGGGCTCACAATCTGTCAGAGACCAGACAACACTTCGTTGATCAACGGGCTCACACTATCCTTAGCTTAAAAGGCTTCGGAGTAAGTGTGGCAAGTTTATTAGGGGTGAGCATCAATATTTATACACAGAAGTAAACAAAGTGATTAACAGATCATAATGGTCATGCATAATCAATCAAGATTCTACAGGATAAAACAGGTGAAAATGTAAATTAGAAAAGACAAAGGGGGAGATGGCTACTTAAGGGGAGGGGGGGTGTCATGAGTAGTTAGCAGGTCAGAGCTTTGAGTAAAAAGTTTCAGACAGAGACATCAAGTCTGGGTTAAGTTTAAGCTCATCAAAAGTTCAGACTCAACATAAACAAGTCATTGTCTGTATGAAATCTTAGTTTGCACTGACTTTGCTAGTGCTTTTTATGTAGCCTGTTGTAAATGTAGACGAATATCTAGATGAGTTGATGTACTGCCTGGAAGACCTCTACGTACCCCCAGGGGTATGTGTACCCCTGGTTGAGAACCACTGAATTAAATGCAATGCAATAAGCAGCTTCTTTGGAAACGAAGAGCAAAATTATTCTCTCTGATCAGCACAGCGAAACCTGATTGTTCTGCCCATGTAAGGGGAACAGAATATTGGAATTGTGACCCTCCGTGTGGGCATGAGAGGAGTTTTTTGTCTGCATTGTTAGTGCTGTCACAGGGAGCATCTCCCCAAACCAGAAAAGCCACCAGTGCTTTGGCAGCCTTAGGAAATCAGATTTGAAGTTAGAAACTTGTCTCAAGGTGTGTGTGGCATGAAAGCAATGATGTTTTTTGGTCCATCTCATTGAGCAATGAGACCAGGAGATGTCTGCTTCTGTCACAGGTTCAGCACACACTGTTCTGACAATTTAACACACCTAAGCGGTGTCTAGCTACATTACTGACGCTGGTTCACATTTTCTGAAATGTCTTTTGATGTAAATATTAAAAAAAATATGCTCAAGAAATGTTCATTCTTTCTTGACCTGCAGTATAAATTGTTACCATGAATTTGGGATATGGGATAAATTACAACTAGAACTAGGGGGGAGGGATAGCTCAGTGGTTTGAGCATTGGCCTGCTAAACCCAGGGTTGTGAGTTCAATCCTTGAAGGGGCCACTTAGGGATCTGGGGCAAAATTGGTCCTGCTAGTGAAGGCAGGGGGCTGGACTCAATGACCCTTGGGGGTCCCTTCCAGCTCTATGAGATAGGTATATCTTCATATATTAAATATTATATTAACCACACAACCCAAGGATCACTTCAAGTACAGATGAGTGCTACCAGAATAATTACTCAGTTTATGAGAACAATTAACAAGTAACATGCCCTGAACTACACATTTATGTATTGTATCCAGTTACCTATTGCGACCATTGTACTTGGAGGGGTCACACTGAGATTGCTCAGTCAGGGCAATCTGCAAAGAATGGGGCAGATAATCCCCAAAACTGGTGATTTATTCTAATAATTAGACTCAAACAAACCAGCAACAAAACAGCTTCTACAATACCTTACTGGTTACCCAGAAGCCAAAAACACAGCTCCCTTAAAGCAACCCAGCCCTGGGCTCCCACCCGGACAGCCAAGCCCAATATGATGAGGATTACTAAAGAACTTGTTAATCATATATGAACTTCTACCAGTCCCAAGGGATCACACACATTACCCACTAGGTCAATGAATAATTCAGATCTTCTCCAGTTACACACACACACAGCCAATTCTTATTAATTAAACTAAGTTCTATTAAAAACGAAAAGAGAGAGTGTATTGGTGAAAAGATCATTATACATACAGATATGAATACAGTTCTTAGGTCAGTTTCATAGTAGAGATGGTGAACTGCTGAGTTGCAAAAAGTTCCTTCAGAATCAATTCCATAAGTTATAGTCCAAATAGGCAGTTCATATACAGAGTTTGTTCAAATTCTTTCATGAGAATTAGCAGGGCAATCCAGACTGGAGCTGGAGACCTCAATCTTGTGACTCAAGCTTCCCCTGACCAAACTCAAGCAGATCTAAGATAACAGGATCAGGGCCCCAGAGTTCTTTTATAGATCTCTGGCAGGCTGTCGATAGCCTCTTGACAGCGGGTATTCCTTGGGTAAAGAATAGTGGCTTTGAAGTAAAACCTCCAATATTCTATGTATACACAGATAATTAGTTGCATTTGTCAGCATACGGTAATTTTCCATTAAGCAGTTCACAGACAGTTTACTACAAACTTCAGAGAGAAATATAGACAATGATATTATTACACCAACTTAATTCTAAATGTTAATACTCCCTTTTGATCTCTGTATCAATAGAATATAGTAACAGACAGGAACCATCTGGTTAGGTTGTAAACATCTAACAAGATATAGATAAACACAAACATAATAAGTATCTTCTTCTAATTCACTAACAATACAAGTCTACATTTCAAAGCTCTAATCTATCTAGCATGGCTTTGTTAACTATTTATAAGGAAAGGTCTTAATTACCATTTATATACTTTTCTAATAGTCCTTTAAAGGTTGAATTTGGGTCATTTAGCCTGCTAGTTGCTTAACCCTTTCTGGCTCAGTGTCACACCTATGAAAACTGAATTCCATAATCTGGATAGGTAACTTTGCTGTATTCTATACTTGTGAACCAACATGTGTACCTCTGAATCTGTACACTTACCTCACAGCAACATTCACATGTACAACTTCAAGTATACCACCTGGAAATTATATATGTGTTCCTAAATGTAGCTATGATAGTGAACATACTATAAATAACCCTCTGAAATGGAAATAAATGGTTTAAAATGAATGAAAGAAATATTAGGACAAAAGTTATATCGGTAGACATACACTCAGACATCTTTATATCAAAATTTGTGACATAACTTCCTCTCCCCCAGACAGACTTGGTGTTCATAGTCTTGAAAGTGATTCATGTATATACAGAGTTGATATACATGGGTTGATATTGCTGTAGAAAAGATATTTAGATAAGTGCATATTTTGCCGTGAATTTTAGATGACGTATTGCATAAATTGCAAAGGAGATGATTCGGCTACATCAATTACAGCTTTAAAAATCAAGAGTAAAATGGTATGGAAAACCTATGGAAGACAATGAATGCTTCTTGTACATAAGAGAAATCTTTACTTAATACTGTGGATTTTTTGAATTCATATGCGTTCAGTGGCAGGGGGATAATATAGAGATGTGATGGGGTGCCTGCCCCACACTGGGCTCTCAGGGGTTAATAAAGCCTTAGAGGAGGCTGAGCAGGAGGCAGCCAATCAGAGAAGGGCTGAAGGGAGCAGCCAATCAGGGCCAAGCAGGCCCATATAAAAAGGGAGCAGAGGGCAGTTCTCTGCTGGAAGCACAGGGAGGAAGGACTGTGTCTCTGAATGGCTGAGAGAACTGCCAGCACCCTGGACAGAGCAGTGATACTAGCAGGGACCGGGGGAGTGAGAGACAGCTCCTGGCTGGCTGCTGGGGTTTGCAGGCAGAGGCCCTAAGGCAAGGGCAAAGAGGATGCTGGGGCCATGAGGAAGTGGCCAGACAATAGGCTGCAGTAGCCACTAAGGGAAGTGGCTGAACAGCAGACTGTGGGTCCCCTGGAAGGGGGGAGCATCATGTGTGGCATGGCCAGAGGACTGTCGGTGAAGAGGACGCCATGGGCCTTAGAAAGATGCAGGTCCTGGAACAAAAGTGATGGCAGCAAGGCACCACCACAGGAGGGCACATTGACAAACAGAGCTAATCCCCAGGAGAGCCAGCAGGAAGCGCCACAGTGGTGAGTGAACCCCGTTACATGTGGTGGAGAATGCGGGCACATGGTCACCTCTGAAATAAGGGGAGGAGAGGACTGTGGGGAAAATTTCCCAGGCACAAAGGAGTTTGAGAGATTAAAGGACAGATATTGAAGGTGGGGATGATGGATCCGAAGTATGCAGAGGTCTTCTTTGTGGAGGTTATTGCACCATCCCAGGCAAGACTCTAGGGTCAGTACCCCAGCAGAAAGGGACTGACAGACAGCAGGGAAGGCTCAAGACTCTGCTGCAGGAAATCCTGGAGAACCAACAGAAGCAGTGGGAGGCACAGTGGTATCTCCAGACTTATTTGGGGAAGTTGGTTAAGCAACAGCAGGCCCTGGTAAAGCTCCTTTGGAGAGAGTTTAATAGAAGCCACAGAGAGTGTGAAGAGAAGCCAGGCACCAGGGCCAGGAGGCTGGGCAGACTAATTGTTATATCTGAGGGCAGCAAGGACACTGAAAAAGAGATTGCCCCTACTGGGATGGGGGACAGAAGCCTCAACCAAAGAGCGAGAAGGAGAGAGAGCCCAAGAGAGTCCCCTCTCTCCCCCCATGAGGAGAACAAGGAGGGGACGGGCATGTTGGGCCTGTGATAAACAGGGGAACCTACAGAGGGAATGCCCTTACATGAGTTTCAGGGTCAAGGCTAGCCCAGGGGAAGGGGCTGAACAAGGGATGGACTATCGGAGGCCCATGGCCAAGAGGAGGTGAGGAGCTTGCTTTCAGTGCCATGAGGGTGGCCATATAAAAAGACACTGCCCCGTTAGTAGAAGGCAGGATAGGAAAGGAGTGCCTGGGAACCAAGCTGGGTCAGAGACTGTCAGGGTGGATGTAGCAGTGATGGACGTAGACCTGCCAGGGAGTCATCTCCCACACCCACCAGGAGGTGATAAGGAGGTTGCATACAAAATGACTGGGACAAAGAGGATCCAGGGGGAGGTAGCAATGAACACAGTGGTGGAACAAGGTACTGTGGGGACCCAGACCCTGAAAGAAAATGGATTGGGGGAGTCCGGACTAGAAGCCCTATTAGCAGTGGCAGGGCAGGCCCGCCTAAGGGCAGAAGGAGACCTGGCATACTTGAGGGAAAAGTTTAGGGATCCTATAAAGGAGAAGGAAGATGTGTGTTTCTAGTTGAGGGAAACCGAGAAAGAGCAGGATAACCTAAAGGGGCATCTCAGAGTAGTGCAGAGCATGAGACTTCCCTACCCCTGATGGTTGTAGGCTTGGGGGGGGGGGGCGTGATGGGGCATCTGCCCCACACTGGCTCTAAGGGGTTAATAGAGCCCTAGGGGAGGCTATGCAGGAGGCAGCCAATCAGAGAAGGGTTGAAGGGAGGAACCAAGCAGATCCAAGCAGACCAATATAAAAAGGGAGCTGCAGGGCAGAGGAGGGCAGTTCTCTGCCGGGAGCCCAGAGAGGAAGGACTGTGTCTCTGAAGGGCTGAGAGAACTGCCAGCTACCTGGACAGAGCAGTTATACTAGCAGGGAATGGGGGAGTGAGACAGAGCTCCTGGATGGCTGCTGGGGTTTGCAAGCAGAGGCCCTGAGGCAAGGGCAAAGAAGATGCTGGGGCCACGAGGAAGTGACCAGACAATACGCTGCAGTAGCCACTAAAGGAAGTGGCTGAACAGCGGACTACGGGTCCCCCGGAAGAGTGGAGCACCGTATGTGGCACAGCCGGAGGGCTGTGTTACTGAAGAGGACGCCGCGGACCTTGGAAAGGTGAGGGTCCTGGAACAAAAGTGAGGGTGGTGAGGCACCACCGGAAGAGGGCACATTGGTGAACAGAGCTAATCCCCAGGACAGCCAGAAGGAGGTGCCACAGTGGTGAGTAAGCCCCATCACAAGAGATATAATGAGCTTTGATGAAGAATGTTACCGTAAAACTGGAAAAAATAGAAATGATCATATTGCATGAATGTTTCAGATATATGATGGCCCATTGGCTTCTATTTGACCCCAAAGTTCTGATTCCCCATTGCCTGTATTTTGTGTAATCATTTACACATGTGAAAAGTGAATGTGAAATATTAAAGTTTATACTAAGTTTACATGGGTGTGACTGATTATGCAAGATACAAGCCAGTGTAAAATAAGGGAGTGTGTTATACTCAGTTTAACCCCCATTAAAGACAACAGAAAGACTTTTACTTCAATGGGATCTCCATTGGTCCTTGTACTTATCCATTGTTAAACAAGTGAGAAATGGCAAACGTTTTGTCAAATGGCACAGAAGAAAAGCGGGGGGGGGGGGGGGGGGGGGGGAGGGACTAGGAAGAAAGTGGACAGTTGGCTACTCAGACTTTATTAGCTAATGACATATTAACATTTAATATTAAACAAAACAAATATTTACTAGATTGTTTATTTTCATGCCCATTCTTATGAACAAAACAATTGTCCTGCTGTAACAAGGAAAGAGACTGGTCATGTGTTTTCAGCTCAGTCAAATATCAATTCAACCACATATTTTCATCCACAAGAGGCTGGACTGAGAGTGACTGTTAAGGCTGAGGCTATGACAACTGAAGGAGGAGGACTCACCATAAAAGATATTGCAGCCAGAGAGCTTAGAGTGAAAGAATTTAAGTACCTAGGATCAATGGTTGCAGATGATGGTGTCATCCTGAGCAATGCCCAGCTTCATACTAAAGCTGCATGGTACAAAGGGCGGAAGCTAACTCTGTTGCTCTGTAACAAAAAGATGGCAATAAAGTTAAAAGGTAGAGTGTATACAACTTTAATTTGACCATCTTAATATATGGAACAGAGACTTGGCCAGCCAAAAGAAAGGAAAACAGTATGGTCTCCACCATGGGAATGAAGATGTTGAGATGGTCAAATAGTTGTACACTCCATGATAGGAAATTAAACAAGGTATTAAGGGCCTAATATGGGTTGCTCCAACTGAAGACAAGTTGAGGAAGTCTAGGCTATGTTTGTATGTGCTTATGCAGCAGAGACCAGACAACTATATCAGTAGGATGGCTCTTGCAATGATTTTAGATGAAAGACAACCCAGGGGGAGACAAAAGACTCTTCATATACTACCTATCAGCAGGCCTCAGAGACCAATCTGTATCACAGCCTGTATGATCATGAGTTTTGGAAGAAGACTTTCAAAGTCAGACTCAGAATGGGGCAGTGGCAAAAAAGATGATATTTTAATCCACATGAGCATTTTGCCATTGGCTTCAATGAAATGAAGATGGGGCCTATATGATGACTTTTGGAAAGGGATTGAAATGCCTCTAGAGTTTTAATAACTGGTGGTTTGTCACAGTAGTTTTAGTCTGTACAAGAGCAGAATACTTGGAAACTGTGCCATTTTGTGAATAATTGTAAATAAAGCATCTAATTAAATTGCTTAGCTCCATAAAACTGAAAATGGTGTACAGGAAATTGGGATTACAGTTAACTAATGTGTTATGAAGATTTTGTTAATCTCTAGAGAGGACATTCTTTCCAAGCTAATTTGCTCTATACAATAGTCTGGAAGGAAACACCAATGGTCCCCTGGGGAAAAATACATGCATTTACAATATTGTTTTATCCATGGCTTGAAATAAACTCAGTGGAAAATGCTGATATTAAATAACAGTAATGAAGGTTTGTTTCTTTTTTATATTGATGGGAAAACATCAACAAAATTTAGTTCCACTGCTATTTATTACCATTATTTGAATTAAAGTAGCACCGGATTGAGGCTGCTTTGTGCTAGGCATTGTACAAACTCATAGTAAGAGAGAATCCCTGTCCTCAGGGGCTTACAGTGTAAATACAGAAGACAGACAACGGGAGGGAGAGGAAGCCTAAATGAACTGGTAGCACCATCCATAGAATTCAGGTCATTACCCAATGACTGGAAGTTAGCTAATGTAACGCCAATATTTAAAAAGGGCTCTAGAGGTGATCCCGGCAATTACAGACCTGTAAGTCTAACGTCGGTACCGGGCAAATTAGTCAAAACAATAATTAAGAATAAAATTGTCAGAAACATAGAAAAACATAAACTGTTGAGCAATAGTCAACATGGTTTCTGTAAAGGGAAATTGTGTCTTACTAATCTATTAGAGTTCTTTGAAGGGGTCAACAAACATGTGGACAAGGGGGATCCAGTGGACATAGTGTACTTAGATTTCCAGAAAGCCTTTGACAAGGTCCCTCACCAAAGGCTCTTATGTAAATTAAGCTGTCATGGGATAAAAGGGAAGGTCCTTTCATGGATTGAGAACTGGTTAAAAGACAGGGAACAAAGGGTAGGAATTAATGGTAAATTCTCAGAATGGAGAGGGGTAACTAGTGGTGTTCCCCAAGGGTCAGTCCTAGGACCAATCCTATTCAATTTATTCATAAATGATCTGGAGAAAGGGGTAAACAGTGAGGTGGCAAAGTTTGCAGATGATACTAAACTACTCAAGATAGTTAAGACCAAAGCAGATTGTGAAGAACTTCAAAAAGATCTCACAAAACTAAGTGATTGGGCAACAAAATGGCAAATGAAATTTAATGTGGATAAATGTAAAGTAATGCACATTGGAAAAAATAACCCCAACTATACATACAACATGATGGGGGCTAATTTAGCTACAACGAGTCAGGAAAAAGATCTTGGCGTCATTGTGGATAGTTCTCTAAAGATGTCCACGCAGTGTGCAGAGGCGGTCAAAAAAGCAAACAGGATGTTAGGAATCATTAAAAAGGGGATAGAGAATAAGACAGAGAATATATTATTGCCCTTATATAAATCCATGGTACGCCCACATCTCGAATACTGTGTACAGATGTGGTCTCCTCACCTCAAAAAGGATATTCTAGCACTAGAAAAGGTTCAGAAAAGGGCAACTAAAATGATTAGGGGTTTAGAGAGGGTCCCATACGAGGAGAGATTAGAGAGGCTGGGACTCTTCGGCTTGGAAAAGAGAAGACTAAGGGGGGACATGATAGAGGTATATAAAATCATGAGTGATGTGGAGAAAGTGGATAAGGAAAAGTTATTTACTTATTCCCATAATACAAGAACTAGGGGTCACCAAATGAAATTAATAGGCAGCAGGTTTAAAACAAATAAAAGGAAGTTCTTCTTCACGCAGCGCACAGTCAACTTGTGGAACTCCTTACCTGAGGAGGTTGTGAAGGCTAGGACTATAACAGCGTTTAAAAGAGAACTGGATAAATTCATGGTGGTTAAGTCCATTAATGGCTATTAGCCAGGATGGGTAAGGAATGGTGTCCCTAGCCTCTGTTTGTCAGAGGGTGGAGATGGATGGCAGGAGAGAGATCACTTGATCATTGCCTGTTAGGTTCACTCCCTCTGGGGCACCTGGCATTGGCCACTGTCGGTAGACAGGATACTGGGCTAGATGGACCTTTGGTCTGACCCGGTACGGCCGTTCTTATGTCTCCTGACTCCCAGTCCAGTGAGATCTACACCAAATGGTTCAAAATTCACAAAGCCCCATAATACCAGTGGTCCAGTCCAGTCTATTTTCTAGAAACCCAAATTATCCCCTCCCTTTCAATGACAGGTATTGAGAAAACAGTAGTAGATCCAGACTAAAGGAGCTTGGAGGAGCAATGGCATGCTCTCCCTTCTCTGCCTAAAATCTGTCAGTAGATGCACTGCAGAAATCGATCTCCAGATCTCAGACTGAGGGTTTGGTCTGGAGAGGAAAGAACTGGGAGGGGGATAGGGCAGCTGTTCAGAATAATATTATGCTGCACTGCTACCAGGTAGATTCAACAGGGCTCCTCCAGAACCATTGTTGCTATAGAGCTCAGGGCAAACTGGGTGACTGGAAAGCAGTGTGGTAGCATAGAGTGGCAACTGTGTGTATGGATCCGACCTTGGGTAAAGCTCCCAGGAACTGCAAAAAATCCCTCCCCTCATGGAGTAAACAGTTAATCAAGAACTTTGAGTCAAAACTTGTTTAACATCCTGTTACATATGCAGAAATAATCCATTCAGGGGACAATATGGCTTTGAAAAAGGAAGTCCCCATTAAAAAGTGAATATGAATATAAAATAATGATCTACACATAAAAGTATTTTTTCTTAAATGTAATTGACTCTTTATAGCCATAGATGTTCATTTTGGTAGGGTCAGATTTATTGTGTTAATTTCAAACATTTCTTCTCATAGATGTCATTTTTCCCCAATGCTGCATCAGAACATGAATTTCAATATACCTAACATTCTCAGTTCAACTAAAATGTTGTCCATTGATGGCAAAATATCAAACTGATTTTTTTTAACTTGGTTTGATAAACGAGAACCCTAGAATATATAATCTAAAAAAAAACACAGAAAAAGCAGGGAAATATGGGTACCCAAAGATATAGAAGGCAAGTTACTTCCTTCCTCTGAACTATATCTACTATCAAATCCTCAAATACATAATTAGATCTATACTCCCATTGAATTGTTTTGCTTTTTATGAGTTCCTGTTTATTTTTGTTTGATTCAGCTGAAGGTTCATACTTTTCCATTATCCCCTACTACTGAAGGAATGTTAAAGCTCTGATGGAAAAATATGTCACAGTCACACCAGTTTACACAGTTGTGTTTTCTTTGGGGGTGGGGGAGGAGATGTGCACGAAGGGAGAAGATTGCACCATTGTATGCTTGGTATAGTTCCAGCATTTTCAATATTTTTCATTATAGCTACAACGTATCCTATTGGGTTCATAGTCAGTGACCAGGCTGAAAGCTGATACCCACACAAAGAAGTAAACAGAATGTTATTGATTTCAATTTCATTCGAAATTCAGTTGGGGGAGAATGCTTTCCAAGTGGAAAAAGACAAAAATCAATATTATTTTAAGTGTATTTTTAAGCTTCTTGCTGTTAATACGGTGTTACAAATAATGAAAAGTAATAAAACATGAACTCCATTCAACCAAAACTATTTGAGAGCTTCCATTTAGGCCCTGATGAAATGTGAATTCAGTTTCAGGATCAAGGCCTTAAAGATGATATTTTAATGCAAGGTTTTGCATATCAGTATTTTACTTTGATTGTCACATATGAAATTTACAGAAACAATCTAAAATCTATATAACATTATGTTACACATTTTTTGTTTTTTGTTTTTACCTTTAGGAGTTGTTCAAATTATGTTTTGTTTTACTTTTTAAATAGAAGAGATTATTGCTTCTTCAAATTTCCATTTGTTCTATGGCATGGACTAACACAATACCAATGCAAATGAGCATAACTGCTCATTTTCATTTTAGATTGAAAGGTGGAGTTTATTTCATCTAAAGGCTTTTTCGTTATTGCCCCTAAAGCACAGAAAGAATAAATTATTTGCCCAAGGTCACACAGGCAGTCTAGAGCAGACAGGAATAGAATCCAGATCTCCTGCATCTGAGGCAAGTGCTTTACCATAAGACCATCTCTAAGTGCTACAGAATCAATGCAATCCACTGGAGACTCATGGTCGTTCATGCTGAGATCCTGTGCCTCCTCATTGGCACTAGCGCCCTAGTCTCCACTCCAGCTTCCTAATAATACAGTGAGGTAGCTAGAGATTGTCCTTTCCAAGGCTTCCTGTGGAACCTCTCTTAGATGGAGGTTCCCCAGCATCAAGGGGAAAGTTAATACAGCCTCAGATAGCATTAACTGTCCTTTGGATTCCCATTGGTTTGTGGGGGAATGATGCACCTCCCCTTTGACTGCACATTCCTGAACCTACCCCCTCATTATACATTGATTCACTTACCCATGGAGGGGTCTCTGTGGATACAAGACTGAGGATGATGCTGAGGAATGAGCAGCATCTTCTTCCATGTGAGGAGAACATGCATGAGTGGACATCCATGTATGGGTGGAGGACATGAACTCACCTGTTGATAAACACTGCAGAGTCACACTAACATAACAATGGTGATGCATCAGTATATCTGAGGTCTTTCATAATGCCATGTAGTAAAAGTGCATTGTTGTTACAAAAGCAACCCCTTGAAACAAGTGGTTATATAAATAGAATGGTGACATGACTTTAGCTATAGCAGGGTAAATGATACAATGCACTAAAAAAACCCCCACTTTCATATTAATTTTACTCTCATTTAAATTTGTATTAACAAATTTGCATATATCCCATTCCCACTCTCACTGTTTCCAGTCTTAAATTAAGCTAATTAAACTGGAAATCTCTAGGTAGGTCACAGCTCTCAAGTTTAATAAAAATTGAGTGAAACAGGTTTAATAGAAATTCATAAATTACCAATGTTCTTTGGAGTAATACATACATAATTTATTTCTGAACGATGCTCTACACATTTTACTGTATTTGGGCAACTAATTGTGTTAGATATAATGTCCCTGTGTGAATATCTTTCAAGATACAAGACAGCTACTCACTTAGCTCATGGGACTGTTCACAAAAGCAAAACCCAGCTACGGTATATTGATTACTCTTTATCAACAGTTTTAGTGACAAGAGAACACTGCATAGGATAAACTACAAAATTATTAATTACTTTTAATAGGCCCTGGTTGGCAATGTTTGAAGGAAGTTATCCCAGAAATTATTTTAATGCAATTTTTAAGTATCTCAAAACATTAATTTATTAGGTTAGTCATCAAGGGCTTGATATCATGAGGTTCTGAGCACCTGCTGTTCTCATTTATTTCAGGTGGAGTTGTGGGTGCTCAGCACTCCAGAACTAAATTTTACACTGAAAGGGAGTGTAGTCAAGGCAGCAGCTTCTATTGTGTATCTTGTTAAGACTTTGTTCTCAAATGACTTGATGGATCACCAAGTTCCCATATACAACCAGTCCTACACGTACTATAGTTAGGACAGGGGTGGGCAAAATATGGCCCGCAGGCTGGATCCAGCACACCAGCCATTTTAATCTGGCCCTCAAGCTCCCGCTGGGGAGCGGGGTCTGGGTCTTGCCCCACTCCGGAACATTCTTGCTCCCGGAAGCAGCAGCATGGCTCCACTCTGGCTCCTACATGTAGAGGCAGCCAGGGGACTCCACTCCACATGCTGTCCCCGCCCCAAGCACCACCCCTGCAGCTCCCATTGGCCAATGGGAGCTGCAGGGGCAGCACCTGTGGACATGGCAGCATGCAGCAGAGTCGCCCAGCCTCCGCATGGGAGCCGGAGGAGGGACATGTCGCTGCTTCTGGGAGCCACTTGAGGTAAGTGCCGCCCAGAGCCTGCACTCTAAGCCACTCCCCCTTGCCCCAACCCCAATTTTGTGAGTATTCATGGCTCACCATACAATTTCTATACCCAGATGTGGCCCTTGGTCCAAAAAGGTTGCCCACCCTGGTCTAGGAGGATTTTGCATGGAGTTGGAAACAGAATAGTCCAAAGAGGAATTTATTTTTCCCTTGGAAAAATTTAATTTTTTTGGGTTTTTTTTCTAACTTTCCTGTGATATTTTTTCTTTCACACCAAAACATAATAAAAAAACCCACTTTTTTTTAATTTGAAACAATGATCCATTTTTTCATTTCAATTAAATTCATGAAAAGTTCAATTGTTTTGAAAAGCCATTTTTTAAATAAAAAACAAACCAAATAAACAACAAACTTTTGAATGGAAAATGTTTTGACCAGGTCTAGTTGGAAGTTAGGAGGGGTAGAATTCTGTGGGTCAAAGACACAACAAAAAGTATGTTCCACATCTTCCCAAAATTGGAAGTGTAACTGTTGGCAACTGTACCATATACCTGAATACTTGTAGATTCAGATTTAGTAAGTCTCTTACCAGATGCAGGATGAAATGTGCATTTATTTCAGTTCCCATAGTATTTTGAGTGAAAACAAAATCATTTTTGGTGTAACTTCACTAGTCTAACAGACGTTACAACAAGAACAGAGTTAGCTGAGAGAGAAAGTCTATTTCACAGTTGGATTTTAACCCAGATAATGTCAGCTAATGATGTAATGAGTCACGTGCACATATGTTTCTCAAACATTTCTTTATCTTTCATACTAGGGATTGGAAGGACTCCTTTTGCCAAATTTGAAACTGACTCAAAAACTGAGAGTTCTACCAAAATTTCAGTTCTAAGCTAGTCAGTAAACAGATTTTGAGTGTTTGGAACAATTTTTGAGAAAACCTGGGCCATTTCTTGATTTCAGAAGGAAAGTATTTAGAATTCAATGGCTTTGACTTATTTTACCTCAAACAAGCTAAAACTCAGTCGTTATAGCTGAGCTTTTCTTTGAGTTTTAGGTCTTGATCAATCTAAAAAAAAAATTCAGTGTGTGAGTCAACTGGAAACAAAATCCATAAAAGGTTTCTCACTAAGCCCTTCAACTGAAACTGGTCAGTTAATTATTCATTTATAAGGAAACAGTAGTGCGTAGGGTTCCCAATTGAGATTGGGGCCACATAGTGCTACCTAGATGCTGTAGATATATACACTAAGAGATAGTCCCTATCCCCAATTGTTTACAATCAAAATAAGCAAGACAGAAAAAAGTGTCAGAGGAATTATTATTATCCTAATTTTACAGATGGGAAACTGAGACACAGAGATCAAGTGGCTCATGAGAGGTCATAGAAAAAGTGTGTGGTAGAACCTGGAATTAAATCTCCCAAGTATTAGTCTAGTGTCTTAACCACAGGTTCATTCTTCATTTATGTTTCACATGGCCTCACTATTAACCTTATCATTTATTTCTTCTCACCATTCATTAAATAAACATAACGAACTTTCCTCTTGAACATAAAAACTGTTGTTAATTTCCTCTTTGATTAATACAGTTAAGCTGCAAATAAGGATTTTTGGTGATTGTCTATTGAGATCTTTCTGTTCTAGTTTACTGGGGACCTACAATAACTTCTGTGCTGGTGCTATTTCCCTGTTTTGTTTTTCCTTCTGTATATTCTGATTTGTTTTGTTTGTTATATTTTTTTTTAATGTTTAATAGTAATGATCTCCATTTTAGAAAGTTTTGGACAAGTCTGTAAATATTAATTTAAGAGGAAGTTACTCAAACTTCACTTTTTCTATTTTGAGTTGGAAATCCAGTGTATTTGAGAGAAATGTAGAAATGAAGCAAAAACTCTGCCCACTTGTTTGTTATTCAAAGGACAAGTAAAAGTGTGAAATGCAGAAGCTCAGTACTTGTACCAGAAGGAACATGCAATACATTTTGAATTACATGCAGACACTTCATGTGCCGAAAATGGACAGGTAAGGGTCCATCAACATTTAAATGTGGTTTTTTTTTTATTTAGTTTATGAAAACTCTAGGGATGTATAAAAGCAAAGTTATGTTTCTTCCATGAACAACTCCACTCCATTCTCCACTTATGGAAAAGAGCTTGTGTATAAAGTGCTGGTCTATGCTGGATAAAGATAAGAATGATATCTGAGATTGCTTGGAGATTTAAACCATTCTGATTTGTATTTCAGGAGAAAGGGATACTACAAAGGGATATTTTCTGCTATTTTTGACTCTGGGTACATTCTTTGTGGTGCAAGGGCAACATTAAAATGGGAAGCAACCATTTCTCATCTAAGAGAGCATGAGTCCAGGTGTGAGTGTTGAAAATGATTGATGTCTTCTTGTGTAGTGAAAAAGTCACCCTCTTCATTTGCAATAGGATCTTATACCCCCAAGGCATTTTGAACACTTCCACCTCCTTTGGGGATGATCCAACTCACACTGAAATCAATGGAATTCTTGGATGCTTTGTGTCAAATTCCACGAAGTACTGAGTACAATGTTGGTTGAGTATTTTTATCTCTTCCAATAAGACACTCAGGCGGCACCTAGCAGGATTATAACTTTATTGTGAGTATTTGGTACTCTTCTTGATTAGATTTAGGATATTATATCTGGAATGACAGTTTGACACTTGCATCATATGCAGGTTGAGGAAATTGGTGTTTTACTCATAGACTCTAAGGTCAGAAGTGACCATCATGATCATCTAGTCTGACCTCTGGCACATTGCAGGCCAGAGAACCTCACCCACCCAGTCTTGTAATAGACCCTTAACCTCTGGCTGAGTTACTGAAGTCCTCAAATCATGGTTTAAAGACTTCAAGTTACAGAGAATCTACTTCTTCTTTGTATGACTGTAGTGCCTGGGATTTCTAGTCATGGATCAGTATGCCATTAGTCTATGTGCTGTACAATCACAAAACATAAAGATGGTCTCTATTTGGTGTAGTGGCATATTGTTCCTGGCAAAGAGATGTATAGACAAGCTTCTGGGGCAATATTTTATATTTCCTGTATTCTGTGGATTAATAATTATTTTACTAAAAAAACATGCACCATAAATAAAACAAAATTTTTTATGTCAATACAAAGTTCCTGGCACTTGATTTGCAAAGGGTATGAAAGCGTGTTAATATTAGTGCAAAGAGAAAATAACTATTTAATAACTGAATTGATTATAGAAATGACATTCCCCGTACTCAGAACAAGACATGTCAATTTAAAACCCTTTTTAATGGGATTTTCAAAATGTGATGTGAAGAATGTTTACTACAAGAAAGTTCATCTTTGTAAAATTGTTTCCAATAATTATTTTGATGCTAAAAGTGTACATAGAGTAACACAGTATTTTAAAAACAGGTAAACAGGTGTGGTAAGTAGTACCTTTCATCATGTAGCTACAGGAGTGGCATATTGATTTATGACCTTAAACTGCATGTCAAAACTAATTTAAACATTTCACTCAAATGTGATGAAAACAACCACTCTACCCTGGAAATTCTTTACAGGGTTATGAGTATATTACAGAGTAATCAAAAGTCAAAGCTTGTATTTGTAAACCAATATACAAAGAAAGATGGCAAAGCCCAAAAATTACGAGTTATTGATGGTCTCATTGAGAGAGTGTTTTATAATAAAACAAAGTACACTAGCGGAGGAAAAATCCATAGCCCTTACAAGCATCTGCAAACAAATCAGCTTGTACAGAGGTCTGCAGTGGAGAGCTTCATGAATCAGCATTTCCTCTCACTATGGTCAAAGATCTGGGTTTGAATTAGAGTTGCCTAAACAGTGAGAGGTTGAAGTTTTCAACTGCAGCCTTTGTACAGGAGTACGTAGATGAGGCAGATCCTGAGCTGGTGTAAATCAAAATAGTTCCAATGACTTCGAAGAGCTATGCTAGTTTACAGCAGCTGAGGATCTGGCCTTTCTGATATTATTACAGATAACAAGTTGGTCTTCAGAGCTAAACGACGGTTGGGTTATAGTGTTAAACATATAAAGAAAAGAAATTGATTAGATCATTAAATAATCATCAAAATACAGAGGAAGGCAAAGTACTACAAACCAAACATTCTCAGTGCATCTGTTTTTATCATAACACTTATAGGCAACAAAGAACATGCTATGAAGGGTACAAACACAAGAGTATATATGGCTTCTTTAGAGTCTGCTTGTTTCATTTGAGTCACTTTAACATGGCATTCCCAGCTATTTATATTTTATAGTTGCCTGTTTTGATTTGTTCTTGCTTTTAAATTATAAGCTAGTTGTTGTTTTTTCCTCCTTCCTGGAGGGGAAGAGTGTAAGGGAAAACACTATTGTAGGTGCCAGGGACTTCCTCTAAAGTCCCTGGCACCTACAAAGAAAGTTGAGGATGCTCAGCACTTGACAGAAGGCAATCAGTACTTCCTTGGATTGGGCCTTTAAACACTGTTCCTAGTGCTGCAAGATGTCAAACACTCTGGTGCTGATCCAGAAAAGCACTTAAGTGCATGCTGAACTTTCAAGATGAGAAATCAAAAAGCAAAGGTTCATAAAATAATGCAACTCAGACAAATTGCATCCTTAAAGTTGTGCTTTGCTGGATTGGGGTTAGAATGCTCAGCACCTTGCAATTTAAGCTCATATCGAACAGAGATTTTCAGATGAAAAGTGTTAAATAAAAGGTCATATTTCAATATTTAAATAAGTGCACATTTCAATATATATTTAAATGAAATATACTATACAATGTCTTTATTTAGTGTGGTGAAAGGCACCTGGAAAACACAGTTCATTTCAACACAAAGCTCCTTATATGTCAGGTCATATCTGGGGACAAAAATAAAGATTTTGTTCATATGCAAAAGTGCTTCTAGGATGGATATATTGTTGTTTTCTCCAAAAAGTTAACTAACTTGTTTTTTTGGAGGCGGCGGGGGAGGGGGAGGGCGGACGGGGAGAAGGCAGGCTAATGGTCTACATTTCTGAATAACAACAATTCTAGTTTTAGGATCATCAAACAATTACATAAAACAACCCACTATTTATCAAGACTTTCAAAATAACTGATGCAAGCTAAATTTTCCATTAAAAGAAACCTTAACCATTGTTTTCTAAGTTTCAAGCTGTAAGGTACGTAATTGCATGAAACAAAATAATCATTAACCATCGATCAAAAACTGAGATACTTGTACAAAATTATTATGCATATAAATGCTTGAAGTGGAAAAAACCCACAAAGTTGCAACTTCTACGTTATCTCCATATCTTTGGGGAAGGCAGGGGGAAGATAAACTGCTGATACAAGCAATTTTGAGTGCAAGTGCAGAGGAAATAGAAAATGAAAAATCTTTTTTGTTTGATGTAACATTAACTAGAACAAATGAAGTTTGCAGAATAGATGATTAACAAAAACTGTGTAGTCTAAGGCAGTCAATGTCTGTATAGATTAAGTTCAATGAAAGATCATCACTTATCAACGTACATTTAAATTAATTTTTAAAATACATTGCTGGGCAGATACAGAAATGATTATAAGAAGCTTAAGTCTTCTAGGTTGTAATGACATCTCCACATTTAAATGGATACTTCTTCATTTTATGTCCTAGACTATTATTTAGTGTTGCTGTGCATTGCTAAATAGCTACTGCATACCTCACCAGGGTTGACTGCATTTCCGTGGTATGTAAAGAGATTTTTGTACATATAAAGTCTACCCTTAATAGTGGTCCAAAATTGCATTTTATTTTAAGGGGAGTCCTGGCAAGAAATGGGAGTTAAATATATATAGCCTTTGATCTAAATTTTCAAAAATGACTAGTGATTTTGGGTGCCTCCGTAGCATGTCCAATTTGAGACAGTTTAAGGAGTCTGCTTTTTACAAAGTGCTGAGTGCTTAAAAGAGAGCTCAAGCTGGGCACCCAGAATCACTGGTCTCTCTCAAAAGTTTAGGTCCACAGATTGTAAAACACATTGGGATGCTTTAAAATATACTGTGTGAAGATAAAACTGTTAATATTAATTATTGTTATATTCACTGAGCTGTAATATACTGGAAATATGTTCTAACTGCAGTGTCTCACTGTCATATTTTTACAATGAAACTGTACTTTGGCTAATATTTAGCATGAAGGATATATTTCAAAATACTTCACAGATGTAATATATAGTACAGACAGTATCAAACAACTATTTTATGGTCGCTGTTTACTCCTTTATGCTGACATGCCATTTCAGTGTTCTGTCAAAGCGGTTCTATAATCAAAGATTCTCAGTGTCCCATCCTTTGAGATGATCACTCAGATATCCCCCCACCTGTCTTCTCTTCCCATGCCTCTCTTCTGGCCAGCATGTTGCTCCTTCTTTTGCTCCTGCCAGTGGAACTAGAGCTTCTTACCTATCTTAGTTGGGCTATATCTAAAGCTGTTGTTCAGCTGTTGGGCACTTTTCAAGCAGTCCGCTGCTCATTTCCCTCTCCAGTTCCTCTTTCTCTTCAGCTGACTGCCTCTGCAGCCACCAGCCCAGTTTCTCTGACTGACTTTGATGTGCCTTGCTCCCATCTCCTGCTCCTTCTTCCCACTCCTGATCATATCTACTCTGCCACTCCTGTTCCCCCATATCCACACCTCAGTCCTGCTTCTCTAGTTCCCAGCTACTCCTTCCCCATACCATCTGTTCCCTTTCATTTAAATGCCTCCCATTGCTTCACAACTCTCCACTATCCAAGAACCTACCTACCCTTCTGGATACTTGCAACCATCCTCCCATTGTCAAATTCCATTTGCCTACCCTCATCTGCCACTAATATTCCAGCTGCACCCTTGAGCTTTAAAATAAAGCAGGTATAGAAGAGTTGAATGTAAGGAAACATTTAAAAGCTAAATCTAAACTAACAAAAGGTAAACACTGCCAATGCAAAATGTTTTGAATGTTTCTAGATTCTCACAATGAAACCGAAAGACAGACTGATTATGGAAACACCTTTCTTTCTACAGGAGATAAAGATGATTGTCTTCCTTTCTCTGGGGAAAAGTCCAGATCTTGATTGCTTATCTGCTGACATTTATAAGATTTTCCCTGATGAAGTGTTGGCTCTATCACTAAACACATTTAGTGGGGCAAAAGAAAAGAGCCTATAGTGTGACATGCTCTGTAGAAAGTCACCCTTGTGGAAGACAGGTCACCATTTTGTCGCAAGGTTTTTGGAATATTAATTTACTCTGCATAATTTATAACTCTGTTACATTGCTCTTTTTTTTAAACCTTAAAAAATGATTGTTGGCAGATGACTGAGAAAATTTTAAACTATTATAAATTAAACACTGTCACAGCTCCCAGGGTAACTGCACTTCTGACTCTTCCTGTCTTCCATGAGGGTACCTCACTTAGGTCTCAGGCCTCTAGCTATCACTCTGTTTGGGGTGGAATCCTGTGATCCACTCCCTCCAGATCAGGGTCTAAGGCTGAAGAATCCTGCAATTTACTGTGATTATCTCAGCAGGTCTGAATTTATTTCAGTACCTGAATTCTTGTTCTCTGATGCAATGAAAGGGCTAACCAATGACCAGCCAGCCAGGATAAATCAAAGTACTATTTATTCAGAACAAAAGCATTACAGAGAAACCATATAATAAAAACAACGGATAGCTTATCTGGAGGTCTATTTTACCAGGCTGTTCCCAGTATTCCATATGGAGACCCTAATACTTCAGGCCCTTTCAGCAGGTTCTGCCTTCCTTAGTCCTAGTTTCATGTCAATTTCTGGATCGAGTGAGCATGGCCACTCTCCCTATATCAGTTTATACAGTTTAGAGTTCTTTGTCTGCCAGGCCTTTTGAATCAGTTTAAACCAGTATGTGCTATTTCACCAGCTGGCAAACCTCCCACGTAGTTGTTACCTGCATTAGGAATTTGTATTAATTACCTCCCAGCAACTTTAGTGCCTACAGGAAACATCTTTTATATCACCCATCAAACCAATAATGTAATTACTAGCCAGCCCATAAAGATACACTCAACAGTTAGAATGTTGATAAATAATCTTTGGATATTCCTTGTGTCCATAGCATCTGTCACATCTCAATATAGTAGTCTTTGGATAGTCCATGTTTCTAAAGCATCATATCTGTCACAAACACCTTCTCCCGAGAAAATGAAAAAGCTTTTCATGGGGTGAAATAGGAACAAGATAGATACTTGTAACTGAAATCCGTTAGGAAAATGGCTTTTCAAGGCACCATGACTTGAATAAAAAATCTCCTACCCATACTCAATGCAATCTGTCATGTCTCATGGAATATACTGTGACAACTTTGATCTGGCTTGAGGTACATAAGTCTCCCTTGTCCCTGTTACTATTTCTCCTTTCAACAGAATCCCTAGCTGTCAAAATCAACAACCATTCACAGATTTTTGTAGTCCAAAATGAAACAGTACCCACAAAAGCTGTGTATCTGGGCACATTATAACACCACAGGTGAAACCATGCTCTAGAATATTGCCTCACCAAAAGAGCATGAAATAGTTTGGTGTTTGGCTCATGCCCAATTCAAGGATATGGAAGACAAAAAGAGCAAGATCAACTCTTGCTATATCCCCTCTGCAGATTCTATTGTGCAGCCTCATGGAGACTCAGCCATTGACAGCACAGCTCCTGTAGGAACCATGCTTCTGTGGTTGGAGAGAGAAAACACAGCAACAATGGAAAGGGGAATACAGGATGGCACCAGCCTTTGTGGATGGGTACAGATCTCCATAATATGGGAGGCCTAATCTCCTCTCCACTACATAGTTCCACAAACACATTCTCCTTGAGGGCATGCAGTTCATGTTATTTACCCAGGAGGTTCATATTTTGTGTCATTTTGGTCCCCCACTCATGAGGTTTTCCCTATAGGAAAGAAAAGAGAATGATCTGACCAGTTCAAAGGGGATAATTATGCAGAAAGCACTATGGACACAGCAACAAATTAAAAAAAGCATCCAGAATCCCATGTGATCTGAGAGTCAAAATGGGGTCTTTCAGGCTCACTAAGAGTGTTGTTTGGACACAGAGATATGATTCATATATTCAGTGTCTTTCAAGTTTTATCAGGGCCCCTGTGACTTTCAATAGCTATTGGGTCCTTAACAAAATGCTCAAAATCTGCCCCCATTCACCTAATCAGCTCCACTCCAGAATGCTAAAGAGACCCAAAGTTCCAGAGACTAGATCAGGGGTAGGCAACCTATGGCACGCGTGCCGAAGGCGGCACGCAAGCTGATTTTCAGTGGCACTCACACTGCCTGGGTCCTGGCCACCAGGCCGGGGAGCTCTGCATTTTAATTTAATTTTAAATGAAGTTTCTTAAACATTTTAACAACCTTATTTACTTTACATTCAACAATAGTTTGGTTATATATTATAGACTTATAGAAAGATACCTTCTAAAAACGTTAAAATGTATTACTGGCACACAAAACCTTAAATTAGAGTGAATAAATGAAGACTCGGCACACCACTTCTGAAAGGTTGCTGACCCCTGGACTAGATCCTCCATAGTCAGAAGAGGTGCCCTTGTTCCAGATCTCATGAAGGATAAAATACCTGCTGTCAACACCCACCTAGGCCACACCATAGGAAAGGAGAGAGAACGGAAGCACAAGATGTATGGCAAAGAACAGATAACCAAAAAACAAACAAAATAAAGGATGAATCAGAAATTGGCAGCTCAGCATATAACTCTGTCGTTCTCAAATCCTGTGTCTGCCTGATCACCACTACCATGTGCTGGGACCCCACTTTTCACTTACCCTGAATAACGGTAGCAACAACATATGCCTCTTTAAATTAAACAGCAGCATATCGCTTTTGGTCACTAACAGAAAATGACAAGGCTGATCATAATTATTAGTAGTTGCTACAGCTTCCTAACTGTCTCTTTCAGCCCACATACCTTCAGGATGGAGATAATAGGTTTTTTGTATTTGTTTTTTTAAAATTTGATTTCAAATATCTTTTATTGCAGAGGTCACTTATTTAAATAATAACCGTGTGAGCCACATGGTCACCAAGTGCTGTTGTACCATTAGTGTCCCCATTTATTTGCAATGGGACACAATAAATGAGATGTATTTTTAATTTGCTTAATGATAAAAATCTACTACTGGACAGAGACTCAAGGCTGGAGTATGAGGGAGGGTAGTTAAATGATCTTCATTTCCTTCTAGATGTGAGCTTTTATACTTTCTCCTTAGTGGCCCTACTACACAGTGGCTTTAGGCAGCTACTTCTAACACCACAGCCCAAAGGACTATTTTAACGAAAAATCCTGGGGATCAAATTCCAACACTTTTTGTCTATAGGTGCCTGCCAGGAAAACCATGCCCCATGGTGGGAGTGGAGGGTGGCTACCTATCTTCTGGGTGACCCACAACCTGTGGGGAAACCTTTCAGCAGGCGTCTTGTGCCAGGAGAGACCTACAGCTAGAGGAATGTTTGGTATATTCGTCTGTGCATTCCCCTCAAACAAGTAAAAGCCCTTTCATGAGACATCCCACAGATGTTATTTCTGATGCTGGCAGGAACTATCTGAATATGGTTGCAGAGGTGGCAGCTGGTGTGGTGCTGCTACCAGCTAGAAGGGAGGTGTACGTTAACCCTGATTTTATACTTTCATTGCATGCCATCACAGAGCAGTGCTCATGAAGAGCCCCACTGAAGTCACTGTGGGTGAAGAATCAAGGCTTATATTTCCATCCATTTAGGGGACACTGCATCACATAGTCTCCGAATTTGTCCCTACATGTAAGTGCAACCAAATGGCACAACTGTCAAAATCTATTTAATTTAAGGCACTTAAAACCTTGACCATGTCCCTTTGTTTCTAAGTGTACTATCTTTCATTTTCATAATTGGTAGTGCAGAGAAGGCTAAGTGCAAAGTCAGGAAATTAATTTAGATATGATGCCTTTATCTACATTTCTTTAATTCAGGCTGACATGCTCAATTAGGGGTCACTTTCAATGATGACGGACTAGAAGTGTGTCACTAAGGAGACCAATCAATGACAAACCTAAGCCAGGAAAAACTTGAACTGTCAAAAGCACGAGAAGCTGTGGTGGAGCGTTTTCCATGTGTTGTTTTCATTTGAAGAAAGATGATTCCTCTAGCCTCCAGTCCAGCAAAACACTTGAACATATGCTTAGCTTTAAGCATTCAATTTCAGCCCATACAGCAAAGCCAATGCTTAAAGTTAAATAGGTGGTTAGTGTTTTGCTGAATTGGGCCCATAATCAGACCAAGAGGCCAACAAATCCCCCTGCATACCTTAGGGTACGTCTACACTACGGGATTAGTCCGAATTTACGGAATTCGATTTTATGAAACCGATTGTTTAAATTCGATTGTACGCGGCCACAGTAAGCGGATTAATTCGGCAGTGCGCGTCCATGCAGAAAGAGTAGCGTCGAATTCCAGAGCGTTGCACTGTGGGTAGCTATCCCATAGCTATCCCAGAGTTCCCGCAGTCCCCCCCACCCATTGGAATTCTGGGTCGATATCCCAATGCCTGATGGGACAAAAAGCATTGTCGCGGGCGGTTCTGGGAACATCCTCCCCCTCCCTACGTGAAAACAACGGAAGACAACCATTTCGCGCCTTTTTTCCTTGTTGAACTGAGCGGACGCCGTACCTCGGCAAGGATGGATCCCGCTCAGCTCAAGTTTGCAGTCATGAACATTGTAAACACCACGCGCATTATAGTGCAGTTTATGCTCAACCAGGACCAGAAAAGCCAGGCGAGGAGGAGGCGGCTACGGCAGCGCGGCGACGAGAGTGATGCGGACATGGACATGGACACAGAATTGTCTCGCGCCACGGGCCCCGGCGCTTTGGAGATCATGTTGGCAATGGGGCAGCTTCTTGCTGTGGAACGCCGATTCTGGGCCCGGGAAACAAGCACTGACTGGTGGGACCGCATAGTGCTGCAGGTGTGGGACGATTCCCAGTGGCTGCGAAACTTTCGCATGCGTAAGGGCACTTTCCTGGAACTTTGTGACTTGCTTTCCCCTGCCCTGACGCGCCAGAACACCAAGATGAGAGCAGCCCTCACAGTTGAGAAGCGAGTGGCGATAGCCCTGTGGAAGCTTGCAACACCGGACAGCTACCGGTCAGTCGGTAATCAGTTCGGAGTGGGAAAATCTACCGTGGGGGCTGCTGTCATGCAAGTAGCCAAAGCAATCGTTGAGCTGCTGCTAAAAAAGGTAGTGACGCTGGGAGATGTGCAGCTCATTGTGGATGGCTTTGCTGCAATGGGATTCCCTAACTGTGGTGGGGCGATAGATGGAACCCATATCCCGATCTTGGCACCGGAGCACCAGGGCAGCCAGTACATAAACCGCAAGGGGTACTTTTCTATGGTGCTGCAAGCAATGGTGGATCACAAGGGACGTTTCACCAACATCAACGTGGGATGGCCGGGAAGGGTTCATGACGCCCGCGTCTTCAGGAACACTAGTCTGTTTAAACGGCTGCAACAAGGGATTTACTTTCCAGACCGGAAAATTACCATTGGGGATGTTGAGATGCCCATCGTTATCCTTGGGGACCCAGCCTACCCCTTAATGCCGTGGCTCATGAAGCCATACACAGGCAGCCTGGACAGTACTCAGGAGCGGTTCAACTACAGGCTGAGCAAGTGCAGGATGGTGGTAGAGTGTGCCTTTGGACGTTTAAAAGGTCGCTGGCGCTCGTTACTGACTCGCTCGGACCTCAGCCAAACCAACATCCCCATTGCTATTGCAGCTTGCTGTGTGCTCCACAATCTCTGTGAGAGCAAGGGGGAGACCTTTATGGCGGGGTGGGAGGCTGAGGCAAACCGCCTGGCCGCTGATTACGCGCAGCCAGACACCAGGGCGATTAGAAGAGCACACCAGGAAGCGGTGCGCATCAGAGAAGCTCTGAAAACAAGTTTCAGTGCTGCCCAGGCTCCTGTGTGAAAGTTATGTTTGTTTGTCCCTGTTGAAAACCCGCCCACTTGATTCACTCATTCCCTGTAAGCAACCCACCCTTCCCCCTTCCCCCTTCGATCCCAGTTTTATTTAAAAAAAAATAAAGTCAGTGTCGTTTTCAAATTACAAATCAAGAACTTTTTATTAACGGGGGGTAATGAACATAGGGAGAGAAATAACCAGGTAGTCCGGGTGGGGTTTGGGAGGAGGGTAGGAGTGAAGGAACAGGGCAGGAACAACATTCAAAATAATGAGAGCCTTTTGCTCGGGCTCTCTAATGGGGTGGACTGGCAGGTTGCACGGAGCTTCCCCCCCCGCGTTCTTACACGTCGGGGTGAGGAGGCTACGGGACTTGGGGAGGGGGGAGGGCGGTTATAGAGGGGCTGCAGCGGCACCCGGTAATCCGGCAGCTGCCGTTCCTGGAGCTCCACCAGACGCCGGAGCATGTCTGTCTGATCACGCAGCAGCCCCAGCGTTGCATCCCGCCACTTCTCCTCTCGGGCGTCCCTCCTCTCCTCGCGTTCGTCCCTTCTCTCCTCACGTTCATCCCTTTTCTCCTCCCGTTGGTCCCTCATGTCCTCCCGCTGGTCCCTCTTCTCCTCACGGTCACTGGCCTCTTGACGGAATTTCAATACAGTCTCCTTCCAATCGTTAAAATTAGCTCTCTCATCCCGGGTCGACTGCATTATTTCCGAGAACATATCGTCTCGGGTGCGCCTCTTTCGCCTCCTTATCTGGGAGAGCCTTCGTGCTGGGGGCGGGAGGATGGAAGAATTTGCAGCTGCAGTAGGAGGGAAAAAAAGGAGAGAAGTATGTAAAAAGATACATTTTATAGAACAATGCTTATACTCTTTCACGGTGAACACTTTTCACATTACATAGCAATGTACAAGGTCGCTTTTTGCATCTTATATTGAGTGCCCGCGGCTTTGGTGTTAGAGATCACAGCAGACGCAGGGCCGGGCAACAGAATTCGGCTTGTATGCAGCCATGGTAAGCCACTGTCCTGCTGCTTCTGCATTAAATCAGAGCCCTCCTTTCCCATAGCAAGCAAAGCCCTTTACGTGCTGCGGTTTTCCTGTTACCGTGCAGCATCAGATAACATAATAACTTGCCCCCACCCACCCATTCAATTCTGTGGGATGACCCCCTCCCCCCACCACGTGGCTGGTACCATGGAAGATCCATGCAGATCGCAAACTAGCCCCCCCATCCACTTCTGTTGGATGATCGCGTTACCCCTCCCCCCACCACGTGGCTGGTATCAGGGAAGACCCCTGCTAGCCAAACGCGAAAAACTCAGCGACATTATCCACCCCCTCCCCCCCGCCCGCTTGGCTAACTGCAGGGAAAGATTTCTTTTCAGCTACAGGCAAACAGCCCAGTAGGAACGGGGCCACCTCTGTCCCCCTAATTACATTCCCATATCTCAAACAGGTTACCCTGAACGATATCACTCTCCTGAGGATAACACAGCAAGATAAAGAGCGGATGTTGCTTGAATGCCAGCAAACACCGGGACCATACGCTGCCAAGCTTTGTCAAGCAATGATACCGGATTACTTGCTGCTAGCATGGCGCGGTCAAGTGTCCTACCATGGAGGACGGAATAAGGCTGCCCTGCCCAGAAACCTTCTGGAAAAGCTTTTGGAGTACCTCCAGGAGAGTTTCATGGAGATGTCCCTGGAGGATTTCAACTCCATCCCCAGACACGTTAACAGACTTTTCCAGTAGCTGTACTGGCCGCGAATGCATCCCAAGTCCCCAGGGCAAATTAATCATTAAACAAATACTTGTTTTAAACCATGTTTGAGATATTTGAAAAGGTTCACTCACCAGAGGTCCCTTCCAGGGGGTCTGCGATGCCGCCTTGGGAGGGTTCGGAGGGCACCTCTGTCAGGGTCAGAAAGAGCTCCTGGCTGTCGGGGAGAATGGAGCGCTGTGTGCTCTCCACAAGTTCGTCGTCCTCCTCCTCCTCCTCTTCCCCGTCCGCAGATTCGTCATGCAACGAAGACATTAACCCCTCCTCGGAGTCCACGCTCAGGGGTGGGGTAGTGGTGGCGGCCCCTCCGAGAATTGCATGCAGCTCATCGTAAAAGCGGCATGTCTGCGGCTCTGCCCCGGACCGTCCGTTGGCCTCCTTCGTCTTCTGATAGGCCTGTCGGAGCTCCTTCACCTTTATACGGCACTGAATGGAGTCCCGATTGTGGCCTCTCTCCATCATCCCCTTGGAGATCTTGTCAAAGATCTTTGCATTCCGTCTCTTGGAACGCAGTTCTGCGAGCACTGAATCCTCTCCCCATATGGCGATCAGATCCAGTATCTCGCGTGTGGTCCATGCTGGTGCTCGTTTGCGGTTGTCGGCCTGCATCGCTACCTGTGCTGCTCAGCTCTGTGTGGTCACCTGTGCTCACCAGGCTGGGCAGACAGGAAATGAAATTCAAAAGTTCGCGGGGCTTTTCCTGTCCAACTGCCCAGAGCATCCGAGTTTCGATTGCTGTCCAGAGCGGTCACAATGGTGCACTGTGGGATACCTCCCGGAGGCCAATACCTTCGAATTCCGTCCACACTAACCCTACTTCGAACCAGCAATGTCGAATTTAGCGCTACTCCCCTCGTCGGAGAGGAGTACAGAAACCGATTTTAAGAGCCCTTTAAGTCGAATTAAATGGCCTCGTTGTGTGGACGGGTACAAGGTTAATTCGGTATAACGCTGCTAAATTCGAACTAACATCGTAGTGTAGACCAGGCCTTAGAGTCCTATTCTCCCCTTATCTCCCCCACCCCAAACTCCTGAGAAAACAGCTATCTTGGAATCTGTTAGATTTGTAACCTACTGAAGGGCAATTTCATTCCAAGGGGGGAGTGCATTCCAGAATCTAAGGCACCTCAGAGAAAATTTGCCAGGAAATCCTCCCTGTTTAGACCATATGGGTTCTAACTCTATAGTCTACACTGATCATAACTGTTGGGAATAAGGAAGAAGAGGTCCCCAGAAGTAGGTGGCTTGCAAACCATTTAGTGCTTTGCAGGTGAAAACAAGCAAGTTATGTTTTCACCTGTCAATTAATAGGCAACTAGTGCTGAAGACAAAGATCAGATTTTAAGAGTATGTGTGACTATTCTTACCAATAACATCTATAAATTTTGTATCTCTCTGTAGAGGTACTGGCCGGGGCTCGGCCCTCTCCGGGGCGGCGGGGAGCCACACCGGCTCACTGCACACTGCTGAGGTTTGCGGGAATTAGTCCGGCCGCAGGAGTCTTTCCTGGCGGCCCTTGCGGTAACTGGAATAAGCACCGTAAACCCAGGCCCTGGGTCAGGGCGGGCAACAATGAGTCGGGTGCTCAGGCCCTCAGGCAGGTGCTGAGCACTGGCAGTACAAACAGTAGCAATAAGCCCAGGCCCTGGGTCAGGGCGGGGCAATACGGAGTCAGGAGCTCAGGCCCTCAGGCAGGGCTGAGCAACAACAGTACAAATAGTAGCAAGCCAGGCCCGAGGTCTGGGTGGGGCAATAATGAGTCAGGGGCTCAGGCCCTCAGGCAGGGCTGAGCAATAACAGTAGGCCCAAGCCTCCAAAGGCCTGAGGGAGGGGGAGACGGCCACCCACGAGTTGGGTGGCAGGGGGGACGCAGGCCCTCCCACTCCACTGTGTCCCAGCCCAGGGCCCTAGCAGCGGCAGAAGACTCGCTGCTGAGTCAGTGGGGATCCTGGCCGCAACACACTGACATGGGCTCTGGCAGTGCTGCAGCCAGACTAGGGTCGGCTGCCTCCGGGCTACTTCCAGACTCCCCCTCGAGTAATACCTGGGTCAGGGTGTTGTCCTCCGGGAGGTCCAGCACCATGGGTTCCTCGGGGTAGTGGGTGAGCGGCAGGCCCTGCAACTCCTCCAGGTAGCAGGCGCAGGGCAGGTCCGGCACCTCCTCTGGGTAGCGAGCGCAGGGCAGGTCCAGAAACTCCTCCCGGTAGCGAGCGCCGGGCAGGTCCGGCAACTCCTCCAGGTAGCGAGCGCCGGACAGGTCAGGCCAGTCCTGGCGTGCACCTTGGGCCGCAGGGGTTTCCCAGTCATGGGCTAGGCTGGAGACGTCTGGCCTCCCCGGTGGCTGGCCCTCTAGTGAGATCTCAGGGCGAGCCTTTATACTTCCGGGTCGCTGCCTGACCCTCTGAGGGGCGGGCTCTGAGCTCCCTAGCTCCGCCCACTCCATTCTCCAGATGGGCTCGTCCCGCTCCGGGGCGGCAGAGGCCACACTGCCTCACTACACTCTGATATTCACAACTTCTTTTCTTCATTTATCTGCAAACATTCTGGTGAACTAGTTTGTATTAGCTAGAATGTTCTCAGACCAGCAAAAATGTCTTGAATACTATCGCAAATAAATATTCACAAGAACATGTGCACTAGAGATACCTCAGCAGCCATTTTGAAACCTCTTTCTAAAATGTTTCACACAGTATATCTGATGAATAATTTGTTCTCACCAGTGATTATGTGTAAGTAATCATGACCAGTTTGTGGATAATCCATGAACACAGGAAGATAAAAGGCAAAAAAAAAAAAAAAAGGCTAAATTCATCAGTTAAATGATTCTCAAGGAATAATTCAAACAACTGTGCTTGGCAGTCTGATGCATGACAAATGTGTATGAGATTTCCTGTTCCAGGCTTGAATTATTTTGAGCTGCATCTCTTCTAATGAGTAAAGACAGCCACAAAAATAAATACAAGATTTTTTTTTTAAATGGTGAGAAACTGGTATATAAAAGAGGATAATTCAAGAAAAGTAAATCCTATTAGCGACATGATAGATTGCAGGCACAAGGGTAAAACTGGGGAACCGGTGCTGATAAGAAAAGCAGGTTCCTAAATTCATCAGTTTCCTGAAAGTCAATTTTTATTAGAAAAAATGTGTTTTCATGATTAATTGTTGACAGTACGCAGTAGGACTCAAAAGTTTGTACATTAAAGGCTGAGACTGCAGGCTCCTGTTATTCAGATGCTCTACTTCCTAAGGTTTTAATGGGAAGGTACTTCCTAGATAATTTACTCTAAGTGTTATAGACATGCCCATCAGCATTGCTGTGGTTTATTTTATTTATTTCAATTTCTAAAGAAAAAAAACTACCTATTCATTACCGTGGGCCCCCTGTTCTCATACAAAACGACACCTAAAAAAACCAAAACAAAAAACACCTAGTCTGACCCCTCACAAATGCAATCATAACTAAAATAATGGAATGAAGAAGCTTATATAGTAGGGCTGGTCATGGGCAGCCTGGGGATGTGGAGTGAGCTGCTCAGTATCAGGGCCAAAGGTCAGACATCAGTCTGGGGTCAGGCCAGTCAAAATGACAAAGCGAGAAAGTGAGAATGAGTTACAAAACCAAGAGCCATGAGGCAAGAATCAGGAACAGTCTGGGCCAGGGTCAGCAAATGGTCTTAAGCCAGAGACAGTAAACCAGGATCAGGATTGGGAAGGAGCCAAGCCTAGGTCAAGAGCTGAGAGTCATAGTAAGGAGTAGCAAGTGGGGTCTAAAGCAGAAGCACTCCAGAACTCTCCATTGTTCAGACAACTCCCAGCAATGGGTTCCTCGTTTATATAAGGAGTGCTGACCAATCTGGCAATCACGGAGGCCTATCTTGCATGCCCCTTAGAGTGGGACTTCTTGCAGGGCTTAGCTTCTCAGTTCCTCTTGGTGTCATCCCTACCTAAGCCCCTGGTGGCAAAGAGGAAGCAGTGCCTGCCTTGACCCTTGCAGACCCCATTGCAAGCCTTACACTACATCCATTTCCCACTCTGAGTCCTATTTAAATTTCTCTGTATGCCTACAGTTCCTGAATACCTGGGGCTAGGGGAAAGGGCCTTGCAGTACGTACTTGAGGTCAACAGTTTAAATTAATTCCAACCAAGAGGTATGGAGGCAGGAATGAATTTCAAAGTCAAGGGTCCATTATAAAGAATTCCTTGCCAACAGCCTCCTCCCATGTAAAACAAGAGATCTCCAGCCCAGGTGTTTCAAGGCAAATGGGTCGGTACTGTATGAGGAGATAGGCATTTTCAATTATCAAAACCCCCTAAGAAATCAAAACTTTTGTATGCTACATTTTACTCTTATATCTGGTCACATCAGTTCAGTGGTGCACCCTTTATTATGATACTGCTGGAGAGTATGTAACCTAGCTCTATAGATGTATAAGAGTAGAGTACTGTCTCTCTCTGATGGATGGATGTTATATATAGTCATTGGATATTAAATACAAGAAGTATTGTATTTGATCTTCAGGTGTTACCAATCTTTGCTCAGTGGAATGATTAAGGAGTAGGAGTAAAGTGTCTTAAAGCTACCTTCCAGCTCCCCAGATCATGGGACTAGTAGATTTTACAGCAGTCTAAGGGCTGGTCCACACTAGGGGCGGTATCGAACTAAGGTACTTCGACTTCAGCTACGCGAATAGCGTAGCTGAAGTCGAAGTACCTTAGTTCGAACTAACGCGACTTACCTCGCGTCCGCGCGGCGCCGCGATCGAAGTTCGCGGCTCCCACTTCGAACTCCGGTACTCCGCTCGCCCTGCAGGAGTACCGGAGTTCGAAGTAGCGCGTTCGGGGATCGATTTATCGCGTCCAGACAAGACGCGATAATTCGATCCCCGATACTTCGATGGCTACCCGCCGATCCGGGCGGGTAGTCTGGACGGGGCCTAAGGGGTAGGGATTATCAGAGCCCAGGCTGCTCCAGCCATGTCCTCTCCCATTCCTGACCACACCTCTGACACATTATTTATGCTGGGAGAGGGCGGTGCAGAAGTGTGTGGCTTAGAGCTACCTACATCAGGTATATTCCCAGCTGCCACTTTAAGGCAGATTTCTGGCTACTTTGTGCCCCCGGAGCAGCACAGAAGAGAATGGGCAGAGGGCGAGGATCTGGCTCACTGTTTGTTAATGTTGTTGAACAGAACAACACGTAGAAAACAATATGCTGCAGCATGAAAATTTACAGTAATCAAGGAGTGCATCTTAGGAATCTGATGTCCACCAGATATTAACATCCCAAATCTTAGTTATTTCACTGGGGGTTAAGGATGCTAAGCACTTCTCAGGATCAGACCCTTTGCTCTCCAATTATTTGGGAGCTGTCAAATAGAAATAATTCATTCTTAAGAAACTGGAAGGTCTCTTTGAGAGTATCCCTCCTCTCTTCCATATGCTGAAAGTCTTCCCCTATTCACATTGGTAGGAAAATTCAAACTCTGACACTAGGATTTTCAGCACTGGCATAGAATCTGGAGGGTGGGAAAAAAATCTGTGCTATTTTAGGTGTTTGAACAAGTGCATTGCTGGAATGGACTGTAGTCATTATCATAGCTGACCCAGGGTGCTCATTTTCACAGGCTGAAATTCTTTGACACATAAGTACTAACTTCTAATGAGTTCTCATCTGGCCACTGCTAAGATGGCAGATCCCTTGCATCTGTGACTATGGCAATAGCATTTCATGGGGTTAGCAATCACATTGATTTCCCATGAGAAATAAGGAGAGTGGACCACTACATTTCTGGATGAAGTTTATTGAGTATGCAGAATATTAGCAGTCATAGCTGGTAAGACCAGGTATACACAAACCAACTTAATCTTTGTCAGTTTTATCTCCCAAACACTTCATCACATGTCTCTGTTCAGGGCTTACACTCTATGAAACCTTAACCAAACATTCACGTTATACAACAGTGATGCATAGCTCATAGCTCCTTAGCTGTTCTTGAACTTAACATAAAAGGACATAAGCTGGGGGGCTCATCAGTTGAAAGCTTTAGAGGAAAAGAGAGACTTTATGAGTGTTGGTTGATCACAGAATAGCTATAGCCACCAATGCTATGTGACTTCAGAAAAGGCAAATGTGATCCTAAAATGTCTCAAGCAAGGAATTTCTAACAGAATAGGAAAGTGTTGGTGCCATTGTACAAGGCATTGGTAAGACTCCATTTGGAATACTGTGTACAATTTTGGTCACCCATGTTCAAGAAAGATTAATTCAAACTGGAGCAAGTGCAGAGAAGAGGATCAGAGGAATGTAAAGCCTATTTTACAAGAGGTGACTAAGAGTTTGGCTTGTTTAAACTACCAAAGCGAAGGCTGAGAAGGGATAGGCTTGCTTTCTATAAATATATCTAGGAGGTAAACATCAGCAAGTGTAAAGAGATGTTTAAACAAAAGGACAATGATGGCACAAGAACAAATGGGCATAAACTGGCCATGAATAAATTTACACTGGGAATTAGAAGAAGTTCCTAACCATCAGAAGAGTGAGATTCCCAATCTGGAACATCTTCCCAGTAGGAGCTGTGGAGGCAAACAACGTAATTAGTTTTAAAATAAACCTTGATAACTTTGTGTGGGATTATATGCTGTGGTTGATTGTCTTGGTGGGGGGCTGGGCTCAGCAGTCCCCGGATCCCTTCTGGTTTATGTCTTATGTTAATAAAATCTCCTGCTTCAGGGTTCCTGTTGATCACCTGTTGGGGTCAGGAAGGATTTTTTCTCCAGTGTATTCTGGGTGTTTTTCTGCTTCCTCTGAAGCATCAGAGATGGCCATGGCTGAAGGTGGGACATTGGATGGGGTGTGCTGGTGCTCTAAGGTGGTATTGAGGATTTTTTTCCCAAGTGCTTAGCTGGTTGGTTTTTGCTCACAATGCTCAGGATCAAGCTGATTGCCATATTCAGGGTAAGGAAGATATTTTCACCAGGTCAAATTTAAAGGGACCTTGGGGTGTTTTCACTATTCTCTGTAGCATGGGGCATGGATCACCTGCCATTTCAGGGCCTTGGCCATTGGTGGTCTTCAGTTTCTCCTGTTCCATGCCTGTGGCACACAACATTTTACTCTTCTGTGGGCTATAATACTAATTCTGGTTGTTGGGGTTGGTGTGAAGGTGGCTGGGTAGTGTTTAGTGCCTGTGATATATGGGAGGTCAGGCTAGATGATGTGGTGTTCCCTTCTTTCCTTTTTCTATTTTAGGTTTTATACCAGGCTCATTACCATAGATTCTAAGCATCTTCCCATAGTGCATTAAGCAATGTGACTTTACATCCATCACCTGTTTGTTCTCTCTTCCCTCTGTTAGTACCTGTTAGTAAATAGTAATAGTTTTAGTTCTCTCTTTCTGTATATTTGATTCATTTATATATATTAACTCTTCTTTAGAATCTTTATCTTCAACAAAGAGTATGTCTGACTTCTAAGGCCCAGAACACTGGTCTTGACCAATAAATAATCCTATTCAGGAATGTATTCATTATGCTGTGTTTAATAACTTTAGGGCGCCTTCATGTCTATAAAACTCGAGATATTCTTGGAAATCATCTCCTTAACATACACAGTAACGCCTCACTTAAAGTCGTCCCAGTTAAAGTTGTTTCATTGTTACGTTGCTGATCAATTAGGGAACATGCTCGTTTAAAGTTGCGCAATGCTCCCTTATAACATTGTTTGGCAGCCGCCTGCTTTGTCCACTGCTTGCAGAAAGAGCAGCCGTTGCAGCTGGCTGGTGGGGGTTTGGAACTAGGGTGGACCGGCAGCCCCCCTATCAGCTCCCCGCTCCCCTAAATTTCCTGTGTGGCAGCCGCCCAGCAGGCTAGCAATTGACGGCAGTTCAGCTGTCCCTCCCCACACTGACGTGTGCTGCTCCTACCCTCTGCCTTGGAGCTCCCGGGAGCCTCCTGCTTGCTGTGCTAGCGGGGTGGGAGGGGGGGTGAGGAGGGGTGCTAATGTCAGGGTGTCCCCCTTCCCCTGGCTCCTTTACCCCATGGGGCCATCTCCAAAGAGCAGGGGTGGGCAGGACAGGGCTCAGGACGGAGAGAGCTGGCTGGCAGCAGCTGCCGTCTCAACTTGCTGATCTACTTAAAAGGGCAGTGTACTTAGAGTCGGGTCAGCGTACTTGAAGGGGCCTTGTGCATCTCTGTCTCTCACACACACAGAGTATGTGTCTCTGTCTCTGTCTGCTATGCTGTCTCCCCTCCCTCCATTGGTGCTGCCTTGTAGGGTGTGAGGCTACATTAACAACAATGTGTTAACCCAGGGGTAGGCAACCTATTGCACGCATGCCAAAGGCGGCACGCGAGCTGATTGTCAGTGGCACTCACACTGCCCGGGTCCTGGCCACCGGTACGGGGGGATCTGCATTTTAATTTAATTTTAAATGAAGCTTCTTAAACATTTTAAAGACCTTATTTACTTTACATACAACAATAGTTTAGTTATATATTATAGACTTATAGAAAGAGACCTTCTAAAAACATTAAAATGTATTACTGGCACGTGAAACCTTAAATTAGAGTGAATAAATGAAGACTCGGCACACCACTTCTGAAAGGTTGCCGACCCCTGAGTTAACCATTGAGGGCTCAGCTGAATGCTAGGTCATCATTTAGCAGTAAGGCATTACCTGGGAAATATCCCACCCTCTTCCACCCTCTGACTTCACCACCTCAACCAAGCTTCACAATCATCATTGCTGTGTATAGTATTAAATTGTTTAAAACTTATACTGTGTATATATATATATATATATTGCTGAAGAGATGTACTACAGTGCTTTGTACTAATTGGAGTTTCCTAAATGCTGAAGGTTTATATATATATAGTCTTTTGTCTGGCAAAAAAAATTTCTCTGGAACCTAACCCCCCTACCCCCCATTTACATTAATTCTTATGGGGAAATTGGATTCGCTTAACATCATTTTGTTTAAAGTAGCATTTTTCAGGAACATAATTACAACGTTAAGCGAGGAGTTACTGTATATAACAGGGGTAGGCAACCTATGGCACGTGTGCCGAAGGCGGCATGCAAGCTGATTTTCAGTGGCACTCACACTGCCGGGTCCTGGCCACCGGTCCGGAGGGCTCTGCATTTTAATTTAATTTTAAATAAAGCTTCTTAAACAGTTTAAAAACCTTATTTACTTTACATACAACGATAGTTTAGTTATATATTATAGACTTAGAGAAAGAGACCTTCTAAAAATGTTAAAACATATTACTGGCACATGAAACCTTAAATTAGAGTGAATAAATGAAGATTCGGCACACCACGTCTGAAAGGTTGCCGACTCCTGGTATATAAAATGCTGACACAAGCATATCTAAACTAGGGAAACTAATAAGAGATTATTGTTTTAGCAGATATTTTCTGTTGGGGGAAATCAACATGGAAGAATGATTGTGGGGTAAGAAAGACCCACTTAGAGATATTATCTTGAAGAATTGTTAGTCCTCTCAGCTGTAAATAATCATGCCTTCTCATATGAGTCAGGTAAACTGAGACTGTATAGAAATTATATCACAACATATGTTTCTGGGAGAATTTTCTTGGCAACTAGGTTTCCTTTGTCTGAAACCCTATATAATAATAGTGATATGAAAACTTAGGTTGGGGGGAATGAAAATTGTGCATCCCTTCCAGACAGTAGCGGCGCCAGCTTTGCCGGCGCCCTAGGTGGCGGAAGGTCCCGCCCCTGAAATCCCGCCCCCAACAGCGGCGGCGGAAGGTCCTGCCCCCAAAGTTCTACGGGCGGCAGGGGCGCAGGCGCCCCCATAATAGCAGCGCCCTAGGCGACCGCCTAGGTTGCCTAATGGGAGCACCGGCCCTGCTTCCAGATGCAGGACACACACATATCCAGCTCTTAGTCTGAAAACAAAGGGTGGTAATGTATCTATTTATTTCTGTATTCTGTATAGTGTTGTATTAATCTCTGATTAATACTCTTAAATTAAATATTTTCAATTAAGTCTATTTTAACAATCTCGAGTCGTTAACTCAGACACGCAACACCTCTGTCCCCCCAAGGGAGAAATGTGCAGTGAAGTGTCTTTTTTGCTATTTTTTTTCTTTTGTTTTTAATTTATTACATGAATATAATTGTTGCTATGTGTTTATATTACAGAAGTCAAGATCAAAGAAATGTTCCTTACACTTGGAGCAGAAAGTGGTGAGGTTTCTAATGGGCCTTAGTTCCTTGGGGAGTTAATTGCACAATCTTGGACCACTCCTAGAGGAGGTTCTGTCTCCCACACAGCCAGCCTTTATTATTACCATTGAGAAATCCAGTGTGCCAGTGGAGCAAAGTTGTCGACCACGATCTTTGTCCCAGAGCTTTAGATCTTGATTCAAAATTCTATGAGCAGCCAGTGTAGAGAGCAGAGGACAGGTGTGAGTTCTCACACTACCCTGTGTTGCTGAAGAGATGTACTACAGTGCTTTGTACTAATTGGAGTTTCCTAAATGCTGAAGGTTTCATGTCCAGATATATCTCATTGCTGTAGTAAAGTTGAGAGATGACAAAGCCATGAATATCTGAAGTCACGTCTTCGACTGTCAGGATGGGACAGAGTCTCCTATCCAATTGGAGACGGTAAAAAGTGTTCCCATCATAATGTTGGTTATCATTGCCACCATAGTAGGTGCTGTTATGTGAGAGCTCATCGAGAAATCCAAGAGTACTCCTAGACTATGGACTGAATTGATCAACTGTTGATGTGTATCTTCAATGATGAAGCACTGTAGCTACAAGTGCTTAAAATACTTTCCTCTGCCCACCAGCATCACCTCTGTTTTGCTCAGTTTTAGCTTCAGCCAGATGCCGTTCATCCATGGGTTGATCACATCCAAGCACTGGTCCATTTTGGGGGTAGTTTTGTGGTTGTATGTGGTGAAGGATAGGTAGAGCTGTGTGTTATTTTCATATTTCTGGCACTTGAGTCCATGTTGCCTGAGCAGTTTAGTTAATGGTTACATGTAGATGATGAATAGACTGGAGAGAAAAAAAAGAATCCTTGTGGAACCCCATATGTGTGGGGTCTAGTGGTGACGATGAAGTTTCCCCATCAGTACTCTTTGGGTGTGTCCCTCCAGGAAGGACTCCAACCATATTAGTGCATTACCCATAAACTCTATTACTCTATTTTAAGCATTGAGAACCCAGTCTTGCTCCCACTGACGTCAATGGCATAATTGCCATTAGCTTGAATGGTTCAATATCTGGCCCCTAATATGGGCCAATGGATCCAGTTATGATGGGTGTGCTTTGGTAATAGGACATCAAGTGTTCACTAAGAGGGAGCTCCTTTATATATAATGTAGTAAAAAAGACTTAGAGACCTACTATAGGGTCAGATTCTATTCTCATTTACACTGATGCTAAATTTATTTTTTGTTTTAAGCTCATTCAAGCGAGAGAGTTTTCTACCATTCTGATGTAACTTTGAAAGTCCGTTTAAGGTTCCTTGGAGAGAAGCTTATGACCAAAGATAAAGCTGATTCATAACTACTCACATCTATGTGACTTCTAATATCCTGCATGCTCAATAAGCTTCTACTAGAAATATAGAAGCCCACTCTCATTATTACTTATGGGAAATCAATGTAATTGCTAATCCTATGAAATGCTATTACCATCATCACCGAGGTAAGGGATCTACCATTTTAGCAGTTGTCATCTGAGCACTCATTAGAAATTACTAATTTGTCACAGAATCACAGTAAGTGGAAATGAGCACCCTGGGTGAGACATGATGATGACTGTATTCTACTCCAATAATGTGCTTGCTGGAACCATATGGCTAGTATAAATATTTTCCTATCTCCAGGCAGCTTAAGAAAGAACTATGCTATGTCAGTGCTGGAAGTGTTAATGTAAAAAAAACTCTTGGAATTGTTTTACCACTGTGAGTGTGGGGAGAACTTTAACATGGAGAGCACAATAGAGCTACTTCAAACGTATCTCGGTGTAAATGAAAGCCAAATCTGGCCAGGCATAAAATACAAGAGGAAAAATGCAAACAAAATAGACTGCAGGAAAACTTCCTTAATGAAAAACTAAGTAATATCTTGGGAATTCTAACAGAAAATGTGTGCTACAGTGGAAAGTAAAGATATATTTAATAATTATTTAAATTATTATTACAGAATTTTAAGGTGTCTTGTAGACCTGTCTGTCTCAAGAGGTCAAACCATCTACATTTAATATTTAGTATCAAATTTTCAAACTACTTTCAATCTGGTCTTTAAATTTGCTTCTGGATTATTTATTAATTATTATTATTATTATTATTATTATTATTATTATTATTATTTTATTTTATTATTTTATGTTTTTACATCTCTTTGTTATCATTCTTCGTGCAGTTTTCCTTGCAAAGCAATTTTGTGCATGAGTAACAGTAGGGGGAAATTAGTATGGGGGAAATTAGGTTTAGGTTTTGTAATGACCCAACCACTCCCAGTCTTTATTCAGGCCTAATTTGATAGTGTCCAGTTTGCAAATTAATTCCTGTTCTGCAGTTTCACGTTGGAGTCTGTTTTTGAAGTTGAAGAATTGCCACTTTAAGGTCTGTTATTGAGTGACCACAGAGATTGAAGTGTTCTCCTACTGGTTTTTGAATGTTATAATTCCTGATGTCAGATTTGTATCCATTTATTCTTTTGCGTAGAGACTGCCTGGTTTGGCCAATGTACATGGCAGAGGGGCATTGCTGGCACCTGATGGTATATATCACATTGGTAGATGTGCAGGTGAACAAGCCCCTGATGGTGTGGCTGATATGGCTAGGTCCTATGATGGTGTCCCTTGAATAGATAGATGGACAGAGTTGGCACCGAGGTTTGTTTCAGAGTTTGGTTCCTGGGTTGGTGGTTTTGTTGTGTGGTGTGTAGTTGCTGGTGAGTATTTGCTTCAGGTTGGGGGGCTGTCTGTAAACGAGGACTGTCCTGTCTCCCAAGGTCTGTGAGAGTGAGGGATCATCCTTCAGGATAGGTGGTAGATCCTTGATGTTGCGCTGGAGAGGTTTTCGTTGGGGGTGATGGCTAGTGGTATTCTGTTACTTTCTTTGTTGGGCCTGTCTTGTAGTAGGTGACTTCTGGGTACCCTTCTGGCTCTGTCAATCCATCTAAATCTCATTTCCCCCAAACTCATTTCCCCCTACTGTTACTTCTTGTCAACTGTTTGAAATGGGCCACTCTCATTGCCACTACAAACGTTATTTTTCCTCCCTTGGTATCCTACTGTTAATTGAATTGTCTCCTTAGACTGACCTCACACTTGATAAGGCAACTCCCATCTTTTCATGTATTTATATCTGCTCCTGTATTTTCCACTCCATTCATCTGATGAAGTGGGTTCTAGCCCACAAAAGCTTATGCCCAAATAAAATTGTTAGTCTCTAAGGTGCCGCAAGGACTCCTCATTGTTTTTGGTTATAAGTGGCCATTTTTTGCAGGAAAGAAGGTGTGAGCAAAAAATCTACATCTTGACAAAGAAACAGCTTGGGGTTCCCATCCACAGTGACTTTGTCTCCTGAACCTCAACTGGAGATGATTCTCAAAGAAGAGAAAGAACTAGAAGAAGGGAGAGCAGAGGCCCCAAATGATCTTTTCCTTTCTCTCTACCCATGGCATTGACGATACTCGAAGAACAAAGGAAGCAGCATTGGATTTGGGGAGGGATCCTGACTGAAAAAAAATTCAACCAGTAAGATTGCTGAAACATGTGGTGCGAGAGACCTTTGCTTTGAATTCATTTAGCTTGTTAAGTTAGGGATTTGTTTTGTTTTGCTTTTATTTTCTTGTAACTAATTTTTCCTTGTATGCCTCATTACATGTAGTCACTTAAAATCTATCTTTTGCAGTTACTAAATTTGTTTTATTGTTTTACCGAAACCAATGTGTTTGGATTGAAGTGTTTGGGAAATTCCATTTGAGATAACAGGAATTTATATAAAATATTTATAATAAAATGACTGACTTTATATGAGCTTGAATTGTCCAGGAGAGAGCTGGGCAGTACAAGAGTTACATTTCTGGGGAAAGTCTGGGATTGGGAACTTGTTGGTGTTACTCTGCAGTGTAATTCAAGAGTGGCTGACTATAGGACTCATACAATATAACTGAGAGTAACCTACATGCTGAAGGGTGTGTGTGAGCACACCAGGAGTGGTTGCTCTCACAGCAAAGTGATGTAAAAGGCACCCCAGGTTGGAGAACTGAGGGGACACAGCTGTTCATTGGTCCAGATTGTACCCTGGGTAATGTCCCAACAAGTTCATCCTATTCTTCTCTCTGCACCATTAGCAGGAAGCATTGCTGAAACACAACCTCAGGTGTTTCAGGTCAGTATCTTTTTCTCCTTCTGTAAGTGCTTCATATCCTCTCAGGAGCCTGTGATCCTCTTGATGTTTAAGGCATTAACCTGTTCTTTATAATATCAAGCATTCCCCACAAAGATATTACACAAAGTTCTCACTGTCACCTTTGTATGCATCCTCAAGCAAACTGTTGCTCTGAACAAATAATTTTGGTTCCTGTTTAGCTCACCTAGGTTTAACTGTTCTAGAAGATGTATATGTAACAATGCTTCCAGTTGGTTCATCTGAAGGGACTGAACCTGAAATTTCTGGAGCTAAAACTATGAGCATCTACTGTCTGACCTAAAAGACCATTTCCATTAGCTGAAAGGCAGTAGCAGATTCATAATCCAAAATACATGTATTAGGCATTAGAGCAGGCAAAGAGCTGATAGCCTGGATTATACATATGGACAACATTTATCCTCACCCCAGACTTAAGCTCATTTTGAAGTAAGCATCCCCCTCCAAGGTGTGTGTGCTCCTTGTTCTTGCCTAACAACCCTGCTCCTGCATGTCAGTTACTCTGGCTGGCTGTGTTAACCTGAACTTCCTATCTCCCTTACATCTTAGGCTACGTCTACACTTGGAGCCAGTCCTGTAGACATACTTGTCCTAGCTCTCATCAAGCTAGCATGCTAAAAATAATGAATCTGCAGTAGCAAGCTGAGTCAAGTACTAGCTGACATGAGTCTAAACCCACCTGGACCCGGAGGGTGCATCCTCATGGCGGCCAGGTCAATATATAACTCAGATCTTTCCCAATAATCATGCTGCAGCCAGTCCTTTCATATCTAAAATCTAAAGGTTTATTCATAAGAGAAAAGAAGGAGAGAGTTAAGATGGTCAAAGAAGTCATGTACCTACAATCATTGCAAAGTTCTTGGATCAGGTTTGTAGCAGTGATGTTATAGGCTGCTGGCTTGTAAAGTCTCTGGTAACTTCCAAAAGATCAATATGCTCCCTTTAGTATAAGTCCATAGATCCGAGCAGGAAAGAGGCAAAATGGAGATGCTTCCAGGGTCTTTTATACCTTCTCCCATGTGGAGAGAATGCTCTCCGTTTGTAGAAAATTACAGGCGCAAGATGGAATCTAGGCTCACATGAGCAAGTAACATGCCCTTACATGCTTTGATGACTCACAGGAGCAGCCATCACCCATATTGTGGCTAAAGCATCCACAAGAAGGCTCACTTGGCAGGATGAATTTCTTCTATGGCCCATTGTGAGAGTTAATTTCCTTTAATGGGACATCAAGCTTGAATAGTCCATTCACAATGGCTGGTTAGAGTGGATGTAAACTCCCTTGTGCGTGTTGTGCAGGAATACAGCACATAGATAGGATGCCAATATATAGTCAATATTTATCATTTCAAATACAAAAATAATACATGCATATAAACAGGATATTCATACGCAGCCAATCATAACTTTTCCATTAACACTTTACATGACATACTTTGTACAAGATTTGTTGCAATTGTCTAACAGTGGCAATATTAATGATATAAATGGTCATGTTTCAATCATACATTGTCACACCTACCACCAGGGAAAGTTTGTCCTGAACCCCCTTAGTTAGAAGCTGGATTGTGCCATGAAGCATAATGAGATCAGCTCTGATGTCCACATGGCCAGCCAACACATAGCATTGGAGTGAGAGGAAATCTTAGCAAGGACATAGGAGCAGTTCCCTACTCTCACAGAAATTGGAGTAGGGTTACAATTAATGTTCATATTGAACAAAAAAAGGACTTTACTTTTAAAAATCTTATGCAAAAGAATCCCATACAGTCACACTGATGTAAAACTGGGGTAGCGAATCAGACCCCTTTAGTGATCTCAGTCAGAATATTGGACAAGGCAAACTTACAGAAGCCAGAAGTTAAATGTAATGGGAAAATGGATATCACATTATGTATAACCCTTTTTACAGCCTGCTTATCAAACACAACATCCAATATTAATCCTGAGAACAACTCTCCACATTTGCTTGCTTTCAGATATACAGCAGTAGCAGTAAGCCATATGTGATTTTTATGTTTTGATAGATTTCCAGCAATTCTAGGAGACAGTGAAAGAAATCATATGGGTAACGGTCAAGCTGGAACAGAATATACAAAGAAGAGAAGTATGAAGAATTTGAGCTCAGCAAGCATAATGCAAATGGTTATTTAAAGAGAAGGGGAAGATATGGATAATCAGAAATAAGCATTGTTTTAAATTTGTGTACAGTAGCACAGAAAAAAAATCAGATCACCAGTTAGTCGTATAATGTAGTTTTTCACTCCTATAATGTAAAACACTGTAATTTTAAAACACTGGTAGAAGCCCATCGCAACGGTCCTAGATTACTGTGTATAAAATTATGTGCTTGTTTCTTTTTGAAGAGGTTGCTGCATAGTTCTAGCCTGTTGATATCCTAAACAATTTCAAACTGTTTAGAATGTACATTATGGCCCTGTGTACATGTTAAAATAATGCTTAATAGCATACTACTTTTAAAATAATTAACAATTAACACATACATAGTGCATTGCATATACACAACAACTGCATTTAAAGCAAGAGAATCTCAGACTAGGTTGCCCCCTCCCACAGGAAAAACCTGCAAGAGGGTTTCTAGGGGAGGCAAACTTCCAAGGCACACTCCTCTCAGGATATTACCCACATTGTTCCAGTGGGGAACCATGTTTGCTCTGCCACTTACCTTCAGCAAACAAACGGTTTCTGATCCTAACATCTACAGGTCCTCTGAGATTGTTGTGGATCTGGGGTATACCCTAGTTATATACCCACAGTATATCCTTCATGTGTGTATGGACGTAATGTCCTGTAGATTTCTCATCTCCCTGGAACCATGGCCCAATCAGACCTAGGCTGCCAGTGACTTTTTTGACCGCAGCTGCCCCAGTAACACCTGTGAAAAGCAGGAAGTTCACCAGTGTAGAAGTGACTCCATGACATTTTCAGTAATTTGGGGGATTACTTCTGTGATGGGTTGGATCACAGAAACCCCCTTGGGAGCTGCCAGCTGATGTGCAATGGCTACCTCTGTTCCTGTTCTCCCTGCCAGCTCAGTGGTTTCAGCTCCCTGTCTTGCTGAAGCCAGACACGCCCGTCTGCTCCAGCCACAGACCCAGGGTCTGAATCACCTGTCCCAAAGCTACAGGTTTACCTGAAAACAGCTCACAGTAGTCTGCTTGCCCTTAGCACTCAGATGCCCAATTCCCAATGGGGTCTAAGCCCAAATAAATCCGTTTTACCCTGTATAAAGCTTATACAGGGTAAACTCATAAATTGTTTGCCCTCTATAACACTGATAGAGAGATATGCACAGCTGTTTGCTCCCCCAGGTATTAATACATACTCTGAGTTAATTAATAAGTAGAAAGTGATTTTATTAAATACAGATAGTAGGATTTAAGTGATTCCAAGTAGTAACAGACAGAACGAAGTAAGTTACCCAGCAAAATAAAATAAAATACGCAAATCTATGTCTAATTACACTAAATATAGATAAGATCCTCACCAGTTCCAAAATGTTCCCTTTTACAGGCTGATCTTCTTTTAGCCTGGGTCCAGCAATCACTCACACCCCCTGTAGTTTCTGTCCTTGTTCCAGTTTCTTTCAAATATCCTGGGGGGGGCGGGAGTGGAGAGGCTTCTCCTTTAGCCAGCTGAAGACAAAATGGAGGGGTCTCCCACGGGTTTAAATAGACTGTCTCTTGTAGGTGGAGACCCCCTCCTCACCCTCTGTAGAATCCAGACACAAAATGGAGATTCGGAATCACATAGGCAGGTCACATGCCCATGCATGACACAGGACTTGCAGGTAGCAGCCATTACCCACATTGTATCTTGCATGTCTCCAGGACGACTTTTTATGTGGATTGGAGCATTCCAAGATGCATTGTTCCCCGATCAGGTACTTAACCTAGTGAATTCCTTCCTAAAGAGGCTGACCAAATGCCTCACAAACCTTACCTAGAGATCAAGCAAGAATACAATCAATATTCTTAACCTCAAGTACAAAATGATATATGTGTACAAAAGGGATGAATAGATATAGTAGACCATAACCTTCACAGAGATATGTACCTGGCACAGGCAGCACAAAACATATTCAAGTTATGTCATATTCCCACAAAGCCTTATGCGGGGGTACCGTCACAACTTCGACAACAAAATTAAGAAGAGTGTGTTTCACCCTTAAATGCCTGTTTAATTTCTCAGCAAACATCTAGCACTGCAGTCAGGGCTAGCTCCAGGCACCAGCTCAGCAAGCAGGTGCTTGGGGCGGCCAAGGGGAAGGGGCGGCACATCGGGCTCTTCGGTGGCAATTCGGCAGCGGGTCCCTCGGTCCCTCTCGGAGGAAAGGACCAGCCGCCGAATTGCCACCGAAGAAGAAAGTGGCGCGGTGGAGCTGCCGCCAATCGTGATCGCGGCTTTTTTTTTTTTCTTTTTTTGCCGCTTGGGGCGGCAAAAACCCTGGAGCCGGCCCTGACTGCAGTCTAGGGATAATCCATGTGATGAGTGAAAATTAAGTCAGAAACTTGAAAAGTTCATTGGGCAGAGTAAGATGAATGGCTGTGCACTTTCTAAGGGTCTTTTTTTTCCAACATACAGTTGATGGCTTCACAGAAATAGAACAATCTGTGACTGTAGATAACAATGGAATATCCTCTTAAAGCTACTGCACAAAGTAACTGTACAGAATATTGAAAGTTCAAATTAAAGAGACATTTCTTGCAGGTCTCTGAAGTTCAGTGCACATTTCTTTTTCTTTCTATGCCACAACTTTCTTTTTCTGCTCTTTTTATAAAATTTTACTTTAGTAAATGAACTGTGTATTTAGTCCTGCTGAGACCAAGGTTCTCTTTGATTTGAAAAGTGATGCATTATAGAAATCGTTTAGTCTCTTAAAATAAAGCAGATACAGGGACTGGGGCTTGCTGCTGCTGCTGCTGTTACTTCTAATTCTTCCATTCTTTGGAATATCCCTAAGGAACCAATAAACATTGCTATGAAGGCATATCTGATGTAGCTCTCCCTGAGATCTTAAGCCCTAAGAATTCTTCTGCCTCTTGGAGACAAAGTAAAAATGTCAGGGGACCCAAAAGGAATGATGATGCTTGTCCTTCCTCACACAAAGTGAAATTGGCACATCTGGGTCACAATCAGACCACAGAAGCATATTCTCCCACATTCTTAACCAGTTAAGATTACTCTCTGGTAACTATTTTTAGAATTTTCCAAATCAATCATTATACTGATTGGCCCCCAGTAAAAATATTAATTATACATTAAGAAAAAGGCATAAGATAACATTAGCTATAATGATTAATTCTGAGCTCTTTCCAGTCAGGAGGGGCAGAAGTCTACATTAAGAGCTAAATTCAGATGATTTGCCCCAACATGACATTACCTATTACCATAAGTTATAGATAGCATAATAATTTCGTGCACTCTCTATGTTGTTCAATGCTGTGTTGAAGTTCACTTAGCTACTTTGCCTCCATAACTAATTTTTACTAGTCACATTTCCATAATGGGGCAGGCATGTCTATGATGCATTGAAAATTTGGAGTACCATAGAATGCTTCTTGGACCTCAGTCATCATTACTCTCAGGCTGATTTCTTTCTCTTTCTCTCCTGTTGCACTGTAGTGGTCACATGGCACTTGTGTTTGTTTGCATAGCAAACATTACAAGAATGGTTATGATAAGAGCTCTGGATCAAATGGAGCTTTTAGGTATAATTTGAACTACATCTTTCAGCAACAGGAGCAAAAATTGACTTTGCTGGTGAAAACTGCTGTAGTTTTACTGATGCTTGGTTCAAATTGAGAAAAGGAAGGGCAATCATCATCATTCCTTTATTGTCCCCTGAATTTTTTATTTTGACTCACAGAGGCATTTGAGTTCTTTGGGTTTAAGATTTCAGGGTGTAAATGACAGAAGAATCGCCTGTTAAGTTCCTTGGTGATGTGGGCTAGAATTGTAGTTGGAAAATGGGACAAAATAGCAAGGGGACAACTATTAAGAATATCAGTGGGTAGATTGCTGGCTTGACAAATCTCCACAGAATCATGTAAGGTAACTCAGATGCACATAAATAAATCTGAAGGAGGACAGGGTACAGTATCAGAGATATCAACCAGATAGAGTGGTGAGAATATAGAAAGCATTGTGGGAAATGTGAAGGAAAAGCAATTTGCTAGCCGTGCTTTATGGGACAACAATATCAGAGGCACTGGAGATGTACATATAATGAAATCAGATGATACAATGCAACATGGACCATATAGAGATCCAGAGACCCCATAATAAAATGCACAGGGAAACTGCAGCAATGGATTTGTAGGAAGTTATTCAATCAGTGGAAGGTAGGCTTAACAAACCCGGAAGAAGGTACAGAGATGTCTGCGACTAGAAACAAGGTATCAAGGTGTCTTGGAATTAAGGTGTCTTGGAATCAAGACAGGCCCTGCCAACTACACTGCAGTGCACATAACTAATTTGTCTGCACAACTAGTTTGTTCTAGTCAGATTGCAATAGCTGAGGAGACATGTCTGGAAAATAAGAAAAAAGGGCCTTGGCCAGTTCCTGAAAGCTTAATCACTTTCACTCTCAAGGCTGATGTCTCTCTACATCACAATCACAAAATACTTTATCTCACATTTAAAAGTTCATGTATGCCTGTTCTACACCTTACCCTTATTTTCATATCAGTAAAGTGACAGTGTGTTTTGTTAACAGATCACTGTAGAAGATGAGCACATAAGTGGCCACAATGGCCACTTAGCAGGCAGAGCTTCAGGGCTGCACTTAACAATAAATACATGCACAATTACAATATTTCAAAGGTTTTGTATCTTGCCTGATAGACTCATAGAAGTTAATCAATGTCTACCTGGGCCAGCTCCAGGTTTTCTGCCACCCCAAGCTGCAAAAAAAAAAAAAAAGGTGATCGGCGGCAGCTCAATCCTCTCTTCCTCTTCTGCGGCACTTCTGCGGCAATTCAAAGAGGAAGAGAGGGACTGAGGCACCCGCCAACGAATTGCCGCCGAAGACCCCGGACGTGCTGCCCCAATAGCGGACGGAGCGCTGCCCCTTTGAATTGGCCGTCCCAGGCACCTGCTTCCTTAGCTGGTGCCTGGAGCCGGCCCTGATGTCTACATTGACCAGCAACAACAACCTGTCCTCCCCATCTCAGTCCCTTTTGGGTAACCTGGCTATTGGGAGTGTCTTATGCCTAATACCACACAGTTGCTTCTATTGTACAATCTACATTTTCTCTTCGTTTAAGGACCCACACCATTGACTTTTGTTCTACGAGGTGAATATGGGACAGCTCCTCCAGTGCATTATGACCACTTTTGCTCTACCATAATCTGGTTGAAAATGCCTGGCAGAGAATTCCCCTGTCAGAGACGAACTCCCTGCTGAAACAACTATACTGCAGTCAGGTTCTGTGCATGGGATCCCTCCCTAGTCCAGCATTAGGGGATAGGGCTACTGGGAATAAGGATAGGTTTTGGTAGAAGTTAGAACACAGTTCCACTAAGCTAATCCTCCACTGGCATTTGGTCCATTGAGACCCTATATCAATAAAGCAACTTAGAACAGCCCAGTAGCTTCTTTAAATTGCACAAGGGATAAGAATATCCCTGAGAATTAAGGAGTCATATTTTATTTTCTGATTCCCGCCCCCGCATCTCTAGAATATAGCCTTATATTTTTAGAAATGTTAACTAACTCCATATCCAATAGACATATATTGAAACTCAGCCGATCCCTAAGTATGCTGGCCTCCTGGAATAATATAGTGTAACAGCTTCAGAATTCCTAGTCAGTTAAAGGAAAGCTACAAGTGAAATGAAGCTTAGTCCATAATAGACAACTCTATAGCTATACTAAAACAGCTCACAAATGCTGTAATTTAACATTTAACTTGCTTTCAAATTAAAGGGAAAAAATCAGCACAAGAAGCTACTTGCACTATATGCCTTTGTGCAGCTTCTATTAAAAATGTACAAACAACATTGTTATGCTAGACACAGAAAAGCACTTTCCCAAATGTCATATTAAACGCATTACTAGGAAAATGACAAGGCTCTCTACTGTGATTGCTCTTTCTTCATAATAAAGGTGAAAATTACAGTGCCTCAGAGCTTAAAATGAGATGTGATTGGAGTTAGATGAATTGGTGCTGATGAATATTCATTTGTACTGGTATGCCTGTGTGTGCGAGTGTATGTGCAAAGACATGATTACATGTGTATGTTTCATCTGCATTGTTAGCATGTATTCAGCAGGACAGAACCTTTCCTCAGTCACACATGTACAGCTTCCACAGAAGTCAATGGCAAATATGTGCATGCACTTGAAGGCAGAATTTGGCATTTATGGGTAAAATCTTGGCTCTGTTAAAGTCAGTGGGAATTTCGCCATTAACTTAAATGGAACCAGAATGTCACATCTATTTATTTTGTTTTAGCAAACTGAACAATGTGTTTAGACTATCTGTTGTCATTTGGTAAGTCCCCCAGATACCATGGTAACGTGCATGGTATAGATTGGATTAGACTAATGGAACAAATTAATAGGCAGATACACAGACAGTTGGAGAACACTTTCCTCTTTCTTTTTAACCTTCTCTATATTAATGAATTGCATGGCTGACTCTTACACTGGTACGCAAATTGCAGTGATGCTGCAAGAGGAGCAACTGTGTACATACATAGCACTCTCTTTACTGGTACAGTTGTGCTGCATTGTGGACATAATTTATGGCATAGCTGTCCATTGCTGCTCCATCACTTTTTTTTTTCTACTGGTATGCTAGACACACTTACATGTTTATATGTTACAAGGGAAATTAGCAGGTTTGGGGAAACTAGGCCACCAATATGACATGTGTGTTGAAGGGTGTCCAGGAGACTGTTGGGGAGTGTTTTATTTATCATTCATATAGTTATATTGTTACTGTGTTCCCTTTTCCCTAGTAAAGTTTCCCTTGTTTTGTACACAGACTGAGTGCTTGTGAAAGGGGAAGTATTGCCTGTTAAGGGCACATAGAGATGATATTTTGTGACATCAGAATAGGTGGTTAGAGGCATGAGCTAGTGGTGTTTGAGGGACCCCTAACTGTGTGAATCTGGTTCCTTGTTCCTGCTGAAAACACCTAGCTACACTAACACGTTCGTGAATACGTTCTCCCACTAGTTGTTCAGCCCTAATCATTAGCTCTTAGGCCTACAAGTGGGGAGTGGAGGGAGTACAAAACAAAGAACTCATCTTAGAGTACATCAAAGCCTGGGTTTTATATGAAGTGTCAACAGTAGCAGCTTCTGAAACCAAAGCAGCCTAAAAACAAAATCTCTGAAGGTTTTTTGTGCCTCTGCATTTTCACAATGTTTAATATCCTTTAAATTATCTGCTAATTTCATAATATATTTAAAGCACCAGTACATTTCCCCTTGTGTTGGGTGATACCTTAGGACTGGCAAAATATCAGGAATGCTCCAAAAGTATATACAAAAAATATCAGCATCTTCCAAAAGAATTTGAGAAAATTCCACTGTAACAGCCAAGAATATGGGTGAGCAGGGCAACCATTACATTCCTCTTGTTTTACTAGTGACTGTCATCTCTGGCTGTTGATTTCTTACTATTTATGTCATGGTTTATAATGAGCAGAAAATAATAAGTACCAAGTAGAGTCAGGTGAAAATGCTGGCTGAGAAGAAGATGTAGTCAGGCATTCTACATAATTAGGTCTGCTCTTTGCTAACCTTGGAAGCAAAATCTGGAATAAAACAACTATGCTGTATTCCAAGATATAATGAGCAACCTGTATATTTTAACAAGAAACATCATCATGATTTTAAATGTAGCGAAATCCTTAACTGGTATTAAGAATGTAGCACAAATTTGTTTACCTCTGTGGTATGCATTATATAATCTAATTGGAGGGGAAAATGTTGAAGGTTAATATTTCTACATCAAAGTATGAATTCATGCAATATTTATCCTAGAGAAAAGATTGAAGTTATATTAAATAAATAGCAGAGACACACGGTACATAGAAAAGTACTATGGCATTGGTGTTCTGAATGAAATGGAAAAGATTAAGGAATTAAAATTTAAACAGATCGGGCATATCCTCAGCTGGTGTAAATTGTCATAGCTCTATTGACTTTGATGGAATGATGACAATTTACACCACCGAGGATCTGCCCCATGATGGATTATAGGTTGAGATTTTCAAAGGAATTGAAGGGAGTTAAATCCCATTGAAAACCTTTTGAAAATCTCATACATTTATGACTGAGCAGAGCATGTCAGGGATAAAGGAGAGAGGGGAGAGCTTTGTAAGAAACAGTCTCAGTGGGGCAGACCTCAGTTAGTATAAACTGGCGTTGTTCCATCAGAGTCAACACAACTGCACATCCATTTCTACCAGCTGAGGAGCTGGCAAGGTAACTCAAGACGTAGTGTGATTATAACAGCTGATTCTTGTAGAAGCTTTTTGCTTCCCTCACAGAAAATAAATAAATAAAGACTTATCAGGTATCTAATCCTTCATGTCTGACTTGGGCAAATTATCCCACTGAACATGTGAGTTAGGTGAGCAGTTCTTGACACCACATGATGTTTACAAATTGATAAACACCAATTCTAATTCTCATTGGAAAATGCAGCATGACGGGCTGGCTTACCCTGGTAAAGCTTATATGACCTATTCAGATGGAACTGGGAGGAGTCTGAGTACACACAACACTTACTCTCTTGATTCAAACGGAAGAGGTTGTAGGTGCTGGATACTCTAGTCCCCCACCTGAAAAAAATGGACCAGATCTGCTGCTGTAAATCACCACATCTCCTTTAATCAGCTGAGGATTTGGCCTTAAATAATCAGGCTTGGCAATTAAAAGTTTATTAAAAACCTTTACAACTTTCAACAAGATATGAGTGTCAAAGGGCCCAAAGGAGTTAGATGCCTAACTCCTATTGGGCTCTGAGTTCTCCCTTTGAAAATCCTAGCTATGGAACCCGAAGAACATTTTCAAGACTTACAATTGCGGCTACTGTTTGTCTCAAAATCTTTAATTACAAGCCCTAGTATTTGTTCAGGGGGCATAATTCTCACATTTTGGATGTACATGTCTCTATAGCTAGCTTAATTCCCTTTTTAACTTTATGCTCACTTTGTTTTGGTCACATGGGTTTTGTATGCACTGATTCTGGTGTAATTCCATATACCCTGTTCTGCTGACCACAGAAATCTCTAGCTGTTTCCAACTGAAGGTTATAGTGAAACTCTCCTTGACAGAACAGGAACAGGACTGGGCTCTAAATCCTAAGCGCTTTGGCCACGAAAAACATTTGGGCAAAGAGTTCAACTCTGCTGTCTTCTATTCTTGTCTATTCCTTTTCTTTCTTTTTATAACAAGGAAAGTCTGTGGGTATTTTAACCTTGAAATTTGACCCACTTTCCTCTCATACCTTGTATGCCTGGAGGAAAGTGTGTAGGTATCTGACCTTACGCTGCTCAGGCGTTCCATTACTCCACATACAGTATGTATTAACTACTTTCCCCCAAGATGTAGGATGCTGCATTTTTTTTTTTCCTTTTAGGGAATAGGTCTTAAGGCTAAAGTATTTCTCCACAGAAGTAGCATGATACAATCTTGGGAGCTCATTTATTCACTGTCTACTCATCTTTCCAAGAGTCTATACAAATTTATTCATGGATTATATTTTACCCTGGAACTGCTTGAAGAGAATGCAGAACAGGCCAGCCTTTCATTCTGAAAAATATGCATCTGAAATAGACTCATTCATTTGTTGTCTGCGGCTATGACTTTAACGTTTGCTGGGTTAGGATTTGGAGCCAGCTGAAGAGAAAGATAAAGAACCAGGAACAAGTGCAATCTTCCACAGCTCTGACTCAGTTTAATTTTGGCCCAAATAAAGTCAATTTATTCAAAGATTTTGGACATGTTTTTTTTTTAAAGTTACTCATGTATGTGCTGCTCACTGTGAGGGAAGATTGCAGAAGCAGGCCTTTAGCATTTAGGATTTTGGTTTTTAAAATTCTTTGTAAAGACTTCACGAAACTGCATTTTAAAAAATAGAGGGTTTTCATTTTCATTTTCACAACAGGTATTTACAAAAATATGAATGACAGAAAATGCCCCTCTCAATGCAAATGGAGAATATAGATGAATGCACTCGTAGATCTGTTGCATTTAGAATAATTTAGGATTAGGTCAATGAAAGTGGAATACATTTTTAAATGATGACACATTTTAAATTCTGGATGGTCATGTTCAAATCAACCCTTTGGTTGTCTTGAGAGAGAAAGGGCAAACAAACACCTTAAAAATGAACTATTTGAAAGGCAGCAACATGACTATAAAAATCCAAGAGCATGGAAAGCAACCCTATTGTCTTCCATGTCAGTGCTTTCTATCTGTCCCTTGGTGATCTGGAGGAACAATAGGAAAAGGAATAGAAAGTATGACTGGCCTGTGGCCTGGGTGTGTGCAAGAGAAAAAGAAGATGCTTTCTAACTAGTGCTAGTTGAGGGTCTCTCTGGAGTCCATTTCAAGTTTGCTGAGAGGGAGGTTGAACACCTGCAATGCTTTTCCTCTTTCTTCAAGAATTCCCAAACTCTCAGAAACCACAATAGATCAGCAGGGAGTCAGAATGAATATGTCTGCACTGCCTACAAACCTCAGAGTAGAGAGGAGGGAAATTGAAGTCTTGACCTAAGGTCAGAGTCTATATGGAAAAGGCTACTATCCAGATGCCATCTATATTGCAATCTCTCCTGCTTATTTCAGTTTGTTGGTAAATTACATGTACAGTAAGTCTTGTCCTTGAAGTCTCTCACTTCAATACTTACCAAACCTCGTTGTTAACCTTTTGCCTTCTTGAAAATTGATCACTTAGTCCTGTTCTTTGTTTTCATTCTCTTAGCTAGTTTCTAATCTGTGGCAGAACTGTACCTCTCACCTCATGACTACTTAGTTTCTGGAATAGCTTCCTGTGAGGGACTTTGTCAAAATCTTTTTTGAAAGTCCAAATAAATTTATATCTATCACTTCCCCTTTATCCATTACTTTGTTGAAACTCAAAGAATTGCAGTAGATAGAGGCGGTGTGATAGTGCTGAGTTTGCATATCATTTCCACTCAGCACAGCTCAATAGTCAATAGTCTTTAGTGGAGGGACACCATGGAATGGTTGGTGATACAGGATGGAGCAGATATGAGGATAGGGTACAAGGATTGAATAAGCAATCAAATGGCTTTAGACTTTAGATGTGAGCTTTCTCCATAGTAACTTGCAAACTTTTATTTGGATCAGATGACCTGGCAGGATCAGACTGTGCTCCGTGCCTTTTCTGAGAAAAAGGATTTGTATGTTCCACAAAAATCCTCTGTGTCATCACCCACACAAGGCTATTAATTTTGTCTCTTGATAATACAGTGTACAGTGAACACTGGAAGCACGTGATGGCAACTCATAAAATAAAAATAGCTGCATAGTACTGGAAAAAACCAGTGGGCAGAATGGAATGATAAGCCAGTTCTGTTTATTATTAAAGCATTATAGAAACTGATTTTTAAAGAGAGTAAATAAGTGAGCAGGAGTACTGATCCTGTGCTCTAACCAGCACACCATGCAACTGTGAACAGCAGTAGTAGAAAAAGTATCATTACATGTATTTGAGGTACCTGGAAGCAAGACATTTTGGAGCAATGCAAGCAGCAAGAGATCTTCACTGTCTGTCTCCCCATGCACAGCATTTCCCATCAGTCACTAATGTGTCATTCCTAACAGATGTTGTTTGGTCAACTGTTTTCTCAAACCCCATGAATCCACCAGAGAGCTGGGTATCTAAAGAAGGGGAAGTTAGGGTCTGGGAGAATGGAATTAGTCCCTTCCTCTATCTACAAAATTTACTTTTACCAAGATTCTTATTTTCTCACCAGCAGGGGGCTCTCCCTAAGAGGAGTATTGTGCAAGTGCAAAATGGCAAGACATTCATTTTTGTGAAATGTAACAAAGCCACCATTTGGCTGAACTATTTATTCAGCCATCAGAGTCAGACAGTCTTTTCTGTGCTCTGATTTTCAAAGACATCCAATCCAATCTCTCGCCTGTCCATTTTATAACTGACACTTCTTCTTCTCAATGAAGGAGGAAAGTGCTGATAAAATATAACTATTTTAAGAGCCTCAATTGAGTTCTCTTAAAATAAATCATTATGTGGTACTGGATTTTCTACAGCTGACATACTGTAAGCCCTTCCACAAAAACATGAAATCATTGGCGCTGGCATATTGCTGCCCTATATGTCTGTCAGTTGCAGATTAACAAAGTTTATCAAGCAGCAACAAGAAAAGGTAGATATCAAAGTACGCACTGCAGCATTCTAACAGCAATGTTGTTTTTGAAAGCTATTTCTTGAACGCACTGTCTTCCACAACCGTATGATAGGGGTGGGAGATGCCAAGAAGATTCTATGTCCTCTCCCTGCTTGGGGCCTCTGGGAGCTGGTACTATGTTTTCTGCTTCTCCCCATGGCAGCCATGGGATATTCCTGGGGAAAGGGCTTGAGACAAGCACAGCTTGGTGATGGCTCACTAATGGAAATGGGAAAGGTCTCTGATCATGGATCCCACCCAGATTGCTCTGCATTGGCCCAAAGAGGGCAACAACAGCTCTGAAATAGCACAAGGGACAGCACTACTTGTGCTCTTATAGCAGACCCATAGACTCCAACACGCACTGACGGTCAGGCCTGGGAACGCAGAAAACTAGGCCATGAAGTGCAAGTGACCTGAGGGGTTCATAATGATTATCAAGGTTCTATTGTAATGGAAGCACAAATTCTTTCCATCTCTGCTTTTTGTAGTGACAGCAGATCTCGATCGTTTAGTAATGCTTTGATCCTGTCTGGACATATTTACCCTTTTGCTGTATAGATGTATGTTCTCCCTCTATTTCTGCACTTGATGTATCTGAGACTTCCCTGCCTTGTCATCCTTGACATATAGCAGGGGTGGCCCAGTTAAAGTGTCGCTTGTGGAGAACCCCCGCCCCATTCTCCACCTACCAGACTGGATGGGGAGCTCGGAGATTCTTCCCTGTGGCTGGGTGGTGGGGTAGGGGCTTCTGCCCAGCGAGGAAGGGGCTCGGGGATTCAGCCCTGCAGGAGGTGCCTGCCAAGGCTCAGGGCTTCAGCAGGAGCAGGGCTGAAGCCCCAAGTCCTGGCAGGTGTCTCCAGCAGGGCTGAAGCCCCGAGCCCCAGCAGGTGTGCCTGGCTCTCGAACTTCTGAAGATTATCGTTTGCAGCTCAGAGGATCAGTAAGTTTGGCCACCCCTGACATATACATATGCTGAATGCGAATTTAGGTTTAAAAATCTCTTATTTGTAGGTCTTCTAAAGTGACCTCTGCCACTTATAGACTAACATATAGGGCGGATCATCTTGCCCTTAAATTATACTTTTTACGACTAAATATTTGGATCTCTCTGACTGAATTCTCATGTGTGTCTATTATTTTAGATGGTGATGTGAACGAATTAACTCTTTAAATCTGGAAGGCCTAGGTAAGGAGATGTCCGGCAATTCTTTCTACATGTTGCCAAATTCATGCTTAAATCTATTTCTGGTGAGAGTGTATTCTATTGCCAAAACTATCCTGCCTCTGACTTCCATGGATTTTACCCTCAAAACAGTTTCAGCATTCTGGTTGAATGCATAAATCAGATGGTGGTTTAGAGATGAAGTAGCAGGCTTTGGGCTTTCACCATATAAATGCTCACCACCAGCTTGAATTTCATAGTGGCATATACTGGCAGCCAGGGAACAGAGCATAGCAATGATAAGATTGAAGAGACCAGACCATAGCTATCTGCATTAAAATCACCCCAAGAATTAAATCAAGCCTAAGAACTAAGGAAGTTAAAATATACACTCTGCCATTACAGATATGTAAATAAAAAAAATATATAAAAATAATGTTAACCAATAATATATCTCTTTTCCCTACTAAGCAATATACAAGAACATATTATCCCTGAGTGCCAGGTATCATAGTCCAAGTTCTCTGCTTGTGAAAATGAGTGCAGCTCCAATTACTTTAGCTGAGTTTCACCATATACGCAAGCAAAAATAGTTTTTGCACTGCTGTGAGGAGATCTATTCCATGTTTAGGTGTTTGGTATGTAAAGACAACTCAATCCTTACATATGCAAGGGAGTAAGATATGTTTATTGTGGGAAATGAATTTGGTTCCCAATCTCCTTAACAAAACAAGACTTGTTGAATGTCATGTGGTTATTAATATTCTCACTTAAAGTACATGACAGGGATATCCGCCATATTGATAATGAACCAAGCATACCTCAATGATATGCATTTTTTCCAAAACATTTTCTACTCCCTTTTTCCAGTTTCAAGGTAGATTGATTGATTGATTGGAACCTGTGTATAAATATTTCTAGCAGTTAAGAAGGGCAGTTTTCCAACCTGGAAATTGCATGAAGAAGGCCTGAAGTAGATGTTGAAGCTCTGAAAATCTGATGCAACCAAGGAGGAGCATCAAATTTCCAAGCAAGCTTTTTCTAGCTTCAAAAATTATTTATCAATGGATGATGTTAGTTCATATTTTATACAAGCTGTTTCACCCGATTCTGAAAAAGATGTTTGCCGTTGGAGCATTGATGCAATGTTTTTAAGGTTGCACCAAAGATGCCACTCTAATCATGGCACTAAATCCTTGGCTAGAATTTAACTTCATTAGGATGAATGGTTTCCTTCTAGTGTCCTTGTTTTATTTCCCATTTAACATCCATCTGTCTTTTTTTCCCCTTCGGCACTCCCAATTTAAATCAAAATCTATTTACAAGATTTTATTTTTGTTTTCCATGAATAATGGCACCACATATCTTATTGAAGAACTGTGTACAGTATCAGTATATCTGATCACTTTAGGTCTTTGGAATCAATTCTGCTTACCTCTATCCTTTGAGTTCTCTAACCAACAGTCCAAGCTGTAAAAATCAAAGTCTAAAACTCCATCAATGAATGCATAGTTCTTGATTTCATCAGTTGAGCCTTAGGAAAGCCTCTGCCGGAATATTTATTTTAACTGTTTTCAAACTTTTTTTTTGTAATTTCTATATAGAAAATATGTTAAGATGGGGTAAAGGCTCAGTCCAAATCAGTAATTTAAGAGTAAAAATATTGCAGGATGATGTGTAATTATCCCAAAAGCAAGCATTACATACCCAGGGAATTCAATGTTAGGGTTACACTTAAAAGAAGATTAAACATGTTAAGATATGGAAAGTACAGTTATGGCACCCAAACAATTTTAACTCTGCTCTGTAATGACATCATACAGTAAGCATACAGTTTTGATTTGTAAAGAATAATGTACATAGTTCTGAATTAAACTGATTTTTAAAAACACATACTTACAACCTTACATATCCCTACCCGGATATGTACGGTTAAAATTTTGTGAATATCTCAGAGTAACTGCTACACATTTGGGGAGGGAATACTGTATCCTTCATAGATTGAAAAGTGATTGAATCCCTACTTTAAATGCAAAACTCAGTTTACCTTTAACTATGGAACAATGATGGGTGCCTCCAAAATTAGCAATACAAACACAAATCTTGAACTTAGTAACATGATACACACCCTTTTTTAGTTTGTTTAGAAAAAAGGGGAATAGAAAGTTAGGAGGCATTTCTATTTTTGTGTGCTAGAGTAAGGACAGTGTTTAAATACATTTTATCAGATGGACATGCGGCAGCTGTTTATTTGTTGATTGGAGATTGAAAGGCATTATTCCATTAGCCTCATCAAGCATTGTTGGGAGGGGGGAAAATTATTCATGCTATTTTGAAATTCTGTATGAATTCATTTCATTTTCATTTTTATAGCTCTTTCAATGGTAATTCAAAGAGGGGAAGGAGAGGAGGTTTTACTTTTATGGTTCTTATATATTTCCAAACTGACATGAATAGTAAGTGGCATAGCTATGATTAGAATGAAGAGTACGGAAGACAGGGTCATCATAAAGGACTTATAATGGCAGACTATATATTTCCCTGTCAAAGATGAATGGATGGGAAGCTGTAAATCTGTATTGAGTTAAAATATATGAAAAAAAGGATTCTGGATGCCAGAAAGCTTTTGAATAAACAATAGTAAGGGCAAAGATGTATGAAAAGAAAATATTCCAGTTCCTTTCTTTCCAGTCTGTTTTCTATTGAAGGTTACACATACTTGGTCTCAGTTCTTCTGATATTTCATCTTCTCAACTTTTGAGCTTTATTTCAGATCTCCTAAATAAGTACTTTATTGAAATGTTAAATGCAGGGAGCAAGGCAACCTAGCATAAGACTTAGAAGTGAGCCCAGGTATGTTCAGATGTATTATAAAAGTCATGGATGGAGTACTGAGGAACAAGTGATGATTACAATGTATCTACAGAGTTGAAAGTTCTGCAGCATCTTAATATTTTACCATATACTATAATAAACTCAGCCATAAAGCGTAGATGCCCAATAAAAAATATTCTGCCCTAAAGTTCTGATTCTGCAAAGCATTTCAGCACATTTGAAGTTTCATTTACATCAATGGAATTTAAGTACATTGCTAAATTGGGGCCTTAGATAGCATCTTTAAACAAGGTATTTGAGAAGCTTTAGTTAATTAAGTCTTGCAACACTCTTGTGAGGTAGGCCTTAAAGCACTTATGTCATGCATGGGGAAACTGAGGCACTGAGATTTTTTTAAACTATTTGTCCAGGGTAACACAGCTAGATTCTGGCGGTATCCAGCATGGGTGCACAAGAAAAGGAGGGTGAAGGGAGCAGGGACAGACAGAATCCCAATAAAGAGTGGAGCTCCTGCTAGGTGCTTAAACAGGGAGCCCAGTTAAGGTGATTGTAGAGAGAGAGGAATAATTCTGCATCTTTTTCAAAGGCAGAACAGTAGATGTACCAAGACACACGGCCTGTGAAGCCCTAGAGTATTTCTGTTTAAGATAGCCAAGATTCTAATTTTGATCTGGAAGGAAAACAAAAAAAAAGGGGAGGTATTTTTTTCTTTTTGTTTTCTTTTTCTTGATCCCCTCCCCCCCCCCCCGCATCATCATGTTTTGACTGGATCTGGCTGAGGTTGTGAAGGGCAGCATTCACTGTGAAGTGAGTCAAAGGCAAACTGAGGCATAGACTATATCAGGGACTGGCAACCTTTGGCCCGCGGCCCGCCAGGGTAAGCCCCCTGGCGGGCTGGGCCAGTTTGTTTACCTGCCGAGTCTGCAGGTTCGCCCGATTGCGGCTCCCACTGGCCGCGGTTCGCCGCTCCAGGCCAATGGGGGCTGCGGGAAGTGGTGCGGGCTGAGGGATGTGCTGGCCGCCGCTTCCCACAGCCAAAGGTTGCCGATCCCTGAAATATATAAACAGACAACACCAATGACAATACTTTGGAAGAGTCTTCCAAAACCAACTGAGCAAAACAAACATGATACTAGTTCTTTGGGAGAGCTCTCACAACAGGTATTCTCAGACTTACCTGCTGTAAACAAAAACAAGAGCAGTTACTCACACCAGTATTCCCAATTACTCCAAATTTTCCAGATTGCAAGAGGTTAACAATGTCTGTCTAGGAATATAAAATATCATCCATTTAATCCAAAATGTTTCCAGCATGTAAAAAACCAATTGGCTGTTTGAATAATCAGGAAAGAGACNAGTCTGCAGGTTCGCCCGATTGCGGCTCCCACTGGTCGCGGTTCGCCGCTCCAGGCCAATGGGGGCTGCGGGAAGTGGCGCGGGCTGAGGGATGTGCTGGCNAGTCTGCAGGTTCGCCCGATTGCGGCTCCCACTGGCCGCGGTTCGCCGCTCCAGGCCAATGGGGGCTGCGGGAAGTGGTGCGGGCTGAGGGATGTGCTGGCCGCCGCTTCCCACAGCCAAAGGTTGCCGATCCCTGAAATATATAAACAGACAACACCAATGACAATACTTTGGAAGAGTCTTCCAAAACCAACTGAGCAAAACAAACATGATACTAGTTCTTTGGGAGAGCTCTCACAACAGGTATTCTCAGACTTACCTGCTGTAAACAAAAACAAGAGCAGTTACTCACACCAGTATTCCCAATTACTCCAAATTTTCCAGATTGCAAGAGGTTAACAATCTGTCTGTCTAGGAATATAAAATATCATCCATTTAATCCAAAATGTTTCCAGCATGTAAAAAACCAATTGGCTGTTTGAATAATCAGGAAAGAGACTCAGAATCTGAACCTGCACAGACGTCAGTTATTACAATGGGACTGCTCAGGGTGCATGACCTTAAACAGGTGCATAAGTGTTTGCAGGATCAGGGACTAGAAAGGTAATTCAGAGTGGGGAGAACATAACAGCATTTTGGGAAAGAGCATATTAGAGTGTTTTGTGTTGTATATTGAATAGTAAAGTACCTTTTTTATTGCTAAAGCAGTACTAAACCAGGACAGAATAAATACAGCTGCCACACAGCCAGTATGTTATTTTTCAGCAAGCTGGCTGTCACTGTAGTAAGCTCAAAAATGCCAACCGTGATTAAATACTATTATCAGATACCATTCAGGATGTACGAATGGTGACAAGTGCTTGTGACCTTTTCAAAATTCAGATTGTCAGGCTGAGCAAAAAATGGTACAAGTTTACTTCTAAGAAGATTAGTGACAGATCTGGCACTGGCAGCCCTATCAGATGGTGAATGGGTTTTCCCCCCCCCCCAATTGTTACTGTTTTATCAAGCCACAAGAAATGAGATAAGCTGTTTGGTTGGAAATATACATATTTTTATGACAGACTAAGCATTTTCCCCATAAATAGCAGCATACACTTTTCACAACATAATCAAACAACAATTGTATTTTAATAAATTTAATTTTTAACTATTCCAATTTTTATGTGTTCAGCCCCCAAAGTGGTTGTCACTTGTCTTGTGGCTTAGTTTTCATGGGAAAAATTTAGTCAATGGAAGGGAAAAGTCAGAGTAGCCTCAGGGAAAGAGTGCTTTACTAAAATTCATGTGACCCACGTTTCAGTCCCTGCTGTGCCATTAACATGCTGTATGAACATGGGCAAATCACTCCATCTTTCTGTGACTGTTTCCTCTTACACTTACTTTCCTGTCTGTTTAGATTAAAACTTCTTTGAAGCAGGAACTGTCTCTTCTTATGTGTAAATGGTACTTCTCTGTATCCAGAAATCCATCCAAAGCTTTGCTCCATTGAATTTAATATTCTAACAGTAGTAATGAGTTCCTGCTAGTGAATACACAATACTGGATTATTCACAATACTGGTGAAACTGAAATCTTTGCTCCCCATCAGAGTTCATTGCCAAAAATCCATTTTTATTATTATTATTATTTTTTGGTGCACCGTAACTATTCACATATTTGGTTCAAATTTAGTGAATATTTTTCAGCTTAAAAAAACTGGAAACAAACATTTCGAAATGAACTGTTTCAACATTTCCTTTTGAATTGACATTTTCTAAACAAAATGTCAATTCAGTTTGACACAACATTTAGAAAATGTTGTTTTGAATCAACCTGAACTAATTTTTTTTCCAGTTTTTCTTTCATTGAGGGAGAAAAAAAACAGTTTAGGTTCTAAACAAGCCTTTGATTGATTCTGTTACAGAACTGCAACAAAAATCAGTTATTCACTCAGTTCTACTCCATACTGAATGACACATGGCTATCAGGCTCTTGTAATTAGTGCTCTGTTTGCCCTACCCTTCACAAAGCAAGAACCTGATCCAATACTTCAGTGGGGATTGGATCAGGCCCTAATTCTCCTGAATTTAAAAGTCATGAAATAATTGAATTTGTTTGGCCAGGTTTGAGTCTCAGAATTTGCAGTGCCATTGCCATTTTTCTTAGGTGTTTATTCACCCATCTTAATTTTAATAATATTAACTAAAGTAATTCTAGGATACATTGAGATTAAGCCAGATGAACCAATACTAATATACTTTGAATTTGCATATTTTGTTTGCTTTACTTACTCAATAGTGCAATGAAAGCTGGATGCAATTTCCCCTTTAACATGGCCTTCCAGTCCAACACTGTTAATAATACACAGATGTGATTAGAAAAGGCAGCTTCATTTTTTCCATTTATTACTACTTAGTGTTTTATGAGACATAATTATATTATTAATACAGACAGCAGCTATTGGTGAGCCATAATAAAAATTGTAATGTGTTTGCAAATTCCCTCATATACAATTTCTTTGTAACTGGCAGCACTTTAAGCTGAAAAATAACTTGAGGGAAGTTATTAGTGTTTTATTGCTAATTAATAATTGCTAACTAAACAGATTTATGTACAGTTTTTCTTTCAAAGTTGAAACTGAAAACACATTGAAAGGTAAGAACTATAATATACTCTGGACAGAATATATATGTACGTATATATTAAGTATATTGAATCATTTTCTGTGTATCTACAAAGAGAATTTACATAGAAAGGCCAAGACTACATTTTTATTTTATTTATTTCTTAAATACTGAGATCAGGTTTTCCCATTCTAGACAAAAGCAATGGGCACATGACCTATACTAGCCCTTTAGAAATAATTGCTCTCGGTATGGGATTAAATTAACTGAATAATTTGCAAACAAGAGTAATCAGTGGGACCAGGGGTGCTGGAACAATTTTTTATAGTGGGGCTGCTGCTGATGGAAACCATATATTTGGTGTTTGTTATTACTACTTCAAGCCAGGGGATGCAGCAGCACCCCTAGTTCCAGAACCACTGAGTGGGACCACCTATTGTATGTACAGTTTGTTTACCACTGTTACAGTATATCTATGGTCTGGTCTACACTTAAAATTTAGGTTGACATAGCTAGAGTGCTCATGGGTTAAAAAATCCTGGGTCATTGAGTCCAGTCCCCGGATATTTAGGAAACCCCTTTCATATAATCCTGTTATCATAGGGTTGCCATCTTGGAGTGCCTCCTCATCATGTGAGGTGGCCCTGCAAGTGCTTCAGCCTCAGTTTCCCTATCTCAGGGCGCATCAAAAATACTTCTCCAACACAGACTGGAATATCTCATTGGGTAATTTATTAATATCCCCACTCTTAGACCAGGTCCTAGAATACAGTACCTTGTGGCTCAACCATGCTCGCGCAGCAGATCAAACAGGGTATAGTATCTTCAGTTCTTCCCTTTGTGAGCAGCACAATAACCTTCTTAAAACAAAATACTGTTTAATCTCAATAATAAGAGCAAAACACATCATAAGAGCGAGAGAGACAAAAAAAATAAAACAACAAAAGGTCTACACGTGTGTTTTTCTTACCAAGACTCCTAGTAGGTCCAGGATGAGTCTAACATTAAATGTATTATTTACTTGTGATGCCCTTTGGTACGACATGAAACTTTGCAGCCCATGTGCAGGACATATAGACCATACTTACAGAATGGGGGACTATAAACTGGGAAGTAGTGACTCTGAAAAAAGACTTGATGTGCATGATGGATAATCAGCTGAACATGAGCTCCCTATATGACATTGTGGCCAAACTGTCTGCTACAATCCTTGGATATATAAACACAGGATCCTGAAGTAGGAGTAGGGAGGTTACATTAGATCTGTACTTGCATTGCTGTGACTGCTACTGAAATACTGTGTCCTGTTCTGGTGCCCACAATTCAAGGAAGGGTTTGGGGAAGAGAATGATTAAAGGAAAACAAGGCTTTTAGAATCAAGGAGCTCAATCTATTTAGCTTATCAAAGAGAAGGTTAAAGTTGATACAGTTACAGTCTACAGGTTTCTACACTGGGAACAGAAAATTGATAATAGAGAGCTCATCAGACAAAGATATAATAAGAGCCAATGAGTAGAAGCTGAAACTTGACGAATTCAGACTCTAAATCAGGTGCGTTTTTTTTAAGAGTGAATAACTATTGGAGCAATTTACCAAGGGTTGTGATGGATTCTCTAAGACTGGTTGTTTTTCCTAAACTTTATGCTGTCGTTCAAACAAGAATTAATTCATAGAAATGTCCTGTATTATTCAGGAGGTCAGATTAGATTCTCACAATTGTCCTTTCTGGATCTATAATCTATCAACCCAGTGGCAATAGTTTGTGCAGATCAGCTGCAGGACACTTTCTTTTCTGTTCTGATTGTGAGAATAATTCAGGCCCCAATCCTGTAATCTGGTCCATATTGGTGTATCCCTACACCTGTGCAGAGCCCCACTGAAGTCATCAAAATTCCACATGGGTGCAGAGCCTGACCTTCACAAATCAGGTTGTAGAATCAGGCCTTTGGTTATTTCTAAAATCCCTTAAAAAAAAAAGGAAGGATAAATGACTGCTTTTTTCAGTGCCAAATTCTTAACTGGCATAAACTCAGTATCTTTTTTTCCTGTAGCAGATACAACTGTGCACTGTGAAATCAATTGAATATGTCTGGGGGGGAAAAGAACAGTAAAGGACAAGTGATTAAATTAAAATGCAAAGTGTAGAACAAAATTCTACTGGCAGGTTTAGAATTATGACTCATTCTGAACTGTATAAAATTATAGTCTTGCAAAATTGTCCAAATACCTTAAGGTTGGGGCTGAAATGGCATAAGAAATCATAAAATAAGGTTCTATTTTTAACTTCAACAAATCTTGAAAAAATACTTGAAAATTGTTTTTCAGCAGACTGGTGTATTCAAAAGTGTATTTTAGGTCTCTACTAAATTGGGTCAAAGAATGGCCTTATACATAAAAAAACATCTTAATCTGTGATTTATACTTACATTGCCAATTGTCCATGAATACTAGTTAATATGATGGTGTTGAGCAGATATTGAAGGGCCACTTTGATTTAAGCCTGTATGATTTTGATTTGATGCGAATGTTTCATTCTGTGTGACAGGAGACTTAACCAAGTGCAGATCCTCAAAGGTATTTAGGCACCTAATTTCCATTGTTTTCAATGTTTCCTTTTGGATCTTTTGCCATTCTGCCGATGTGGTGTGTCATTGCAAAGACCACATGAAAGATCCATTCTGGGATACTCTGGGTGATATCTGATCTGCAGTGCACAATCTGTTGATGTGTGGCACACAAGTCCCACTGATGTTGTACAGGGATAAAGTGCAGAGTATTAAAGAGCTACTGAGGCAGCGCTCCCTTTACCCTCTGACCACTCACAGAAGACCTTTGTGATATGGGAGTGGGGGAGAAACAGCCCTTCATCTTGTTGTCTCTAACTTTGAAGACGAAGGAGTTGTTCACTTGCAGTCCTCAACCCCTGCAGACATATGGCCCAGCTCTGACTGAGATTGTCAAATAAAGGTACTATATACATGAAAAGTATAGCTAGTTATGGCCATGTAAGGGGTTTAGATACCCAATGAGAATTGGCCATCCAAATCCCTTTGACAACTTAGAAAAATCTCATCCTTACACATTTAGAATTGGAAATGTAGTTGTATTCATATCAATGGGTGGAAATAATGACAGGATAAGTCCTCTCATATAGGAGAATAGGCTATACCTCACTGGATCAGACCAACGTTCAATCTAGTATTATAAACAGTTTCTGACAGTAGTCACAAAATACATCAAGTGAAAACACACACAAGACAATTAACTAATAATCCACCCATTAGGGAAATAACTTCCTAACTGTCATCAATTAGTTGTTTATGTAACGATGCACAAAAGTTTATAGCACCTATCCATTTTTCTTTTTTTTTTATGTAACCATGGATGTTCTTATTACATGTGTAAATGTCTCAATCATTTTTGAGTCCTACTCTTGGCTTCAATATCTTGTGGGAGGGAGTTTTCCAAGTTAATTGTGTAAAAATGTACATCCTTTTATCAGTTTTGTGCTGCCTTTCACTTTCATTGAATGCCCTTCTTTGACTGGGTAATCAAAGCTTGATAATAGAGTTATTAAAGAGATGGAAGGTAAATAAGAATGATAGCCATGTGCAAGAATCTAAGCTGTGGTTCAATAGGAATGAATGTGTATACCATCTGTTACAAAACTACAGACTTTTGCAGTTGTCTTTCCGGCATTTTGCTCTGGAGGAAAAGGGGTGGTGCAGATTTTTTTGAGTTCTTTTTGAAATGCAGCTGTGTGAAGAAACAAGATAATTTGATATAAATATCATTTTATGTAAGCCTTATCTATTCCTGTACATGATTAGGAAAAAGATGTTTGAAATATGTCAATGGCAGTCAAGAAACTAAAACCCCAGGATAATGGTGAGGAAAGGCTGGTGCTGGTGTGTTATGTTGTGGAATAATCCTCTGCACTGTCTTCGGACAGAAAGGAGCCAATTAACACTGTGAACCTGACATTTTATCTCCTCTTTTGACCATTTTCCACTGAAAGGGGCAGTGAGCAATGTAGTAAAACCGCTGAAAAGACAAATAGATTATTACAGAGATGCATGATAAGTTTTATTGTCAGCATCTTTCAGCTGCTAAGTTTAAGAGGGAGGCCTCAGTAAAGACCAAATCATACAGTATTCCATTAGTCCTTATAGCCTAATTCAGGCTAAACTACTAGTGAATTCAGATAGGAGTTTAGACTGTGTAGGGGTAGCCGTATTTGTCCCGGTGGATATCAGAGTAAAATGGTTAAAACTCATATGCAAACTTGCTCCACTGGAAAGAATATTGTATTTGATGTTCCATAAAATGGGTATTCAGATGTTCTCAAAATGGATTACATTGGATGCACTACATTTAATAACTACAAGCAATGATTTATTTGTGCAGAGTGGCAATTAAATTCCCACCTCTAATCAAACTTTCCTGTTCTAACCATTCACATAGATCCAGTACATGTATTTTTCCCTTTACTTTTCTGCATTTCTTTTCCTGTGGTTTGCATGTATTGTTACTCAGTCATTATTTTGTGGCAGCACACAGAGGCTCCAAACAAAATTGAGGGGCCAATTTTGCTAGGTGCCATACGTGACACACAAGAAGACATGGTCCCTGCTCCAACTACAGCAGCGGCTCCAGGCACCAGCGCTCCAAGCGCGTGCCTGGGGCGGCAAGCCGCTGGGGGCGCCCTGCCAGTCCCTGCGAGGGCAGCAGTCAGGCAGCCTTCGGCGGCATGCCTGTGGGAGGTCCGCTGGTCCCGTGCTTGGGGCGGCAAAAAAGCTAGAGCCGCCCCTGTCCAACTATATTAGAATAAAAAGAGTCAGAGTGTAGGCAGGTGTAAAATACGCAAGGAAATGTCTGAGAGAGGATGGGAGCATGTCTTGATAGTTCCATTTCTTTTTCTTTGCTTATGGAGAAGTATCTTATAGGGTGAGAAGGGGAGAGGAGTATGTTTGAAGAAGAAAAAATAATGAGAAGGATATATGGGAGGCGATATGGAGAAGGAGGAAGGATGTAGAGGGACATGCACAGAATGAGGTCCTAAAATAGAGGGAGTTTGGAATTCAAACACAAGTAAGAACAAGGGAAAAACTCACAAGTGGGCAGGGTTAAAATTGAGTGTCCCAGTGGCATCGGGCTATTGAGGGTGTGAGGCTGGGCTGGTGCTCACAGCCGCTGCTTTTCCTCCCAACTGGGGAATGAAGTGCTCCAGGCACTGGTTCTTTAAGGCTACTTCTAGAAAGGGAGGTGTCGGATCCTGGCATTCTTAACAAGCACTCATGATTTAGTAGGAGGAAGAGGGTGGCAGAGTAGGGTTGGCAAACCCAAATTCGCCCTCTTTTCCTCTGCTTGTGTTGTGGCTGTAAGGAACGCTAGAGGGCTGGGACTTTAAGGCCATTCCCAGAGCTCCTGCCACTGCATAGGGGAAAAGAGATAACATTTGGGATTCACAGTGGAGCTGTGTGGAGTAGGTAAGGCAAGGTAAGGCTTGCTGTCTCATAGCCTTTGTGCAGTATGGCTTATGAATGTCTGTGAAAGAACAGGCCAGCTCTGGCAGTGCTTTGGTGACATATTTACAACAATGAAAAAGGATTCATGTTGGGAATCAGGCCAGTGGGTCTATCTAACACTGCTGCAGCTGGCTAAGAGCATTAGTTTGCTAATCATTTTTATGGATCATCATTATTATACTTGTGACCGTCTGAACAATGCAAGTTATAAGTGACTAAATGTTTTGAGTACACTTTGAGATGCTGATGGGATACTATAAAAGGCGTATGTGCTGCTTTTGCTGTGACTGCTCTTTTCTCAGTGCAACTGTACATGCATTTTCTTATCTAAAAGCTGCCTGTCCTTTTGATTGTTACTACATGAGTGTGTTTCTGATTGACCTGCCATACTTATCCCTGGTCTCCTTGCCTAATGCAAAACTGGTAAAAATGTTGTAATGTTACTGCCTTTCCCAGTTGTGGACTTTGGGTTCTGTATGTGGAAACAAAACTACAAGTAGATTGATCACAGTAGTCCTTTCAGGATCATTTTCAATTTGAGCCCCTTAACATCTTGTTTTTGCTGCAATTCATGAGCAAATTTTGTTATGGCATTTTTAAAGTACTGACATTCCACTGGTCTATGTGCAAGTCACTACCAGCAGCAGTGTAGTTATATTTTATTATTACATATTTAACCATTGGAATAGCTTGTGATAGATTTTCCATCGCTTCTGAAATCTTTAAGTCAAGAGTGGATGACTTTCTAGCAGATATGCTCTAGGTCCACCACAAGTTATTGCGCTCAACACAGGAATTACTGGGTGAAGTTCTATGGCCTGTTACGTTCATCTAGCATGAACTGTTGTATAATGGTCACTTCTACTCTTAAAAATCTATAAATTATTAATGTGCATTACTGTACTTCCTAGGGATCTCAACTGAAATCAGTGCTCCATTGTGCTAATATAGCGAACAGCAGTCCCTTCCCTGAAGAAATTACAGTTTAAGATAGAGTGGGGAAGAAGTATTATCTCCATTTTACCAATGGAGAAATGAGGCACAAAGAGTTACTTATTCAGGGTTTCATGGGAAGTTAGTAGTAGACTCAGGAATTGAACCCAGGTTTCCTGAGTCCGAGTGAAATCCTTTAACCACAAAACCATTCCCTTCTCCCCCATCGGATGCAGAAATAAGCACTTTAGTAGTTAATGAAGCAAATTCTAACGTGTTAATTATTTCCGGTATTTTATAAAATGTCCTTCATGGTCCCCTGAAGAAGTTCAATTTCACATAGTTCCATTGTCTAACACAAAGCATGAGTCATCCTATCATTCAAGAAAAGGAACCCTCTGGGCACCATAAACATTTATATTGGATACACTATCCATGGCTATTGATATTGCTCACAGCAGTCACTACTGGGAACGTAATCTCATTAATGACCTTCTTGTAAAAAAGATAATCCTCTTTGGTTTTACTGGAAATAAATACTAATAGACTTAGTTCAGATGCTCTTCCTGACCTAGTTATTTCCCATTAATTTAGTTTTTACACATTAGTGTTTTTCCCCCCCTTCATAGTGTTTATAACCTCAGCATTATCATCAGCTTTATGACAAGAATCATTGTGTTCTTATTTCTAGGCTATTTACCTTTTATATAGCATAAGAACTTACATTTGGAATAGTATAATGATAGGATAATGCTTTGCTTAAACAACCTTGCCAATCAAAACCTGCTAATGCTTCTCCCTCTCCCTCACTCCAAAATTATTTCAAAGGATGTATGCACAATTTGATTTGTACTGGTAATAACTTTAGCAGATATATACTTGAGATACATTCATGAGTCTCCATGTAATCAATGAATTACTTGTATTTATTTTCCTCATGCTAAGTGCTGCAACCCCATAGCAAACCCTTCCCTCAAAAAATATAACTCAAAGAATAAAAAATACACTATTAATTCTAAAACAAGAAGAGCACAAAGTGTATGTATTTATGTATAGGACTCTCCACAGTTTTAGGGCTATATCTAGAAGCTGAAGGTATAGAATACCAGACTCTGCTAGCATAATTTCCTTAAAAATAAATCAATAAAGCAAATCAACAACAACAAAAATCCATAAATTACATACTATATTGTACAGTTATTCTGCAGAATATAGATGACTAGGAGTTGATGGAATGAGATCCTGCTGTGACACCACTTTTATAAGGTTATGATATAGTTTACACAAAGTATGCCTTCTGAGATATCATTTGAAAACTCATGATCTTCTGAATATTATTATCCTGTTGAAAAGTGTGTAACATCACTGCATGTAAAATTATGATATTTTATTATATGATTGTTACTGAAATATGTTTTAAGTCTGGGTAATACCCACAAACTAGTTTTCAGAGACAAAGACACACTGGCAACCCCAGACATGGAATGTTTTGAGAAACAAAGAGAAAAGGATTGGGGCTGGGGGTGGGAGGAGAAAGGAGCTGGGAGATGTGGGTGAATGAAATGAACTTTCTTTTATGAAGTGATCCACAGAATGAAATAGTTAAGGAACCACTTCAGAAGACATACAGAGAATGGCAAACAGTTTACAAAAAGGACATAGAAAACTGAGTGAGTGAACATTAATATTGTATCAGAACATTCTTTTAAATGTTTAAAGGGTCAAAAAGGACATTTATTTCTAGCTGAAGCACATCAGAGCCAGTTATTTAGGTGACCAAATAGCATTTAATGCAGGGGGCCCCTACTTTTGGCACCCACATTGGAAAACTTTCATCCCTGTTTTACTGAGAGCGCTGTGGGAACCAGCAGATAAAGGGACAACTATTCAGTGTTTCTCATCATATATGGGGCGAACACTTCCATTTTTACATGTCAGTTGTGTAGTTAGAAGCCTGTCTTATTTGTTTGGGTTAAGGGGGTTGTGCATGTAAACAACTGTGAAGACAACATGTGTGGATACAAATTTAGGCCTCAATCTTGTAAAAGATCCTGTAAACATTTAAGGAGACTGATTGAAATTCAGAATTTCTCTCCCATGGGAAATTTTCATATTTTAACATTTGGTTTTGTCCTGAAATTTCTATTTGGAAATGTGAAAATGTTTCATTTTGCCACTTTGACAATTGTCAGAACTAAAATTCCCATTAGGCAATGTTCTATAGGTAAATGCAGTTTAATGAGGGATTTTTTCCCCCTTCAACTAATTCAAAACAAAACATTTTAAGTCAGGTGAAAAAAAAAAAAAAAAAAAAAAAAAGCAATATTCTGATTTGGGTCAAACTGAGCCCAAATGAAATATTTCCTTTAGATTATCATGATTGAAAATTATTCACAAAATCAAAATCTCCCCATGGAAACTGCATTTTCCACCAGAAAATCAACCCAATGGAAAAGTCCTAACCAGCTCTATGCTTAAGCATGTGCTTAATTTTAACCTCATAAATAGCCCCATTAACTTCTATGGCACTACTCACATTCTTAAATGCTAAGCCAATTTGCAAAGTGTTTGAAGGATCAAGATCTTAAAGGACCATTTGAAATCTTAGTCGACAGTTTTCCTCAAGCACACACGTTTCGATTCAGGGACCTTAGTCTAGAGACAAAAGTGCATTCTGACCTAACTATTTGCAAATTCTGACCTCATTCCATGTGGGAATGTAACATTGTGGATAAGAGAGATACACAGTGCAGAATGGGGAGAAGAATTTCACCCTACAACATTTTGCACAATTCTAATATTGGTCCTTTAAAGTGAAAGTCATTATTCTGCCAGGCTCTATGTCCTAATTGTTGGCAAACCTCAAGCTAAATTAAGAAACCCAAAGGACTTCAACCAAGTGTCCTACCCACTTGGCAGAAAATAATCATCTTCATCCGTCCCTTCTGTTTATCTAAAATTTTCTGGTTTGTCTCAAACATTATCTGGCTAGAAAGTGAAGCAAGAGATTCCCAGAGGAACACCTGATTCCAGTGCTAATCTAGGACTTTGAAGACTAAAATAGCTCACATCCCAAATTGGTTTATAGAGTCAAGGAATTAGCAGAGGAGAAAAAGCCGTTTGGCTCAACAAGCTCTTTAAGGTTTCTCTCTTCTCAACCTCCTTCCTACTTCTTCTCTGCATCCTTCAATTAGCTCCCCATAAAAATAACTGGTTGTCTTCAATTCACATATTATATTTGCTTTAATTGCTTTATTATATCATTTTGTACATATTAACTGTAGTGAGACAGTGTAAACATTTAAAGGATTGCATGAGATTTTGGTCACAGAACTCCTGTTATTTTAATGGATGTCATGTGGTTATAACCATGTGCATCCCTTTCAAACTGTAGGGGGTAAAATGATGCCACCAAACCTCTTCAAATAAACTGAATAGACGCTCTTCCTTAGAGTAATGGGGTAGACTGTCTAATCTTTTTTGTTTTGTTTTAAGAATGCACCAATTACACCTAATCACAGTTGAGGTAATCTTAATCTACAAAGTAAAATCCTTCAATTCTGAGTTTATTAATTGATTACCTTACTAATTAGAATGTGATTGTTGCTGTACAGCTTCAAATCAAATGTAAAACATTTTTTTTTGGGGGGGGGGGAGGGAAGGGAAAGTCCAACGCACAGATTGCATCTATGGCAGTTCTGAATACAAATATGTTGTTAATTAGCTTTTCAGTGCCGAAATAAATATAGATATGATACACTGTGCATCTAAATGTTAATTTGGTGTGATGTGCTTGTAAGAATGAGAAATTTTGATACTGTGTATGGTTACTAGCTATGGAAAACTGTCTCCATATCAATGCATTGTCAGTTATTCATGTGTTTGCTTCATTGCACTTAGCTAAAGGCATGTGTGTGTAGAACCTTATGACAGAAGTAATAAAGATTTCTGGATGTAGCCTTAAGAGCAGACTACAGCTATGTTATTAAAATGCTATCTCAAAAGAAGATATTCATAATAATATGGGTATACTTAGAACTGCTATTAAAAGAAAAAGCATATGAGTAATAATTTCCATTATTAATGAGATGTATTCTTGTTTAAACATTATGAGCATATTCTCATACACACACCAGCTTAAATTGTGATATTATATCAGAAGATAAGCTGCATCAATAGTTGTATGGGAGACCTCTAAGAGCTGAAAGGAAGTGATGTTTTTAATTTAGTAGATTAGCATTCCTACGCTGATCCAGTGGCACTCCTTCCTCTGTGCGACTGGTCCTGCATGATGCTAGGGAGGTACTGTTCTATTTCAGATGAGACAAACTCACCTGTCATCATTTAAGATCCAGTGGCAATGTTTTTTCACAAGAGTGAGCAGTTCAGTCTCCTGTGAAGCTCAGAACTTCCACAAGAAAGCATCTCCCTAGTGGAGCCGAGAACCCCTCCTTCTGAGGTTAGGAGTTTTGCAGGAGGCCCAGATATAGCCTACCGTTCTGAGGCTGAGATGATGTTTATTGTGGATTTTAGAGGGGGGTCCCACAACATAAACTCAGTTGCAACCTTAACAATGGAATGGATCATGGAGATAGATCAGTAAGCCAGTCACATGCAATTGCTCTGTGCCTCAGTTCCCCAATTTGTAAAATGGGGACAAGAACATTTCCTGCCTTCCACTCTGTCTGTCTTGTCTGTTTAACTTGTAAGAGCTTTGGAGCAGGGACTGTTCATACAGTGCCAAGTACAATAAGGCCTTGATCTTGGTTGGGACTTGTAAGAGCTGTTGTAATACAAATAATTAATAACAATATTTCAGAAAATATTCTTCAATTGTTAGCACATACTTCCTTTTTATGCCTGCACCTTTAAAAAGTTAAAAAGAAGGTAAGAACAAAATAACTGTAGGAAATAGGAACAAGCAGAGAAATTATAGTAGCATTTGGTTACATATGAAAGACATGCATGTCATAGTAACTAAACTATGTGCACTTACTCCTTTCCACACATTTAGTTTATATTTTAATATTTTAATTTAAAAGTCTTTCTAGATTTAAGTTCACAATAAGTGTTCTAGTGTGTACTAACAAGAATGTAAATCATCTGTATTATTATAATGAACACTATTTGCACATATTGGGCCTACTCCTGCCCTGTTTACTCACATGAATAGAGCTACTGAATCAAAAGAAGTGGCTGAGGAGGGTCAGGCCACATGGGTCTGAATCTATATTATGTAAAGGCCCCTTTGTATTGCAGATAGAGTGACCAGACGTACCGATTTTATCGGGACCGTCCCGATATTTCCGTCTCTGTCCCGCGTCCCGACCGATCTTGGGTCGGGACGCGGGACAGAGATATCCGCAGGCGGCACTGGGGTTTTTGTTGTTGTTTTTTTCCTCAGCTGGGACTCACTCGGCTTTTTTTTTCTTTTTTTTTTTTTTTTCTCAGCACCCCCCCCCCTAATGTGTCCCAATATTTTATTCCCCTCATCTGGTCACCCTAATTGCAGATCTTCAGTTGGTGCAAATTGTCTTAGCTGCATTGAAGTCAATGGAGCTATGACAAGCTACAGCAACCAAGGATCTGCTCTTACCAGTTTAAAGGAGCTTTAGAATACAGATGACAGTTGCATCCAGTAGAAGGCCCCTTTACATTACCCAAGATCTGTATAGAGGCCTTAGCATCACCGAAAATCTCGATGTATCTTTTTTCTTTAAATTTCTAGTTATACTTGAAAAAAAAACAATAAAAACAAAGGGGTCTCCACAATTTTGGACAGATATTTATGAACCTATTAGCTGTATTTTATATCAAGGCTGTTCCTTTAGCTCTTTTTCTCATCTAGTATTTTGTGCTCCATTGACTAGAGAAAATAAATAATGTCAGTCTGACAGCTCTTTTTATGGTGATACCATTCAGAGATCCTGATTGTAGGAGTTCTGCCCTGCTTGTAACCCAATGAAATAGTTTAGTAGTGCCTTCAAGAGATAAGGGGGAAGAAGGGGGCACGGGGGAATCTAGTTCCTAGTGATCAGTCACTAATCTAATTAAGCAGATGGTTCTTGCAAGTATGGTCAAAGCCAGAGACCATTGATAGTACCTCAATTCGGAAATCCCAAGACATCAAACTAACCAATGTATAATTCTATAATTGAATGCTTATGTGGGTTCAATATAGCTATTTTGTAAAGCTTTTGGTCTCAGTAGGATACAGATTGATGATATTTGATGCTAAGTTCTGAGCTCAGCACTTACAAGGCATTTTTTAAATCTTTCTTACCACTTTCTGTCTAGTCAGTTGGAAAAAAACTGTCCTGACAGTAACTGAAAATTGCCCCAGATTGTCTTTGAGTGATTTACAGAAATACCTTTTGATTATAGTCCCAGTCACTTTTATATTTTACTGGCCATCATATTGGACTAAGAAAAAAATAAATAATTTGTCAGCTATGGACAACCAAATAATTGGTGTAGTTTGTTCAGCAAAATTTATGTCTATTTCTTTTGGAGATCTTCTGCAAGGTTAAAAAAATCAATATCATAAATCATATTTCAATGGAAATATGATGGCCTTACAAGGTCTGTTAAACTGTTACCAAATATTTATTTTGCTTCAATTCTATAAATTTTATGTAGGAGGTGAGGGTTGCAGTATACTTTGCATCAGTACTATCAACATGATATTCAACTGATTAGTCAAAAACAAAAAATTGGGAGCTAATAAAAATATCTTGACATCACAGGATTTGTCTTAAAGCTTTCAGATACACATACTTCATGCCTGGTTCAAAAATAAAGGAATCTATGTGTTCTACTCACATTTATGATGCAAAAAGGAGGTGGTGTTTTTGTTTTTTTTCTGAATATGAAGCAAGTTGACAATGCATATTAACACTCAGATATGTTTGTTTTAATAAATAATCAGAGATAATAGGTATCATCAGATGACTGACTGGTTTAGGCCCAGGGAAGCAAGGTCCTTTAACATGTCTAACGTTAACCATGTGAGTAGTCTAGTAAAATCAGTGAAACTATTCATGCTCTTACAGTCAATCACAGATTTAAATACCTTGCTGAATCAAGGACTTAGAAGTATTTAACTCTTTAATACAAGCAATATGATTGAAGGCCCAATACAAACCCACTGAAGTCAGTGGAAGAATTCTCATTGACCTCAATGGACTTTGGAGCAGGCCCCGTGTATGGTGCTGAGCAGGGCAAAAAAAGATGCGTTCACCTAAACCTGGGCCATAAAAAATTGTGGATCCAGTGATATCAGTGAAATGCCTATTCAGGTTCCCATGACCCAGCACAGCTAATCCACACTGCACCAGTTCAACAAGAGAAAACTAGACCAAAAAAAAAAAAAAAAAGAAAGAAACCCCTGACAGGCAAAACTGTGGCTGAGAACATGAGTCAAAAATCCCTAACATTTGGATGAATGTCACATATGCAATAGGAAAACAGCTTTTTGAAACAATGTCCCACAGCTACCGAAAGCCAACAATATCTTAGTGCTTAAGGAATCTCATAGCAATGATGCAGAGGTCTTTTAGGAACAGTGAAAGCAAAGCCAGATACTTCTAACTAGCAAATATAGCTAAATATTAATGAAGTGTTTATAAAGAAAGGAGGGGAGGCAAATATATATTTTCCTTGTAATAATATTTAATACAATAGCTAAGGAAACTACTAAAATCTAAAGCAAAGCTTATATCCTACTGGGGACATAAAATACCAGTAAAAGGTCTAGTAACATGTTCTAAAATACAGTATTACTAAGATTCTCAAATAAAAAATGCAGATGTTAGGACTAATACTCTTCCCTGGGATTTGTTCGTTTGGAAAAAAAAAAGTTTGCTGTAAATTCCTCCAAATCACATGCAGAAAATACAGCCAAGATACTGGGGAAATTCTCACATAACTTCCAAAACCTGGTTTGTCAGGAAAGATGCCAGCCCCCATCACTCACTACTAGTTACAGTTTTATATAAGGACCTTCCTGCTTTCTCCCATTCTGCCACACATGTTTGAGAGAAGCTGCCTGTAAAAATCCATCCACAAAGTCACTTCACTGTTCTCCTTCAAATCCCTCCTTAAAACTCTCTCTTGCTGTGATGCCTATGAAAAAAACTTGACAATCACTAGGCTACTGATGTCCTCAGAATACTGCCTATCATGCTGACCAATATGGTCTCTGATTGTATCTATCTTTTGTCTCTTATCTTACTTAGATTGTAATCTCTTTGGGACAGAGACTTTTTTTTTAATCTTTGTACAGTGCCTAGCATAATGGGGTCCTGGTCCATGACAAAGGGTCCTAGTGCTACAATAATACAAATAAAATAATAAATAATAAGGAGAATGCCACTTTACAATAGATGGATCATCAAATCTAATGATCCATCAATCCAGGGGAAAAGGAAAAAAAATGTTCTGAAAGGTAGAGTAAGTTACTGAAAAGGAAGAACCACATACAGACAAGGCTTATTTTCTTGTTATGATTGAAAAGGCCAATAAAGTATGAATTGACCCTCTTGATAAAGGCATAAGATGGCCGTGATACGATCTTCTTCCTCCCATTCAATTTAGTGGCAAAACACCCATTGACTTCAATGGTTCAGGACAGAGACCTTAGAAACAAATATATTCTCAGCATTAGATACAGGACATGAAGTCTGGCAAGTAGAATTAGATGAATCAAGCCCTAAGCTAATGATTTGAAATACACTTTTCAGATATTATAATCTTAAGCAAATGCCATTTGATATTATTTCTACTCCTGAGATATTGTAAAGAGTAACCACAGATCTGAGGGATTATAAAGTGTTACAACCTAATGGATGATGATTTAATTTAGGCTAGAAGCCTTCAAGACAATGAAAAAATGTAGGGAAGCATTGCAGAGCACAATAGAGACAAATAAATTTAAAACTGAATTTAAAACCTCAATAAAAATGATCTAGCAGAAATACTACTATACTAGGTATAAATTGACTACAGAATTGTAACCTGAGGTCCAGACAAAATAAAAATAACAGTGCTGAGCTGCCCACTTCACAATGTAAAATGGGTGTACAGAGATTTGAGGACTAGTAACTATTTGGCAAACTCACTACAAGTGTATGTTTGGTCAGTAATTATGAGTAAGTATTAATGAAAGTGCTGGAAAATGGCACTGCCTGGTATTTGGAAAACATACCTGTGGAGGTGATATCCATATGACAGGAACTGCAAAGCCATGTGCTAAATGAATTTATCCGGTATTTTTAACTGCATGATCTCTCCTCTGCCCTACAGTCCAGCTGCCCTTTGTTACTGTAACATTCCTACCCCATGAATATCTTCAAGCAATCCACCCAGTGATTGATAGAGGAATGATTACTGTTCTGCCCACCCATTTACATGTCTGAGAGCTAAGATTTCCATACACAGCTTTTGCTTAAACCCTTAACAGCACCTAGTAAAGAATAATCAAAGAATGGTCATCTGCCTTGAATGAAAGCACAGGATGTCAATAAGCTATTCATTTAAAAGGAATAATACCTTTCAACTGATTATTTGCTAAGTGCATCAACAAGTGCCACAGAAGAGTTCTAGGGTTAAGCAGATGATTCAATGGCTGTCCTTTAAAGTCACATTTTGTTCTACTGTTGTGAAATGTAATTAACAGGTGTCATCAGTAGTCACAGAGAGTGACATGGTTCCTGACCTTTTGTGTAGCTTGTAAACTGTTACTGTGTACTGCTTAGACCTTTGACAAAAGCATTTTCACATGTCTATTTCTTGACAATGGCAAAATATGTAAAGGTGTTTGCATTTTTTTCTGAGAGCAAAAGAAAGATGCCTGTAGAGAAGAATGAAAGTATAACATGCAGACGAAAAGATGAGGCTACACAAGCAAGAAAATACAACCCTAAGAGTAGAAATGATTCAAAATAGTGTGGTGTAAGATCTAGAGAGCCAACCTGTCCCTGTGTCACTCAGGTAGCAACAGTGGTGAAATCAATCATTTTCAATCTGCTGATGCCTAATAGACAGTCCCCTTCCTGGATAAGGATCTGGCCCCAGTGATCTACACATTTGTCACCTCCATACTGGCTCATTGTCACTCTGGCTGTCTGAAATGTGTCTCCAGGTGGAAGCAGAAAGCAGCTGACCACTGCTACAATGGGGCAAGCCACTGTAGCGGCATTTCTGTGGTGCTATGACTAGGGCTTTGTGAATCACTGGGTTGTCACTGGCAGTTCTGAAAAAAGTCTACAGAATAGTTTCAGGTCAATATAACAAAATAAAACTTTAAAATTTTCAGTGAACTGAAAAGTTTAAAAAAATTCATTTGGGGTTGAACTATTTAATACAATTGAAGGAAATTTCTAAACAAAAAATTGTTTCAAATTGAATAAGTCAAAATGTTTCATTTAAGAACTGTTTGGGGTTTTTTTAAAATTTTGTTTATTTTTAGCTGAAACATTTTGGCCAAATCAGCATGAATTTGCAAAATGGTTTTGTTGACACATCTGATTTTTTTGGTTTTAACCCTGATCTTCAAAGTTCTCCATGGTCAGGATCCAGCTACATCAGCGGTGGCAAAACTCTTTGGCCAGATGGCCACATCTGGGCATAGAAATTGTATGGCGGGCAATGAATGCTCACAAAATTGGGGTTGGGGTGTGGGAGGGGGTGAGGGCTCTGGCTGGAGGTGTGGGCTCTGGGGTGGGGCCAGAAATGAGGAGTTCAGGGTGTAGGAGGGGGCTCCGGGATGGGACCGAGGAGGTGGATCAGGGCTGGGGCAGGGGGTGGGGGCATGGGGGAGGTGGCTCAGGAGTGCAGGCTCTAGGCGGCGCTTACCTCAAGCGGTTACCAGAAGCAGCTGCATGTCCCCACTCTGGCTCCTCCTGTAGAGGCACAGCCAGGTGGCTTTGCTGCACGCTGCCCTGTCCGCAGGTGCCGCCCCTGCAGCTCCCATTGGAATAAATTCCCCTGGCTGCCCCTATGCATAGGAGCCAGAGGGGGCCATGCCGCTGCTTCCGGGAGCCACACAGAGCGGCCCCCAAACCTGCTCCCTGGCTGGAGCTCCGGAGTGGGGCAAGCCCCAGACCCCGCTCCCCAGCAGGAGCTCAAGGGCTGGATTAAAATGGCTGGTGGGCCTGATCCAGCCCATGGGCTGTAGTTTGCCCACCCCTGAGTTACATCATGATCTTCTAAGTTATCTTCAAAAGTGTGAATTTCCTGAAATCTGAAGGGTTCAAGAGAGCAGATTCTTGAGCTCCATGCACTTGGAAAGCAACATACTCTGCCCCATCATCAGACTATGTCAGGCACAATTTTTGTTCCGTATGTGTCTTTAGGGGGAGAGAGGGTTCCTCAGAAGGGAAAAATTTTGCTATAAGAAATCTAGGAAGCACCTTAACAGGTATTGTTCAGTCAAGAGACTCACAAAAAGAGGAATTTCTTTTTATTTTAATAAGTTAATAGTGAGAAATAACATATTATTTTCACTTGAATATAAATTTACACTAGTAAAAAGAATTACCCAAACCTCACAAAAGCTAAATTGATCGTGATATAAGATAGCTTGAAAAAGGGAATGCTTATTAGAAAAGGCAGTGGGACAGAACAAAGACCACAGTGGGAATACAACTTTCTGACAAAATGATGATTAATTTAGATCATATCATGATTAATTCAGATAATGCCAAGAGGAAGGCTATGTACTTGTTTGCTGTATAAATGTAGGTTCTTCAGAGGTGTGATCCAAAGCCCACTGAAGTCCATGAAAGTATTTGCATTGACTTCAAAGGAGTCTGGATCAAGCCCCAGAAGCTTCACCAGTCCTCAGTAGAACAATGTACATCAAGCTTAAGAGCTAATGCTGGGGTTGAAACTCCATTTCATGGCCCTAGCTAGTGTTGAAGATAATAAATTACTATGGATATCATTGTTTAGGCAGTTCTTCAATATTTAGGCATAAAAACAGCCATACGGGGTCAGACCTATGGTCCATATATCCCAGTATCCTGTCTTTTGACAGAGTACAATGCCAGATGCTTCAGAGAGAATGAACAGAACAGGGCAATTATCTAGTGATCCATACCCTGTCATCCACTCCCAGCCTCTGGCAGTCAGAGGCTAGGGACCCCCAAAGTACAGAGTTGCATCCTTGACCATCTTGGCTAATAGCTGTTAATGGACCTATCCTCCAGGGACTTATCCAGTTCTTTTTTGAACCCTGTTATAGTTTTAGCTTTCACAACATCCCCTAGCAACAAGTTCCACAGGCTAACTGTGCATTGTGTGAAGAAGTACCTCCTTGTGTTTGTTTTAAACCTATTGCCTATTAATTTCATCAGGTGACTCCTGGTTCTTGTGTTATGTGAAGGAGTAAATAACACTTCCATATTCACTTTCTCCACACAATTCATGATTCTATAGGCCTCTATCATATCCCACCTTACTTGGCTCTTTTCTAAGCTGAAAAGTCCTAGTCTTTTTTAATATCTCCTCAGATGGAAGCTGTTCCATACCCTTCATCATTTTTGTTGCCCTTATCTGTACCTTTTCTAATTCTAATATACCTTTTTTGAGATGGGACAGTATTCAAGGTGTGGGCATACCATGGATTTATATAGTGGCATTTTGATATTTACTGTCTTATTATCTATCCCTTTCCTAATGGTTCCTAATATTCTGTTAGCTTTTTTGGCTTCCACAGCACATTGAGCAGATGTTTTCAGAGAACTATCGACAATGACTCCAAAATCTCTTTATTGAGTGGTAACAGCTAATTTAGATCCCACTATTTTATATGTATGGTTGGGATTATGTTTTCCAATGTGCATTACTTTGCATTTATCAACATTGAATTTCACCTGAAATTTTATTTCCCAGTCACCCAGTTTTGTGAGATCCCTTTCACAGAACATAATTATTTCTTTTAAAGGAATTTCCTTGGGCAACTGGTTTCTTGATGAATTAGTTGGTCAAGAGCAGAATCTATTTTCACAACTTCTTCTAGCCATGACCGTAAAGCTGTTTATAAGTAACATATGCTTTTTTAATTAATTTATTTATTTAAGTAAGGTTCCAATGAGTGTCTGACTAACTGATACCAGGAAACTAAGATTCAGCTATTATGATTGCGCTGACTGAAATTCAAAAATAGTGTGTCAGAATGCTTTTTTTTTTTTCCAGCCTTATTATTTTCTACACAGTCAATATTTCAGCCAACACTATATACTTTAATGATTTTGTGCTTCAGGAAATTGCTGCACTCGAAGAGACATTTCTAAAATAAAATCATATTAAATACATACCTATATGATCCAGGAACCGGGAGTCAAATGGGTAGGTTAATTTCTTTCTGTGTTATGTGTCTTTCTATTGTATATTAGTTATATCTCGATAATTTTATACTATTTTCTGTACTAATGGAGGGTTAGGTGATAGGAGAATTAGATCCAGAAAAAGTAAACAAAAGCTCACAATTTCCTCCAAATTGAGCACAATGACTTTCGCTCCTTTTTCTTTTCTGTTACAGTTACTGGTATAAATTTGTTGGCAGGGATTGAAGTAAGTACACTTCAGCCAACATTCTCCCTGTAGGCACTAAACAGTTTACCTGAGTGATGTACTCTGCTTCTGCCAGCTTGAGGCCCGAGGTCTCAAATCTTTTTTCTTGATTTTGGTCTTTTGCATAGAAGCATAATATGCTCGCAGCTGCCCCAATAGGCTGGTTCCCCTTCAGCTGAGGCCAGGAAATCACAGCTGTGTGTAGTGACACAAATCATAAACAATTAGGCAAGGGAATTACTTTTTAAAGCAATCGTTCCCTGGGCTAGTCAATGATCAGAAGCTAACTAAGTGTCCTTCTACCCAAGGAAAGGCATCTTTCTTACAAACTGATTAATGGGGCTGGATGGCTCAGGGATTTAGTAATGGGTTGCCAAGGTTTTCTCCTCTACAGCACTAGTTCCTGCAGTAAAGTTGTGTCTGATACCTGTTTGGTGGACTACGTGAAATGAGTTGGTGGGCTCAGTCCTATTCCTAGTGGACAGGAATCCACAAAATAAAGGACCCCACTAGGATCTTGGCCCTCTTCTTCACAGTGTCAGTGAAGAAGTCATGGGCATAATGAGCATGGAGACTAAAATATCCTCTCATCCCTAGAGGTGGTCCCTCTAATTGGGGGTTGAGGCAAATGGGTGGGGCAGTGTAGTGAAATCTTATGACACTGTTGTCTGTGCAGCATCCTAACTGTAGATAAACGAAGCATGTAACCTGTCCCATTGCAGGAGTCAGACTTTATATCACTAAAATCAGCACATATCTCTAAACACTTTTTTTTTCTTTTGTAAACACTGCCCGACTTTACCTACACCTGGCTGATAGTGTCTGAAACACATGAGAATCCCTATCATATACTATTAGCTAAACAAAAAGAAGAATTGAAAAAATTGCCTAAGGGATCAGGTATTTTAACTGTGTGTGTGTGTTGCCTATTCCATCAGATGTACTTATCTGTAATTTCATAGGCTTACGTTCTAAAATAAGATTTTTAACAGTAGCACTTAAATACGTAAGGTGAAATTCTGGCCCCACTGACGTCAATGGCAAAACTCCCATTGACTTAAATGTGGCCAGATTTCACCCCTGCCCTTTTCTTACCTAACTAAACCAGGAAAAAGAACAAGGAGTACTTGTGGCACCTTAGAGACTAACAAATTTATTTGGGCATAAACTTCCGTGGGCTAAAACCCACTTCATCAGATGCATGGAGGGGAAAATACAGTAGGAAGATATATATATATATATACATATATATACACACACCGAGAACATGAAAAAATGGGGGTTGCCATACCAACTCTAATGAGACTAATCAACTAAGGTGGGCTATTATCAGCAGGAGAAAAAAAAACTTTTGTAGTGATAATCAGGATGGCCCATTTCAAATAGTTGTCAAGAAGGTGAGAGTAACAGTAGGGGGAAAATTAGCATGGGGAAATTGTTTTTAGTTTGTGTAATGACCCATCCACTCCCAGTCTTTATTCAAGCCTAATTTAATGGTGTCCAGTTTGCAAATTAATTCCAGTTCTGCAGTTTCTCATTTGGAGTCTGTTTTTGAAGTTTTTTTGTGGAAGAATTGCGACTTTTAGGTCTGTAATTGAGTGTCCAGGGAGGTTGAAGTGTTCTCCAACTGGCTTTTGAATGTTATAATTCTTGACGTCTGATTTGTTTCCATTTATTCTTTTGCATAGAGACTGTCCAGTTTGGCCAATGTACATGGCAGAGGGGCATTGCTGGCACATGATGGCATATATCACATTGGTAGATGTGCAGGTGAACGAGCCCCTGACGGTGTGGCTGATGTGATTAGGTCCTATGATGGTGTCCCTTGAATAGATATGTGGACAGAGTTGGCAACGGGCTTTGTTGCAAGGATAGGCTCCTGGGTTAGTGTTTTTGTTGTGTGGTGTGTGGTTGCTGGTGAGTATTTGCTTTAGGTTGGGGGGCTGTCTGAAAGCGAGGACTGGCATGTCTCCCAAGATCTGAAAATAAACCCCAGTTTCTTAGCAGCACTTTTGAATGCCAGATCTTGTTTATACTTAAAAACGATGTATGTTTATTAAAAGCAGATTTCAGATACTTTTTAAAAATGTGATCACTGCCTACAATGTGTTTACAGTCAGAAACAGGAATCTAAAATTGACCTTTTGTTACAACATTGTATCTACTCCCTGTGTATTTTTCACAGCATCCACTGTACAGTATCTATATTGGTTACTGACCAATAAGTTGTACTGCCTTTGGCATTGCAGAACAGAAGAGCAAGTTTGGTTCAGTTCAGTTTTAAGCATCAGCAAAACCACCAGCTATGATTCCAACATTGTTTAATCTCGGTAGTGATGTATGAAGCAGAAAAACACAGCTTGACTTTCAGATACTAGACTGAGGTTACATGGACAGTCAGGATTTTTTTTAAAAAACGTGTAAATGAAGCTAATTTGATGTGGAATTCAATGAGGGAAAATAAACATGGAAAGTGTTCTTAAGTCACTACTTCCCACGTGCACACACCTTTAAATATACTGTAGGACTCAAACTGTATTGTTAATGAGATGAAAAAAGACAATATACATATATTTGTAATAGCAAAACATTGCTTCTCATGTGTTTTCCTACTTTAAAAAAAGAGTATTGCATAAGACGGTTCTTTAGACAGTTATTCAACTCTTGAAAATTCAGCAGTTAAAATGTTAGCAGTTCTGAAGAAACATATGGCAATTGTGGAGAAGCTCTGTTTATGAATGCAAACATTTAATATATTATAAAAGCATACCCATTATTATTTTCCTATATTGGCTGGAGATTCTTTGTATAAACCTTGTCCAATATTCTCTTTATTGTTATGAAAAAAGTATTAGTATTCCATTGTAGAAAAATCCCAATTAAAATAAATATATAAATATATCCACTTAAAAAACCCTCAAACCCTAAGTTAAGATAATAGTACATTCAATCTTAACTCTACCTTATTGTATACAAATTAAGGTACATTAATGATATGATCAACATAAAAAGGCTCCAGCTACACAATAAAAGTTGTAACCGTATTTGGTAGGTGTGTAGCATGGTTTGTTATTAGTAGTGTATGTGTTGTAGTAATACCTAGAGTCTCCAGGCAAGAAAAGAACCTCATCAGTACTTGGAGCTTTAAAAATCTCATAGTAAGAGACAGGTCTCTGTCCTAGAGAGCTTACAATCTATATAGAGAAGACAAAGGGAGGGAAAGTGAATCGAGGCAGAAAAGGAAAGTGATTAGTGATTAATGGCTAATTCCCACACCTCCCAACATCAGAATGGAACATGTGCAGAATTTGAAAACAAGACAAGCATTACAGAGCAAACCTAAGCTCTATTTCACTTCTGTGAGGGAGGAAGTTTGTCATAAATTAATTGGTTTGGTCATTCCAGGTGCAACGGTGCCAGCCTGTCACCCAAGCGCCCCCTCATGGCCAGGGTGCCTCTGTTGGACCCTGCCCCTCTTTTCCCCTTCACTAGAGCTCCTTCAATAAAACCCACAGTCTCTTTCAGTCACAGCCCTTCTCAGGGCTTAAATTAAAACTAAATTAAGTTAACGAAGTTCTCAAACATAAAAACAATCTTCCACCCAGGCTCAAGCTGGCCACTCTCCCTGTAGATTCACTTTACAATTCCTTCACTGCAGGAACTGCCCTCCCTACAGCTTTCTGCTGCCTTTTACCCTGGGATCAACTGATTTAACCCAAGTGGGGCTCATTCTGTAATCAGGGCTGACTTAGCTCCAGGCTCTCCAGCTCACAGGAGAGCTACCCTGTTATATGTGGCATAAGACATAAAGCTGTGACTGAACCAAGGTGAGAAAGAAAAAGCATTCACAACACAAATCAGAAATATTACATTGTGCAATGAGAAATACAATATTGGCCAACAAAAACACAATTAACACCAATATCTTAAACAGCAGGTTGGGTCTTCCTCTCATTTGCATCCAGTTTACATCAGTGGAAAATAGAGAGACGTATTGAGTCCATGATACTTAAAGTATTAAGCCCCTCTAATCTGTTATCTGGGCCATACCTGTCTGTTGTATGTCATTGTATGATTGCAGGAAACATGCATGATATGATATACTCTTCTTAAATCACATGTAAAAGATCATTATATACTTCTGCAGCCTGACTCACTTTAGTTTCTTTTCTTCTCTTCCCCAAATCAGGATTCTTCCTTTCTCTGAGCCACTCTTATGTTTAAGTTAAGCTTCTGTTTTTAAACTACACTCCTCCTTCCTGAAAGGGCAGGGTAATATCTGAGTGTCTCCTCACCTTACTAGATCATTTTAAAATGCAGATCATATCAGATTAATTTTGCACTAATTGTACTTGGTTTATACTGGGCCATCTGACTGGCTTTAGCACAAATACCGTATTGTCTTTCCATTTCTTTGAATACAGTATGAATTATCCCTAGTTTAGAGCATCTAGCATTCAGACTGAAGTTTGGTGTCTGATCCTTACAACCTCCAGCACTCAATCAGCTTTTTCATGCTGCCATGTAGGTAGGTCAATCATTTATAACATCTTTAATTTATAATCCTCTATTTTCCCTCATAAATTGCCAGGTCACCCTAAGCCCTGAAAAGGGCCTAAGGAGCAGAGAAGGATGAGTGAGGAATCAGTGCTTTCAGAATTGTTATAACCTGGTCACTACCAAGCAGAACATTATCTAAAAAGTAATATACTGTAAACTAGTGAAGCAATTGAGCACAAGAACATAGGGTAAAACAGTGAGATCCTCTTTTCCAGCAGGAATTTTATCTCTTGGTCACAGAAACAGATGATAAACCTCAAAATACAACACACAAATATTCCTCAACTCATGGTTTCTTGCCCAGACCCTTTGCCCTGGGTTCAGAAAACAAAGTTCTCCCAGTCAATGTCTCACTTCCTGTTCCTGAAAACAGTTGCTTTTATGGCTCCTTCCTGAGCTACCAGTCTGAACTCTTCATTTGCCAAGGATGGCAATGTTTCTGTACCCCGTCACACAGACTAAAGACATGTCACGTTTCTGGGGCAAGTTGCAACTTAAAAAAAAAAAATCAAAAAAAACCACCAAAAAACCTTTGAGTTCTAGGCACATAAACCCTGAAGCTTTTTGGGAAGCTGGGTTGTCTGCCTGCATTAGCCATTGTGTGGGCATTCACTATTGCTTCCTGTACTTGGGCTTTTGTTATTTCAGATATTTATAAATGATCTGGAACAGGAGAGGTGAACTGTGAGGGGAAATTTTTTTCAAATGGCTGAAAATCATTGAGGGTTAGTCTAGCCTACAAAGGACTGAGCAGTACCTCAGAAGATCCCAACAAAGCTAGGTATTTTGCCAACATAGTAGGCGATGAAACTCATTCTGACAACTGCATGGTAAGGCACATTGGAAGGAACAATTTAAACTACTCACAATACATTGATGGTATCTAAATTAAATGTAACCACTTAAGAAAAGTCCTGGGTGTCATTGTAAACAGCTCAATGAAAACCTTTGCTCAATGCTCTGTAATGATTTAAAAAACAACAACAATTTGTTAGGCTGAATACAGGAGAGGAGAGGATTTTCAAAACTATTCTCTATAAGGCCATTCTATAAATTGATATATGAGCTCACCTTGAATTATGAGTTCAGTTGTATCCATCCTATCTCTAAAAGGATATATCAGAAAGAGAAAGAATAGGGAAACTGAAAGGATACTTCATAAGGATTACTGGGCCAAATTCTGCTTTGGTTTTCAACCACAGCAATCCCTTGAAATAACTGGTCCCCCAGTTATAATCCATAGCTGAATATGGACTATTTAATTTAGAGAAGAGATGGTATCTCTATCACTGGCAAGATTGGATGTTTTTATAAAAGATATATTCTAGTTCAAATGGAAATTAAATCACGGAAGTCCTATGGCTTGTGTTATACAGAAGGTGAGACTAGATGATCACAATGGTTTTATAATCTATGAGTCCTTCTGGTTTTATAATCTGTGAATAGGAAGCGATACAAAACAATAGATGGTACAATATACAGAAGCTAAACTTAATGCTCCTATTTCCCCTTACTCATAATAGAGAGACAGGAAGAGAGACAATACCATGAAAAGGCAGCAAATTTAACATTGATCAAAGCAAATACTGTTCCACAAAATGCATAATTACCCTGTAAAACTCACTGCCAGGAGAGACTACTGAGGCCAAGACTTTAGCAAGACTCAGAAAAGACATGTAGATTGATCATAAGAATATCATCTACATTTTCACTAGTTAGGTTAACTATTTATAAGAGGTATCCGAACCTCAATAATATACAACATAAGCCTACCACTAAATGTCTTGTGTTACGTATTCATTTCCCTTATGTTATTATAAAATTGTCCATTACTGGGAAGGTGAAAACCTTTCCTGGAAGCAGCTGTACTGTATACCTTTGAGACAAGTTTCCAGACTAGACCATTACTTTTTTATTCAATAAGATGATTCCTGTTTTCCTACAAATGAAGTACAGTAGAACCTCAGAGTTACAAATGTCAGAGGTATGAATGCTAGACCAGTCAACCACACACCTAATTTGGAACCGGAAGTACCCAATCAGGCAGCAGCAGAGAAAAAAAAACAAATATGGTACAGTACTGTGTTAAATGTAAACTACTAAAAAATAAAGAGAAAGCAGCATTTTTCTTCTGCATAGTAAAGTTTCAAAGCTGTATTAAGTCAATGTTCGGTTGTAAACTTCTGAAAGAACAACCATGATGTTTTGTTCAGAGTTACAAACATTTCAGAGATAAGAACAACCTCCATTCCTAAGGTGTTCGTAACTTTGAGGTTCTATTGTAATACAACAGATATGTGTTATATTCAGATGCTCTCTGGTTTGTAGGTGGCAACACATGTGATACACTATTACCATTATCAATTATTATTTAATAGTTGTATTATGAGAGAACCCTCAAGGTTCCAACGATGATCAAGACTCCCTTGTGCTCTAGCAACATAGAAGTTGGCACATTCCCTACCCTGAACAGCTTGTGGTGTAAAATGTTTAATATGGGGGGGGGGGGGATTAAGCAAATATACATAATTTTATATACATACATTCATTTGATATTTCGTTTAGTAGTCAAATATACAAATATTAACTTTCCACAAGTGCCTCTCATTCAATTTCCACAGCTGTCCCTCATTAAACAATGGCTGATTTCTGACAGGCCTTGTGGCAGAAGTGGATTTTGAGAAAGGATTTGAAGAGAAGATTGGGTAATAGCCTAACAGATCAACTCAGGTAGGGCATTCTGCAAATAAAGGACAGGGCAGAAAAAAAACACAGAAGATGTTTGTGGGGAGAACAAACAAGCAAAAAAGAAGAGTCTGGTATAATTGTCAGAGCAGGGAAGGGTCAATGTAATGAAAAACAAGAGAGGATAAGGAGGGAGAGTCAAAGTTTCAAGAGTCCCTGAAGGTTGTGAGGCCAAGAAAATTGATATGGTGTAAGGAGTACCAGTGGAGGGATTCAAAGAAACTGGTTAAAAGATAGGAAACAACGGGTCAGTTTTCAGAATGGAGATAGGTAAATAGTGGTGTCCCCCAGAGGTCTGTACTGGGACCAGTACTGTTCCACATATTCATAAGTGATCAGGAAAAGGGGGTAAACAGTGAGATGGCAAAATTTTCAAATGATACAAAACTACTCAAGATAGTTAAGTGCAAAGCAGAATGCAAAGAGTTACAAAGGGATCTCACAAAAGTGGGTGACTGGGCAACAAAAAGGCAGATAAAATTCAATGTTGATAAATTCAAAGTAATACACATTGGAAAACATAATCCCAACTACACATACAAAATGATGGGGTCTAAAATAGCTGTTATCGTTCAAGAAAGAGATCTTGGAGTCATTTTGGATAGTTCTCTGAAAACATCCACTCAATGTGAAGCAGCAGTCAGAATGTTGGGGATCATTAGGAAAGGGATAGATAAGACAGAAAATATCATGTTGCCTCTATATAAATCCATGGCATGCCCATATCTTGAATACTGCATGCAGATGTGGTCGCCCCATCTCTAAAAAGATATATTGGAATTGGAAAAGATTCAGAAAAGGGTACCAAAAATGATTAGGGATGTGGAACAGCTACTATATGAGAAGAGATTAATAAGACTGGAACTTTTCAGCTTGGAAAAGAGATGACTAAAGGGAGATATGATAGAGGTCTATAAAATTATGACTGATTTGGAGAAAGTAAATAAGGAAACGTTATTTACTCCTTCTCATAACACAAGAACTAGGGGTCACCAAATGAAATCAATAGGCAACAGGTTTAAAACAAACAAAAGGAAGTATGTCTTCACACAATGCACAGTCAACCTGTGGAACTCTTTGCCAGACGATGTTGTGAAAGCCAAGACTATAACAGGGTTCAAAAAAAGAACTAGGTAAATTCATGGAGGATAGGTCCATCAATGGCTATTAGCCAGGATGGGCCACAATAGTGTCCCTAGCCTCTGTTTGCCAAAAGTTGGGAATGGGTGACAGGGGATGGATCACTGATGATTATCTGTTCTGTACATTCCCTCCGGGGCACCTGGCATTGGCCACTGTCGGAAGATAGGATAATGGGTTAGATCAGGGGTCGGCAACCTTTCAGAAGTGGTGTGCCGAGTCTTCATTTATTCACTTTAATGTAAGGTTTCGCGTGCTGGTAATACTTTTTAATGTTTTTAGAAGGTCTCTCTCTCTATAAGTCTATATATTATATAACTAAACTAGTGTTGTATTGTAAAATAAACAAGGTTTTCAAAATGTTTAAGAAGCTTCATTTAAAATTAAATTAAAATGTTGATCTTAAGCCGCCGGCCCGCTCAGCCCGCTACTGGTCTGGGGTTCTGTTCACCTAGACTGGCAGTGGGCTGTGCGGGGCCGGTGGCTGGGACCCAAGACCGGCAGTGGGCTGAGCGGCTGAGCCCGCTGCCGCTCAGGGGTTCCATCCGCCCACTCCTGCGAGCCGGGATCCTGGCTGCCGGACCCGCTCAGCCCCCTACCTGTCCCCTGATTGCCCCGACCCTTATCCACACCCCTGCCCCCAGACAGACCCCCGGGACTCCCATGCCTATCCAACCACTCCCCGCCTCCTGACAGGACCCCCAGAACTCCCGACTCATCCAACCCCCCCAGCTCCTTGTCCCCTGACCACCCCCTCCAGAGACCCCCCACCCTAACTGCCCCCCCAGCACCCTCCTTGCTTCCTGTCCCCTGACTGCCCTGACCCCTATTCACCCCACCCCCCCGCCCCCTGACAGACCCCGGGACTCCCATGCCCCATCCAACCCCCCCTGCTCCCTGACTGTCCCCTCCAGAGACCCCCCGCCCCTAACCACCCTGCCCGGGATCCCACCCCCTATCCAACCCACCCTGCTCCCTGTCCCCTGACTGCCCCAACCCCTTATCCAACCCCACTGACCCCGGACCCCTTACCATGAGGCTCCTAGCAGCATGTTCTGCTCTGCGCAGAGCCAGACACGCTGCCCCACAGGAGCGTGCAGCCCCGCCCCTCAGAGCGCTGTGTGTGTGGCGGCATGGCTCCGGATGAGCGGGGAGCGTGTCTGCCTCCCCACGGAGCCAAACACTGCCCCACCGGAGCGCGCAGCCCCGCCCCTCAGAGTGCTGCGCGCGCAGCGGCATGGCTCCAAGAGAGGGGGGAAGGCGGCGGAGGGGCCGGCAGCTTGCTGCACTCGGACGGGCGCTCTGGCCCGGGAGCACAGACCCCGCCGCTTGCCGCGCTGGGAGAGTGGGGCCATTTGCCCACCCCTGCATTAGGGTGTGCCTGGGCACACCCCGTGCACACGCCTATGTTTCTGCCCCCTGCCTCCGTGCGGGGGGAGCGGAGGGCGCAGAAGAGCGGGCTGGGCTGGGCAGGATTTTTAATGGCATGCTGCTGCCTGCCGGGACTCTGGCAGGCAGCAGCATGCCATTAAAAATCGGCTCACATGCCATCTTTGGCACGCGTGCCATAGGTTGCCGACCCCTGGGTTAGATGGACCTTTAGTCTGACCCAGTATGTCCATTCTTATGTTCTTAAAGGATATGGGTGAGAAGGAAAATATTATATAGACCTCTGTTACAACAGGAGAAATCCTATTCATTGAGAATTGATTTTTTTGCTGGACATCACTGTTCAGCAATGTAAGCAAAAGCTGAATGAAAGTTCAGCTCAATACATCATGGCTTTACATGCTCTGTCGCAGGGTGTGTGTGTGTGTGTGTGTGTGTGTGTGTGTGTGTGTGTGTGTGTGTGTGTGTGTGTGTGTGTGTGTGTGTGTGTGTGTGTGTGTGTGTGTGTGGTGGCAATGCTTAGAGACTGATTAGGGGAAAGGTCTCTTAATGTTCACCTGTTTGAATGATTGTTACCTTAACATAGTCTGAAGCTCCTACTTTAGCAAGTGAAAATGAGTCAGTTATTAATAATGAAAGTTGATCGCTGAGGGAGAAACTCAGTCTATGAATTTAATTTGTAACAGACAAAGGAGAGAGCAGAATTTCAGTAGGGCAAAGATAAATTTGGATCTCTTCCTTCATATTTCAGCAATGGAGAAAGCACAGCTGGTTTATATGCTGCAGAGATTTCCAGCCTTTGGTGTAGATTATGTGATTTATAGGAATTCAAAGGACCCACACTGGGAGGTCCAGGGATGGTGCCTCAGGAGACACATCTTTCCCAGATCCACTTGTTATGCACTTTAAACCATTCATAACAATGTTTCAGTTTGCTGCATCTAATGTGTCACTGCAGAAAGAGGTGTGGCTATGGATCCCGCTCCCTTCCATCCAACTCACCCATTTCTCCCCAGTGGGAATAAGGATTTTATGAACTTTCAGAAATGAATGATTTTTCAAACAAATTAATTAGTACCAAGAGCTGGTTGGGAATTTTTTGATGAAACTGCTTTGGTCAGAAAATGCCAATTAATTGAAACCAAAACTTTTTGCATTGGAATGGAACCAAATTTCAAAACCTTGAAAACTTTCACATAACTAAATTATTTTTTCTAGCCAAGCCTATTAATTAGCCATTTTGAATGGCTGTATTTTTGTGCACTACTTTCAACCTCACTTCACTAACTAGAGTATATGCTTAGGTCAATATATTCATGCATCTCTTCCTTATTTATTAATATGTAAGTCAGCTACCACTTAAGAAAATCCTGATTAATTTGTTTGAAGGTAATAGTATGAATGAAATTAAAAAGAAAAGGAGGTTGTTGATGATTTTAACCATAAGTGAATAAGAATAAACATAAATTTTGGTGAGGTGAAGACAGTCAGATTTCAAGAGGTAAGTTCTGAAGGAACGTGGACCAAAAAGTGTAAAGAGAGAGAAACAATTAGAAGAGAAATAAAGACAGACAGAGAGAAATAAAAAGGATCACATTGTGGTGGGAAGATATGGGGAGAGAGGACACAAAGGGCTTCCTCCTACCACAATGTTCCTCTCAGAGAGGTCTTCCAGGGATGGTTGAGGTCAGCCTTTGTATGACTTGTTCAATAGCTACTCCCAAAAAGGTGTACCATGGGGATGGTACAATGACTTCACAGCATCTCTGTAATCTTCATTGGAGCTGGCCAGTAGCATGTGGGGATGGGGAAGCCCAACAGAGCTGGTCAGAAAAAACAATTCTGCATAAAATTGTTTTTTTAGTAGAAAAAATGAAAAAAAATGTCTGTAATGATTTGACCAAAACAACTTTGGTTTGAGGGATTTTGATTTTTTTAATGAAAAGTCAAAAAAATTCCTCATAAAACAGACAATTTTCATTAAAAATGTTATTTAGTCAAAAACCCAAACACGGTCAAAACACTTTTGATGGAAATTTTTCAACCAGCCCTTGAGCGCACACTGCACTCTGTCTCATGGTAGTGGAGCTTTTGTTGCATCATGCCCCAAGAGCCTTCTGGTTATATCAGCTAAATTCCTCTGTACTATGCCCTTCCCCCAGGACTGACTGTAAGCCACATCTAGCCTAAAATGTCCAGCATGCAGGATGAAATAGATCAAATTCTGTTCCCAGTTACTGAACCCCAGTGTAAATCCAAAGCTAATGCAGTTACTCTGTATTTGCACTGATGTAACACACCAGAATTTGGCCATTCATAAAAGTGGAGTCGATTTTTAAAAATTCCTATGTGGAGAAAAAGTCAAGTAAACAAAGTTATTAATAAAAAGAAAGTAGCTTCCTGATATATGACTACTTCTACCTCTCTTAGTTTCTCTGAAGTCTTCCCATTCTGTCCCTGACAGGATCAAATCACCGATAAGGTGTTCATACATTTGCCTTGTTTGTAAAAGTAAAGGAAGACAGGTTGCCTTTAATTTAAAACCAGGACATTTTGTTTATGAAGGGAAATAAAGACATTCATTTTCCCTCTTGGTTTATCACTAGAGTTGAACTGTTTATTATAGTTAGGGTGACCAGATGTCCCATTTTTAAAGGGACAGTCCTGTTTTGGGGGACTTTTTCTTATATAGGGGCCTATAACCCCCCACCCCCTGTCCTGTTTTTTTCACAGTTACTATCTGGTAACCCTAATTATAGTGAACATATTATTCATCAAATGTCTGCATTAATAAGTTTTATCCTGTGGGTTGTGCATGAAGTTTGTTATGAGTATTGCCTCAGCTATGTGATATCTGGAATTACTATTTCATCTGTGTGAGATGAAGTATTCTCATAGAAGCAGGAAATCCCAGGTTTCAGTAAAGGACTTTTATTTAACTGTTATATTAACAACATAATGGATGAGCCCAGATTCAATGTCTGACTCAGAGAACCTATACTGTCTCCTTGGTTTCCTCACATCTGTGCTTTCTGGTGATGGAATGTACATAAAATGGTACTCTGCCAAGTGAGTGATCCCCTAAGTCAGTGGTTCTCAAACTAGGGCCACCACTAGGGAAAGCCCCTGGCGGGCCGGGCCAGTTTGTTTACCTGCCGCGTCAGCAGGTTCGGCCGATCGCGGCTCCCACTGGCCGCAGTTTGCCGCTCCAGGCCGATGGGAGCTGCAGGAAGGGCGGCCAGCACATCCTTCGGCCCGCGCCACTTCCTGCAGCCCCCATTGGCCTGAAGCGGCGAACCACGGTCAGTGGGAGCTGCGATCGGCCGAACCTGCGGACGCGGCAGGTAAACAAACTGGCCCGGCCCGCCAGGGGCTTTCCCGGGACAAGTGGCGGCCCTAGTTTGAGAACCACTGCTTGGAGGACTTAAGCTTTGTAAATGGAAGGAGTATCTGAACAACNGGCCTATAACCCCCCACCCCCTGTCCTGTTTTTTTCACAGTTACTATCTGGTAACCCTAATTATAGTGAACATATTATTCATCAAATGTCTGCATTAATAAGTTTTATCCTGTGGGTTGTGCATGAAGTTTGTTATGAGTATTGCCTCAGCTATGTGATATCTGGAATTACTATTTCATCTGTGTGAGATGAAGTATTCTCATAGAAGCAGGAAATCCCAGGTTTCAGTAAAGGACTTTTATTTAACTGTTATATTAACAACATAATGGATGAGCCCAGATTCAATGTCTGACTCAGAGAACCTAAACTGTCTCCTTGGTTTCCTCACATCTGTGCTTTCTGGTGATGGAATGTACATAAAATGGTACTCTGCCAAGTGAGTGATCCCCTAAGTCAGTGGTTCTCAAACTAGGGCCACCACTAGGGAAAGCCCCTGGCGGGCCGGGCCAGTTTGTTTACCTGCCGCGTCAGCAGGTTCGGCCGATCGCGGCTCCCACTGGCCGCAGTTTGCCGCTCCAGGCCGATGGGAGCTGCAGGAAGGGCGGCCAGCACATCCTTCGGCCCGCGCCACTTCCTGCAGCCCCCATTGGCCTGAAGCGGCGAACCACGGTCAGTGGGAGCTGCGATCGGCCGAACCTGCGGACGCGGCAGGTAAACAAACTGGCCCGGCCCGCCAGGGGCTTTCCCGGGACAAGTGGCGGCCCTAGTTTGAGAACCACTGCTTGGAGGACTTAAGCTTTGTAAATGGAAGGAGTATCTGAACAACTCATTGGGGCTTTGGATCTCTCAAGGACAGTGTATGAGAACCTTAGGGAGAGAAAGGCAACAGACAATCAGGCTTGCAGAATTTAATTAGGACATATGAAATCTCTTTTCCTTTCCCACTGAAAGACCATCATAGACTGTTTACATAAGTGGATCTCAGATTTCAAGTGATTTCATGGATTTGTGATTTCATGGATCGTGCACACATTAATGTTTGTTTCTCTTTAATATTATCTCCCAGTGAGTTCTTCTACCCCATTTTTTAATCTAAATATTTCAGTAAAAGAGAAAGATCAGTTCTTACAATGGTTGCCTTTAAAATGTTGGGCTTTGATAATATGGTGGTATCTAGCATCTAAAAAGCTTAGCGTAGTAAACTAAGCTCAATAGTTTGGATATCACTGTATGATAACTCTTGGCAAATGCTGACTTTTACATCACAACCAGTATCTCCTCCAGCAGGTTCATGAAATATTGAGATACTCAGTAAACAGATGATGTGAACATTTTACACTACATAAAAGCTAGCAAAGTTCACAAAGCATTGTGTTTTTACAGAAAAAGTGTCATGAAGTGAACCAAAGAAGTTTGGCATGACAATAAATATTGAGCCAGGTTCTAAAATCAGGTAGAAACCTCACAAAATATCATTTGCACAGACAGATATAAAATATTTGATTTTTGTTCTCTCTCCTTTTCCAAACATTTCTAAAGAAATATGTCCTCTCTATATAATCAGAGGATTTCTTAAGAGATATTCTACTGTGTATAACACAAAGGGACATAATTAGTATGATAAAATATTAATAATCACCATTATTACTGGAAATATGTCCCCTAGACAATGACAATTGAACACTGTAGTCAGCTGTCTAGACAGCAAGCTGTAGCAGGTGTAGACAATAAAGGAGCTTGCGTACATCTCAAATTATTTATGGAACTACTTTGTGAGTAAGATTTCAAGAGAAAAAAGGGAATGGTGGGAAATCATGGTTGTAAAAGTTTCAGTACAATTTCTGGACAGGGCAAGCATAACAGTTTACAGTTCCCATTATGACTTTCTCTGAAATAGACAAGCCCCTGAGACTACAGTGAGGCAGACAAGCCAGGGTTATAAATATATTTATAGAAAGCACTGGTGCAGTGACTAAATGGGCTGTTGCTTCCAACATCCTCCCAGGGGTAATCACACATAGGTTCCACAACTTCTCCAAGGGCAGACCATACTGACAGGCTGTTCCCAAGAACAGCAGGTAGCACTGAACTTTAAGCAGTCTCAGAGTGTGCCCTGAAGCAGACATGTCAAGCAGGCTCTTCCTTGCAGTAGCAAACTACCATCTCCTTTATCGTCAAAATATTGTATATATTCATATATAAACACGCACATACATATCCTGATCCATAAGTGCATCTGAGCAGCATTCACCCGCACACCAAAGGAAGGGTTAAGGGCATAGGCTTTTTGCCACCTTTCTGTCACATTTCTGAGCCCAGTACTGGGGACTCTGAGTCAAACTGGGACAGCCTCAGAGCTGGTCTAATTTACATTTAGACACCCCCCCCCCCAAGGTGCTGTTCCAGAGACCCAGGGTCTTTATTTAGATTAAGGTGAAATGGGGAGAGGGGCACAACAAAATCACAGTCTTTTTCCTCTGCAAGAAGTTGCATTAGTGCTCTCATAAAATAGATTCCTTGAATCCCAGAAAACAAAATAACTCAAACCTAACTATGTCCCAGATTAAGGTCTGTTGGTTACGGCTGCTATTCAGGGGCATCACACAGATCTGAGCTAACCAGAACTGAGACCACCCAATATATTTGCTCTTCAAGTAACAAAGTGAAATGCTCTATCTTATTAAACATTGTCTCTCTGTAGGATTTCCTTTATGCCCACAGTAGTTTACATGGCATTTTATCTTTTCTGCAGTTTATGATCTAACTGAGGAAACAGGTTTAATAGGTCATATAGGTGAATGGTCACAGTGGAGCAGCAACCATAACATTCTTAAAGAGACAGATATAAAAAAAATAAAAATAAAATAATGAGATAAGAATGAGCTTATCTTGAAGTCTCTCTCTCTCTCTTCCCCTCCTCCCCTCTCCATTCCACATCTTCTTAAGTTAGTCTCCAATCAAGGATTCAGGAAACATCAGGGGCAGCACAGCACAAATTTACTGATAGCTGAAGGGCTGTTTGGTGTTTGTTTGTTTTCCATGTCCTTAAAATAGTTTGCACCCTGCTGTATTTTCCATTCAACTTATTTTTGTTTGTTTCTGGCCAGCTTCTGCTGCCCTTAAAGCAGTATGCTACTCCCCATGTAGTCCCTCTGGTTTCAATTGAACTACTCAAGGAGGCCCCAGTTCAGGAAAGTACTTATGCCCATGTTTAACCTTAACCAAATAGGACTGTTATCAAAATGAAGGCCACAGAGCACAGAAACAGCAGCTCCATGCCCATTTGCTGTACTGGCATATCTTTGAAGCTACTAACTTGTTCTCCAGAATCTCAGCTTTCACTTGAAATAATAAAATAACAGTAATAAAAACACAGTCTATAGATGTCATAGATGCAAATAAAACCTACAAAATGAACCTAGTGTACCCAAAATGGAGATGACTCTGCAGTGAGCCTGGAACAGTAGCTCTAAGAGGTGTGAATTGTCTTATTCCTCTCAGTGAGGTTTTAATTCAGATGCCCAGGGATGGTAATTTAAAAGTCAGCATGGTTAATTATTTCATTCCTCTTGTTAGAAAAAGATGGAGGATCACAGATCTATACAATGTACTGAGAGTACATTTTGGTGCCATGGATGGAGCCCTGGGATATATGCAAGCTTCCTGGAGGGGAAGTCAAGCCCAGGGAGCTCGATGGAGCCAAGATGCAACACAATTCAAAATGGAGTAATTGGAACTATCTATTCTGTCACTATACTTATAAAGTTTGTACTGAGACTGGCACCTCATTGTTTTCTATTCATAGGGTGGATTTTATTTTGTGGATGGAAGTTGGCTTTTTGTCCTAGTGGCTAGATGAAATATAGAAGTTTAAGTCTGTTATTGTATGAGCTAAAAGGAAGGTTCTGGGATCAAACCCCACAGATGGCCTATCCAAGGTCATCAATACATAAACACAGTGATCTCATTATATTTATCCTCAGCCACCCTCTCCCCCTCCTCATTGATTCTAACATTAACTTGTTGGATCTTGCCTTAAATTAGGTTGTAGGCATTTTGGGGAAGAGGACATTATATTAAGTGCTTATACACAATCTGATATAATGGGATCTCAATCCTGATTGGATCCTTTGGGACTCATGATAATATTAAGAGTTACTAGTAATAATAATTAATAATTGGCTCTGCCTACTTGTAATCAGTGTGAATGTGTTGTTGTCTTCTTCCCCCTCCCCAGCCCTGACTCCATTAATGTTCTGTTTACATTTATACCATACAGGTAATAAATTATCATTCTTAGAGAGATGCATTATTAAGATAAATTGATTACATTTATGGATACTTTTCTGAAATCATTTCCTGTTTGGTCTATTTATGAGAAGAATCAAGTAGCAACTTTATTTCAAAATGATTGTATTATAAATGTATCCAGCTGCCTTCCTGATAAATATGGAATCATTATGAGAAAATGTTACTTAATTTATCTATTTTAGATATTTCTATGGCCCCCATTATGGTAGTGTTTGAACACCACATAATCTTTAATGTGTTTGTCATCATCACAATCCTGTGAGAGGTTATCCTACTTTACAATGGGAAACTGAGGCACAGAGAGACTACATTACTTGCCCAACCTCACACAGGAAGTCAGTGGTAGAGTCAGGGAATGGAACTCAGATTTCAGATGTTTGGATTAAAAAAAAAACAAATTAGGAATTGAGTTGAGGGTCCCATTTTACTTAACCTGAAAAGTTTAAGAAAGGAGAAAATAAATTTAAAAATAATTGCCATGTTGCCTTGGTCACAAAAGAAATATTATTCAGGGCCAGAAATGTCATTTTACCATTGTTCAAATCCTTAAGCCTTGACAAGTAACTCCCATTTTTGCATACAAATGTGCATGAGGGGGAAAAAAAAATTGTGGACTACTCAAATGAGACCTTTAACTTTTCCTTTGCATAACAAAACCAGGCAGAATAGGCTCCAGACTTACTGCTCATCTGATGCTATCACATCTAAGAGTTTAGTATCCTTGTTGTTGCACTGCAATATTTGAATTAGAATTGGGTATCAACAGTGGGAGAGATGAACTTATAGCATATGTCTACCCAGCAATTAAAAATCCATGGCTAGCCTATGCCAGCTGACTCAGGTTTCTGGGGCTTGGGTTAAGGGGTTGTTTAATTGTGGTATAGTCGTTCGGGTTCTGATTGAAGACCAGGGTCTAGGTCCCTGTGAGGTGGGAAGCTCCCAGAGCTCAGGCTACAGCCCACACCTGAATGTCTATGAGTGCGAGTCAGGGGCACAGGCCAGCTGCAGGTTTCTAATTGCAGTGTAGTCATACTGATAGATTTATCTGTAAGCAAGATGGATAAAACATTAGCCCAGGACTCAGAATTCTGAGTAGCATTTTCCATTTACCTGGGAATAACTTGATGGGGCTGTTTATAAAGAATGTACAAACAGTGCCTTGCCCTATCTGTAGTGTGTATACATATTAGTTAATCCATGTGTACTGAAACAAACAAACAAAAACAGATGACCCTTCCTGACATTCCTGTCAATCACACAGTTTCAACCTGGTGTTATGAGTTTCTCAGTTTGCCAGATTCTAGCAGCAGCTAAATAAATTGTAACAAAGTTGTGTATATAATGCTCAAGAGTCCATGAATACTGTATAGAACTCTTATTGCCTACTACAATTCATGACTAAAAGGAAAAGTTTGGAAAACCATTTTCAAACAGATACGAACATGAAAGCTTTCTAAAAGCAATGTTATTTCCAAAAGCAATGTTATTTCCAAAATGCACTCCTGGTATGGCTGTGCAAATTGCAATGCCATTTGCAAAGAGGTTATTTCAAAGTATGTCTCTTCAGATCATCCAACCATTATGTAAGTTCTCTGATCTTCACATTTTTCTCTTTCTTTGTCTCATTTAGCAAGGCTGTGCTGTTCACACATTAGATACAGCATTCACACAAAGTGTTCACTGCTGGTACACCACACCTTTAATATTGTCACTTCCAAAATCATTAAGAAAATGAATAAGTTACCCTGAAGCATGGTTGAACTTAAAGTTGGTATCAAACTATGTACTACTACACTAGAGCTGTGTGAAATATTCATAATGAGAACATTTTGTGAACACAAATATTTGTTTTTGTTTTCAGACAGTTTTCAACAAATGGATGGAAATTTGGAGATATTTCTTATTTGACAGTGAAAATTGTTATGAAAACTTTTCCCATTATTTCTTCATGTTTTGAGTTGGATTGTTTGGTTGTGATTGGCCACATAAATCATATGATATTATTTCTGGTTCTCTTATTGGCTGGGACTCCAGGGAGTTGGATGGCAACTTATTATCAGTTTGAGAAGTGTTTATAACCCTAGGGTATGTGAGCATCTGAGGGACGCCTCCTCCAGGCTGAGGGAAATCTCATTAAGAATTGGTCTAGGAGTAGAGAGCAAGAAAAGCCCCATGGGGAATTTTGTAGACCTGGAAGTAGGACAGAGGCACAGCAATTACATGTGGAAGGCCATATGACTTCAACAGAACCTGCAAGATTGGCACATACTTCTGGAAATCCATGGGCGTTGGAAACAGAATGCACTGTGTGTCTGGAAGGTAAACATCACCCTAGCAAAATGTTTTGAGGATAACTTTGATGGACAAGTCAACTATAATTTCTCCCCATCACCTCCTTCCAGACTTCTGTTCAGGGGTGAGAGAGAACTGATCCTTAATTAGTGTGACAGCAGGAATTTTGCAGGTGAAACTTTTGCAATTCACACATCTGTCTTCTTCAGGAAGGTTATTAGACTAGAGCAAAGTTCCATTTGTCTCCTTTCCCAGGCTTCTGACAAACTATTCTTTGTTCCCAGTGGGAGCACAGGAATTGTAATGTAGGCAGAAAATTGACCCTACATGAGGGAGTCTGTAATGAAGTGAGGAGCAATCTCCAAATAATATTAAAACAACAAGACAAATTTGCAACATTTAATAAGGCATGTGTTCTGCCTCATCTGTAATTGTTGAAAAAGACATTTCTTTATGGGCTATTAAAATGAAAAATTGTACCTTAATACTGAAATAATTTACCCCTGCTGTTGACATTACTGTATCCTTTCTGAAAACAAAACATAACTTTTTTTTTAAATTGGAGTCCACTTAAGCTTTGTGGGTAAGAACCAATTTCTTTTATCTAGCACAGCCTAACCTTATGATCCATGCATGAGAAATGTGGCCACTTTACTCAGATAGTTCTGCTTATGTGTACATTTTTCTTACAAATAACTCAGTAAAATACTGAAACATGATTACTATATAAAATGTGCTTCTGTGATGCATCAATCCTTTTCTCAGCTTTCTATAGCTAACTGAACCTTGTCATTTGAATCTCTGAGATGTACAGCAATTAACAATTACAAACGCAATATGACTACTGCAAGAACCGAATTTTTCTGCTTTAGCCAGCTAAATTTGTCTAATGATGTCCGCTTTCCTCTTGCAGTTGTCATCAACAAGTTTTTGTTTGTTTAAAACATTTCTGTAAATTACTACATTGAGTGTCTGTCTTTGTTCTGTTCTAAGATAGTCAGCTATTTAAGAGGTGGTAGGTTTAGCCTGTCTTGGAACACTGCTCCAATAACCAGCCATTCACATATACCAAATGCATGAAGACTGTATCCATTCCCCAGATTTTGTTCAAAGGGTACTGTGCAAAATAATAATATATCAAGACTCCAATTAAAATCTATTAGGCCCGTAAAAGGGATGAGCAGCCTAAAAACACAGTACAGTTCTGTCTCATCTTACGCTGGGGTTACGTTCCACGGTCAGCGCGTAAAGCGAAAACCGAGTATAGTCAAAATTACATTGAGTGTAATGGCGGGCAGAATCACCCGCACTACAGAAACAGTATTTAAATTGTTATTTTTCTCTTTTTTTTTGTTTTTTTCTTGTTTTTGCCGACCGCGTAAAGCTGAAATCACACATGTTAAATGCGCCTAAGATGCGACAGACCTGTATCTCCAATATCAACTCAATTCAAGATAGTAATCAGAAAATATACAGATTGGAACAAATAATCAGCTAATAGGTAGGGATTCATAGAATCATAGAATCATAGAAGATTAGGGTTGGAAGGTACCTCAGGAGGTCATCTAGTCCAACCNGTCAAGTGATCCACCCATTCTGAATTCACAGCCATAATTTTAAAAATTATTGTGGGAGTAGGGAGAAAGTTACCCTTTATTCTCTTCCTCAGCTTGTGATTCTACAGCTGCACTGTCTTCTATGGCCCTGCCCATGCTCACTGTTTAACCCTATTATTTTTGTTATAGATCATTCCAATAATAGGCTTCACAGACAAATAGTATCTGAATGTTCAGATGGAGAAGATATAAAATACACAGTTTGATCTACAACATCAATGACCTGTGTGCAGATGGTCCTGAAAATGGTTCCCTAGCTACACCCTACACCTCCAGTCCTATGAAGATTATGGTGCCTTCAGTGTGCCAAAGACACCGGCTTCTCCATTTTATCTCAGTTGTTTGGAGTAGTTGAGTGACCTACCAAAATGTCGAGTTGAGACTGCAGCTTGGATGAGGGATCTCTGACTGAGGTTTGGTCAGAAGTGGTCAGAAAAATTGAGGGGGAACTCATAACCATATCTGGATAGGGAGAAATTACCCACCCCCTCCAAACTATTTAAAGACCAGATTCCTGATTATGTTGTTATCTTGCAAGCTGATGAGCACTCTCGCCATAATCCAGCAAATAATTTCATCATTTGTGTAGTTCCATGGAAGTCAAGGAGACTGCCCACTTGCTTCAAGTTTAACACAAATGTTAATGATTTATTAGATTGGGGATACAATGCTCAGCACCTTGCAGGATCCAACCCTACTTTACTTGGTCTGACTTAAAGCTTTAGAATTATAGTACACTTCCATTTATCCAAATGGCATGGAGGACATCCAAAGTTTTTGGATAATTTAACTGGATATTCAGATAAATAGAGATGCCTGAGGAGAATGGTTCCCTGCTGGCAAGGTGGTCCGCCCAGGGAGCTCCAGACCCTGACTCCTCTCTGCCACCTTCTACTCTGTCCTGCAACTCCCTATTGTTGGACTACAATAGATTGGTGCTGTCTTCCCTCAGGGCTGGGCAGTGGGTATCAACCCTCATCCTGTTCATTTGAATCCCAGACCTTTTCATCAGCTTCAGTCAGTTCTCAGACTCCTTCCTTCTGGACAAGATGGAATTTTGGTGCCAGGAAGCAGACAGGCAGGGCAACTGGACAGGACAGTTAACCCAGGGCCTCCCAATAACAGGATTCTGGGGCCTCTGGTGCTGTCCGCCCCAGTGGGGTACAATGCCAGCAAATGCCACCACTATGAGTGGCACTGCCAGATTGCTTGGCCTTGTCCAAAGCATAGTTTTCCTTCTTAAGGACATAGCTGAGGTATACAAAAACAAAGCCATTGATTAGCACTAACACATGCTAAGAAGCTAATTGAGAAATTATTAGCAGACGATTAACTAACAGAGAGCTACCTGGGAGAGACACTGGGATTCAGATAAGTAAGATTTTCAGATAAAGAGAATTTGGATACCTGGAGTTATACTGTATTCACTTTTGTGAATTGATCTCAAATTTAGTTCTATCTTTAATTAGACCTACTATGCCTAGATATTATAGCTCATGCAATCCTCTGTGCTCCTCAGAAGAATGAGGATTATCACACATCACCTATACACATCATAGTTTTGGGCATGTAGGAAATGTCAGAGATAGGCAGATGGATAATGCTACTTAGAACTTCAGTCACAACAAACATCATCATACTTTCTTCCATTCATGCCCTTATGTGTGGAATTCACTCCTATAAACATATGTTAACTCACCTCATTGCCTTCATTCAAATGCCTCCTTAAAACTCCCTTTGGCTACCATGTCTATAGAAAACTCTGCTGTTCTTAGGCAGCTTATGTGCTTTGACCAAGGCTTATCATGCTGTTCATAATCATCATAATGTTACCTTGTGCTTCCTCTAGCTATTTGTATGTCTGATCTTATATTAAGACTATAAGCTGTTTGGGGCAGAGACCATCTTTTGATTATGTATTTGTACAGTGCCTAACACACTAGGACCTGATTCCTACTAGGGGCCTCTAAGCACTACAATACAAATAAGAAAAGTAATAGGCCCAGTAAAGTGACAAAAGATGGAGTCCATCATTTACTCTAAATTATGTTAAGTAAAGTTCATGATGGCTGACTATAAATTGTATTTTTTATCTACAGTATAATATACTTGCATCAGAAAGGAAGATTTTTATTATTTAGTGGAAGTACCTTTTACAAAATATTGAAAACTCTGTGTCATGGAAAATAAATTCAAAAATAATTACAGTATCCCAATGAAAACTGTCAAAAACTTCTTACATAAGGAGATCCCAGCAAAGTTTAAATCTTTGAAAGTTGGAGTATATGGTAAACTAAATTTAATTAGAACGAACAGGATTTTTCTCATAGACAGACACAGCCATTACAATCCAGCTCTTGTGATCTCACTCTGACACTAAAATTAAAGTAGTGGCATTAGACAGATGTCGACTACTCTACACTGACAATCCTGTTTGCAGTGACTAATTAGGACTATTTTGAGAGATGTGCATGAGATGATCTTTTTCTTGCCTTGGGTGCATTACACTGAAAGAAATTGAAACAACAAAAAAAATAAGATAGCATCGTAAGCATGCTTGGCCCAGATGGCTACCTCTATTCAGCTGTAGAAACACAAGAGACATTCTTGGGGACATTTGGAAGCCTGTTGTAAATAACAGTCACAAGGCAGATGCTACTCCTTAGAAGTGTTATATCTCACGTCCACTTGCATGTGTGCGTGCGTGTGTATATGTGTGTGTAGCACTTCTTTGAAATAAAGGTGATAGCTGAGCTTCTATGATCCCTTTTATATGTATGCAGTAACGGTGTTAGTTGCATGCATTTTCCATTGAAGTGGCAACTGTAGTCTGATAAGATGTTCATTTATTTCCTACAGCAAGCTATCAAGATATGTAATGATTGTATACAGGAGCGCTGCCAGCTTTTTCGCCGCCCTCGGCGGCGGAAGGTCCCGCCACCAAAATGCCGCCCCTGACAGAGGCAGCGGAAGGTCCCGCCACCAAAATACCTAGGCCGCCTAATGGGTTGCACCGGCCCTGATTGTATATCAAATTGTAAATCCAGTACCATCCAATCTAAATTCTAATCATTGTTCGCATTGCTAGAAGGTGTATCCCACATCCACTTCAGTGAGCTCCCTTTTTGAGTAAGTCTGTTCTATCTTAGGACCAAATCAGAGCCCAGCAAAAGTCCAAAACTTCAATGTAGATAACATCTAGATAACATCTTGCCAGCTTGCAATAAATCAGAACAGTCTCTCTCTCTAGGAAAATTCTTTACTGTCCTGAAGCATCCTGGCATTCTAAGCTGTGAGAATAATCATGTTTGTTCTTTGATTCTATTTAAATATTGACCATCCTATATTTATCTCCCAGCTGTTTTGTTGTCCATCAGATCATTTTAAGGCTTTTATGACTTTTTTCCTATATAATAAGGCAACTGGCACACACAGAACGCTAGGCCATTCACTCCCCTAGGGTTTGCCAAACAGCATTGTTCCTGCCAAGTGTAACACTGAGTGATCATTGTCGCTGACTACCTGCATGAATATCTGGGACTCTGTTGCTCTTAATACATCACCACAGATAGGCTGTACAATCAACCTATACCTATCTGGATTTAAGGTTTGGCTGGTTTGTGCTGAGTATCACTACATTTTGTTTTCCCTCCTACCCTTACTGTCTTACTGATTTAGTCTGCAAGCTTTTTCGGGCAAGGTGTGCTACATACTCTATACTGTATAGCTCCTAGCTCAATGGCATCCCAATCTCAGTTGGGGCCTTTAGGTATTACCATAATATTACTACAATTTTTTATTTTGCCGATGATCCAAATCATGTATAAAAACTGAACTGGTGATCACCAGGATATAAGTTTAAGCCACCCTATGATCACTAGAAGAATGTCCTTCAGTAAAAAATTTGGGATTTGCACTTGGCTGATTCATAAACATGTTGCATCCCAAATTATCTCATACATTAGTGTTCCTAGTTTGACTTATTCTAAGAGGTTACTTTGGCAAGCAGTGAGTAACCAAAAGGAAAATATTTGGGACACAAATGAGATCTGAGCTTTCTTGCATGATTTCAGCTACACATGAGATACAACTGCAAAACAAAAAAGCAAACAAAAGGACTGGATCCTGCCAACTACCGCTTCCATAAGTAGTCCCACCGAAGTTAGGGAAGCAAGTCAGTATTACTAATGTGAATAAAGATGGCAGGTTCAGGTCCAGTATGTGCATTTTTTTTTTTTCAAATGATGAAGTAATGTTTTGGAGGAGAAAATAAAAAAAAATCATGGAAGAGCCGTCAGTCCCTCATTTTGAGAATAATTGGAAAGAATAGATTGTTTGTTTTTAATAAATTACTGTATAGCTTTTCAGGCACCTGAAAGGACCTGGTCTAGGATTCCAAGGTAGCTGTAGCAAAATTTTATATTTTAGAAATAATTTTCCATCACAGCTTGTGAAAATAATATACTGTACTGTATTCAGATAATCCTCTGATCTTGCACTCTTTGCATATTGCATTGAAAAGCAACCTTGGAATGCAAGGGATAAATTCACCTGTGGCATAAGCAGGTGAAATTCATTTGACTTCAATATAATGCAAAGTGATGGGTTATGTTAGTGGTGATCATGGCCTAGAACATGTGCACTTACCTGATTCAAATACATTTTAATGACCAGCTACAAGCTTGACACTACAAAAAGGGTGTATGTGCTATTTTTATAAACTGATGTTGTTCCTAATGGGGAAAGCCCTGTCTTGGGTGTAATATGCAGCTGCATTACCGAGAGGGAAAATGGGAGAAATTCTGCCTCAGGTTGCTTCCCAGGGCTCTCTGGCATACAGCATACATGCATGTTTCTCCCACGTGCCACTTCACATACCAAATAGAGAGAGGGATAAAACCATCATGCTCTCTTTTGGAACTGCAATTCTGACAGGTCCCAGAGAAAGTTCCATGAACACTCCTCACTTCCTTGCCCCTTTGTAAATTCCTCTCAAAATCTGCCTGTAATTTTAAAATGTTAGACAGTTTTATAATGTGCATCTGTAATGGCCACCATGATGACTGATGTGCAGGTGACCTCCAGAGAGAAGAAGATAAACTGCAACAGCTTGAGCTAAACATCCAAGAGATGGGCTGTTCAGCTGGGTCTGCAACAAACTCTTATCCTTTGCGGATCAGGCACAGAGGTAACACACGCTCATCAGTGGATTACCCAAGGAGTATTTCATGAAGTCTGTCTCTTGAGGAGTTAATTTAGGCTGAGATCAAGGACAGTTTGAATTTGTATCAATTTAATTACAGCTTTAGGGATTGCAGGGTAACTATAAAATTACAAATTCCCATAGTCATTGATTAGCCCTTAACAGGATGACAGAAGTTCAATTACTGGAATGTGGAATGATAATTGCTTTAGCAAGCAAGATGCAACTTTCTCAGTGTGGAAAACTCAACATTAAAGAAAAGGTCTCCAGAGCACATGCCATTTGATCTTTTAAAATGGCTACAAATGAATTATTTTAAATATATTTCCAAAAGATTGGATTGCAAATGTTTTGATTTAATCTTAAACCCACTGAAAAAGCAGCTTTTTATTTTAGATGTAAAAAGAGTATTTGATCTGGATCACAGGAATGATATAGGTTAAATTACTTCTGGTTATATTAATGATCTCAGTGGTTTTGCTGATGAATTTAAAAATTAATTTGCAAACAAGAATATTGTATTGTGGTCTTCAAATAGAAGAAATTTAAATCCCATTCATTCCCCTGTGTTTACTTGCAGTGAAAACACCTAGATTTAGATTTAACTCAAACTCACCACTTTCTAAATGACATCACATAAAATACTAGCACTTGATGCAAAAATCTACCTAACTCATAGCTTCTTTCTGTTCAAATACCCTCTTACTCTCAAGCCTTCTGAAAGTCAAATTTGCTCAGATGTCACCTGTTTTCTTATAGCTTGGGTGCCATCTAGCTCACATTGAAGTTGCATGTATTGGATAAATGAGGAATAGAACTCTGCCTAATAGCTGGGGGAGGGGAGGTATTAATTTGTATGTATTTAAATAAGATCACTTTCTTAGTTTACTTTCTGCTCATTAATAAAGTTAGCTCAATAGTTGCTCCCTGTATGTGCACCTTGCACTGCAGCTTCTCACCCAGGAAAGGAAAAGATTCAGGAGAAGTCATGGGAGCTCTGCCATTATGACCTCATGGGGACAGGCCCTTACGCAACATGTTGCATTAGGGAGACAATGAGTGTGTCTTGCAGAATGGCTTATGAAAAATGGTCACATGATGGGGTCATTGCTCCTCCATTCTGTCGCCTCTGCAACTACAAATATCTTTGTCTCCAAAGCAAACTCCAAACCGTAGCACTCCCTATATTTACAAGCACTGTGGTAATTGGACATCCTCTCCCTTTCCCCAAGGATCAATTGAGAAAAACATCAAAAAGTGTAGTGACTTTAATTAGCCAGTTATTCAGCATGTTTTTATCATTAAGCAGCTCTGTAACCACCATCTTAATCACAACTATAATGATGGAGTAAATTAAGTTATAGAGATTGGCCAGATTTAATAAGCAATTTCAAAGTAAACTGGATTTAACTAGAATCTAGTGAGTCAATGGGTCTGGCTGTCTCATCACTTCAGATTTATGTCAATCTGAGCTCCCCTCATTTGAAACCAATCCAGTATAGCTCTGAATTAAAACATCATAATGAACTCTCACACTGACAATATGAAAATCAAGATTAATCTAAGGAAACCTATTAACAAATTTAATATGCAGGGAGAAAAAACACTCTCTCCTTTAAATTAAAAGGAGTATAGCTGCAATATTCAAGATTGATTATTTTATTTGCTGGTGTGTGTTTTTTCTAATATTAAACTGATGTTATTAATTTCCTACTTTAATTACTAAGCACCTTCAGAGATGAGAAAATAATAAATGTTTCTTAGCTGGATCTCTCCACTGAGTTTAGGAGAGAGTAAACTAGCAAAATCTCATAAACTCTGAGAATTGTCCTCATATCATTTAAAAACTATCCAAAAATAACAAAACTTGAGTTAATTCAGACTAATCCATCTGAGGCACTAACAGGGCCCCCATTACTGTAACATCTGGACTCCTCACAATCTTTAACATATTCATCTTCACAACATAAGGAGACTAAGGGCTAGACATAAAAAGGGGTTTGGACACCTAACTGCCACTTTCATAGAAATGTAGGGAAGGGACTTCGAAAGGTCATCTAGTCCATCCCCCTGCCCAGAGGCAATGCCAAATATACCTAAAATATCCCTGACAGGTGTTTGTCCCACCTGTTCTTAAAAACCTCCAGTGACGGGGATTCCACAACCTCCCTTGGAAGCTATTCCAATATATAACTGTCCTTATAGTCAGAAAGCGTTTCCTAATATCGGACCCAAATCTCTCTGGCAGCAGATTAGGCTGATTACTTCTTGTCCTACCTTCAAGGACATGGAGAACAACTGATCATCCTCTTTATAGCCACCCTCAATGTTGGAAGTCAGTTATCAAGTCCCTCCGCATTCTTCTTTCCTCAAGACGAAACATAGCAAGTATTTTTAACCTTTCTGCATAGGTCAAGTTTTCTAAACCTTTTATCATTTTTGTTTCTCTCTTTTGGACTCTTTCTTCAATTTGTCTACATCTTTTGTGGCAAAGTACCTTCTTCTCCTCAGCAGGCTCAATCCTTTTTAGCCTTGGAGACACAGGCTTGGGCAAGGCAAATCCTTATAGGTAGCACAGGGTCCAGTTGTTCCTTTCCTCAGTCAGTCCCTTGTGCTTGTTTTCCTTCCCTTCTGGGGAGGGAGTGTAGCCTTCCTTCCTTTCTGGAAGGGTTCAATGTCTTGCTGCACCTAGCCTACTAGCAGCTTCCCTGCTTCTCTCCCCCCCCCCCCCCCCCCCCCCCCCCCTTCCATGCAGGGGAAGGTTTAAGCGGTTGGAGCCAGCTGAACCTAATTAGTTCCCTGGTAACCCCTTTTCCAGCTGAACCTTATTTCCCCATGGTTATCTCTCCTCAGTGGGTAGGGAGAGGCCTTTTAACTCCCCACCCCCCTTTGTACCTGTTTGTCCTGGGTTTACCACACTTTCTTAAAGTGCGGCACGCTAAACTGGACACAGTACTCCAGCTGAGGCCTCACCAGTGCCAAGTAGATCAGAACAATTACCTCCTGTGTCTTACATGATACAACAGTCCTGTTAATACAACCCAGAATATTAGCCTTTTTCACAACTGCATCATATTGTTGGCTCATATTCGGTTTGTGATCCACTATAACTCCCAGATTCTTTTCTGCAGAAGTATGGCCTAGCTCGTTAATACCCCTTTTTGTATTTGTGCATTTGATTTTTCCTTCCTTAGTACTTGCACTTGTCTTTATTGAATTTCACCTTGTTGATTCAGACCAATTCTCCAATTTATCAAGGTCGTTTTGAATCCTAATCCTCTACTTCAAAGTGCTTGCAGCTCCTCCCACCTTAGGGTCATTCACAAATCTTATAAACATAATTTCCGCTCCATTATCCAAATTATTAATAAAAATATTGACTAGTACTAGACCCAGGATTGATTCCTGTGGGAACTACTGGATACATCCTCCTAGTTTGACAGCAAAGAATTGAGAACGTTGAGTTAGTTTTTTAACCAGTTACACACCTCTCATGGGACAGTATCAAAAGCTTTATTACAATCAAGAGAAATCACATCTACTGCTTCCCCCCCATCCACTAGACCAGTAATCCTATTATAACCCTATTATGCTCTAGGTGTGTACAAATTGACTGTTTAATAATTTGTTTCAGTACCTTTCCAGTTCTCAATGTTAGGCTAACTGGTCTATAACCCCCAGGTCCTCTTTCTTCCGCTGTTTAAAGATAGGTACGTTTGCTCTTCCTCTCTCCTCCAAGAGTTCTTGATGATAATTTCTGCTAGTTCCTGAAGTACCCTAGGGTGAATTTAATGAGGCCAAGCCAAGTTGAATACAGCTAGTTTAGCTATATATTATTTAACCCATTCTTTACCTATTTTGGTTTATGTTCCTTCCCCCTTGTTGTTAATATTAATTGTGTTAAGCATCCAGTCTTTTAGTGAAGACTGAAGTTAAATAGGCATTACACACCTCAGCCTTCTTTTGTGCAGTCCTTCCATTCTAAGTAATGGACCCACTCTTTCCTTCATCTTAAGGTGTTCAAATCAAAACAGATCGTCAAAACCTGCACTGTGCTGCTGCCTAATCCTCTAGGTGCCTAAAGTTCCTAGCTGCATACATTTCTGCCTGTGGACATGCACAAAGCCATATAAATCCTGATACCACTGAGCAGCTCCTTGCTTAGCTCATGCCTAAACCCTGGTGGGTTACTCATTAGAGCAAGGACTGGAACATGGGTCTTCCAGAAGGGTTTGCTAACCACTAGGCTACACAGTCAGTCACTCACTCTGTGGCCCAATGAATATTTAAATATTTCATATAAAATGGAACTGCTTCAACAGTAGAGATTGGGAAAGACCTCTCGCCCCCACAATAGCCTATAGCTCAGTGGTCAAGGCTTGCCTCTAGGAGGTGGGAGACCTGGATTCTAGTATCTGCTCTATATCAGGAAAAGTGGGGATTTGAACCTGAGTCTTCTACATCCTGGCTGAGTGCACTAACCAAAAGTGTGTATGTGTGTTGCAGGGGTGGGGAGGGGCTTCTCTTCCTCCTCCTTTTTTTTTGGGGGGGGGGGGAACGGCTAACCTGTCTTAGGCATCTAACTCCAGGGAAAGATTTTAGGCCACAGCCCTCTCTTTTTGCCTTTTTCTACTGTGTAATTTATGCAGCTCCCCACTCAGCTTGCTTGAGTCTGTGATTCTCATTCTTTCATGCCTAATCAAGGTCTCATACGAGTGATCCCATCAAGATAGTTCAGTGGGACAAGGCATAGTTCTTTTATTCCAATATATATTAATCAGTTGGGGTCCTCAGAAGATACATGCAAACTTAATGCTGAATCCTATAGAGTATCACAGTAATTCCACTGAGGCCCAAAATAATCATCGAGGTTCTATTGCTGGACACACTAAAGTTGATGGAAGTTTTTCCACTGATGACTTTGGATCAATATAAGTCCCAATTTCCCCATTTTTATCCTCTCAAATTATCTAAAATACTGCCAAAATCTGCAATGAGATGTTTGGTTAAAGAAATATCTAATGAAGTCTAAATCACCTCCTACCTCCAGAGAATACAGCACAGTTTTTTTAAAACAGAATTTCCGGTTCCTAATATTATTAGCTGCAATTATCCAGTATCTATTCTTAAAGCACAGTTATGTAGTGCACTTAGGTTTAGAAAAGTGACAAGGTAAAAATGGCACCTTTTTACTCAGCAGATCTGCTTCCTGTTTTTATTGTGGATTATACTTTCTTTTATAGTGCAAAGGTAAATCTCTTTTTAGTTCTGCAAAAGCAAAACAGTTATGGGAGCTGGAGCTGGATTCTATTCTAGTTAATGCATTATTGACCATTCTTGGTCAAATTCTAAATGTACAGATAATTTTTGTAAACAGTTACACTCCTGCAACACCATTGAGGACAATGGAGGGGTGTATGTGTAAAATGAGTGAACTGATTTCACTGGTGTATCTGAGGTAATCATTTGAGCTACAGTATCTTAATTACATAATGATGACATACAACCAGGGGGGACACAGCTTGAATTTCAGAACCCAGATGACATTTGCAGAATTGGCATTTGATAAACAAATGTTTATGTATAAAGTGATAACATTTGATCTGGGTATGGCACAAATATCTTCCTTGAGAAATAATGAACATGGCAACCCATGATGCAACTTTTTACCGTCATTTTCCAGAGCAGAACTACATGTTATTCTGGAGACTGTTGTATTAAATTTTTATGGAATAAAGGGTCAAAGGCATTGACATAACCCAGTCACTGTCCAACGTTAAAGAGTGTTAAACAAAGTTTGGGGTTTGGTATCCAGAGATGTCAGCCTGCTTAATACCATAGCAAACACATCATTAAAAAAATCCTTTAAACCTTGTATTAAAGCTAAAGGAAAAAAGGAAAAACAGTTAAAGCATTTGAAAGTATTAAATAAGGCTTTCATTTTAACAACAGCCCTTGTTCCCTTTCACTTTAACTGGATAGAATTGTTAGAAGGAACCCCACCCCTCTTGTCTGACAGTTTCTTAGATGGTATCAAAGATGGTAAGGACTGTCCTTTTGGGAAAAAAGAGAAGTTAGTTTAGTTGAGCTGGAGCTGCTGTTGTTACTGATGCTGTTAAAGTCCAATCTCTTTTCATCCTAGAGGGTTTTTGGGATACAGCTGGGACTGGTAGAGGTGGTGATGTCACATGGGTCTTTCTCTCAGGGCCCCAAATACCACTGCACATTTTTCTTTAGATACACACAAACAAACATGAATTGCAAGCATCAGCATTCAACAAATAAAACAAAAATGATACATGTTATTTCCTCCTGAAACATAGGTATATTGGGCTCACAGGCCCATTTCCTATTTCTAACCAAGTGTCCAACGCCCTTTTGCTCCTAACAGCCAGCCTTTCAGAATTTCTGAACCCCTCTGTGAGGAATAAGTGTAAAGGCCCCACCGAGTGTTAAATATAAAAATTACAATGAATTAGCATCTGTTTTTCAAATCTTCTAAACCAATTTTATTGCCATTATTAATACCCCAATCCATCAAAGCATTTAAGCACGAGGACTACGAGAAATTATTCAGTATGTTCTTAGAGTAAATCCTGAGTCCAGCACAACCACTGTGACACCTCAAGAAGAAGTGTGATAAACACTCCATTGGTTCCTATAGAAAATTGCTAACATTGACATTTAGAACAATGATGCAAATAATTATATAGATAAACCAACAGCATTTGATACACTAATAACCCTAACTCTAAAGATTATATATATATATATACACACACACACACACTACCAATGTAAAAGAAAAGCAAAACAAATGAGTTTCCTTTAACACCTTGTACAAAAACTACACTATAAGACCAACCACAGTCACAAACTGATCACATAGTGGGGGGAAAAAAACAGAAGATTTAAGGTGAACAAGCTAGCCTATGCTACAATCATGTTAGGGGACTTAGTTACAAAGTGATTGCCACTAAATGCACAGTATTTGAACTATATTTAAATGTTATAGGCCCAGATATTTAAAGGTATCTAAGCATTGTTCCACTCAGCCTTGAAAGGCCTACGGTTATGCCACCAATGTAATTGGAGGTGTGATTTGCAGCTCATGTATGCATACCTCCATTAGCTTTAGTTTAGCTAGCTCCCTAAAAATATTAGTAAAGATGTGGTGGTGCAGGCTTCGGCATTGTCTGTACTTGGGCATGTACTCATATTGCCTTCTCACACCATGGCATTTTCACTAGTATTTTTAGGGAGCTACCATACGTGAGCTGCAAATCACACCTCCAATTGCAGTGTAGATGTACCCTAAATGATGAAGCCAGATAAGTAACTTAGGGCACAGCAATCAGAAACCTACGGCAGCAAGTCTCAGAGCCCAGGTCTATAGACACAGGCTCGCAGGGCTCACACTACAGCACTAAAAATAGCTTTGTAGACATTCGGGCTCAGGTTCGGAAGCCTGGGGGGATGGCTTCAGATCCCAGGCTACAGCCCAAGCCCAAATGTCTACACAGCTTTTTTTTAGCACTGTAGCACGAGCACTGCGAGCCCAAGTCTGTAGACCCAGGCTCTGAGACTTGCTGCCATGGGTTTCTGATTGCTGTTTAGATGTGTCCATAGACACTTAGGAGCCCAATGGGATAGACAATCAATGGGACTTGGACTCCTAAGTGCCTAAGTCACTTTTGAAAATGGAACTTAGCTAAGTCTCAAAGGTGATACATTAGCTATAGCCACTAAGTCACTTGCAATGTTGAGTGGAACAACACATAAATATCTTATAAAATCTAGGATATAGGGTGTAAGAGTACATCTATGCTACAAAAAATACACTGCAACAGTGAGTCTCAGAGCCCACGTCAGCTGACTCAGACTTGCACAATGGGGCTAAAAGTAGCAGTGTAGATGTTTAGGCTCAGGCTGGAACCCAAAGTTTGAAACCCAGAGAGGAGAGAAAGTCCAGGATCCCAGGCTCCTGCCCAAGTGGGAATGTCTGCACTGCTATTGTTAGCCTGTAGTGTGAGCCCGACTCAGTTGACTGGGCTCTGAGATTCACAGCTACGAGCATTCTTTTTGCAGTACAGAGGTATCTTGAGGTACTTTATTATGCCTCTTACATTGTCTTCCAAAAAAAAACAAGGAGTCCGGCGGCACCTTAAAGCCTAACAGATTAATTTGGGCATAAGCTTTCATGGGTAAAAAACCTCACTTCTTCAAATGCATGGAGACTGAAGAAGTGAGGTTTTTTTACCCATGAAAACTTATGCCCAAATTAATCAGTTAGGCTTTAAGGTGCCACCGGACTCCTTGTTGTTTTTGTGGATACAGACTAACATGGCTACCCCCTGATAATTGTCTTCCAAAGATACTAAGTCTCGATAACTAGGTGAAACTAGGGGCTGGTCTTCACTACGGGGGGATTGACACTTCTGTAATAGATGCAGCAGGGGCTGATTTAGTGGGTCTAGTGAAGACCTGCTAAATCGATGGCAGAACACTCTCTGGTCGATCCCAGTACTCCAACTCCCCGAGAAGATTAAGATAAATTGACAGGAGAGCATCTCCCATCAACGCTGCATAGTGAAGACACGGGGGTAAGTTTACCTAAGCTACGTCGACTCCAGCTATGTTATTCACGTAGCTGGAGTAGTGTAACTTAGGTCGACTTACCCTGGTAGTGAAAACAAGCCCTAAGTCCCCTGAAGTAGGTGTTGCATTTTCATTACTGAGATGATTCTGACTAGTTCTGCTTTAACTAGACTAGTAATCCGCTCTCCCATATCTATTACCACTTAGAATTGAAAGAGATATTTTTATTTTTTACTAAATAAGACAATTTAACAAGTACAGATATCAATTTGAATTTCTCTAGTGATAAACCTTCCCTGTCAGCTTTTCTTGGAATTAGTTTCTCCAGTCGAGCATAATGTTCTGCTATAACTATGTCATCTATATAAAAAAAAATAATAAAAGTGTTATGGGGTGGAGGGAGGGAAGATTTTTTTCCTGAATATCTTGTGGGCTTTTAGCATACTAGAAAAGAGACTCTTGACCAATCAGTAAGAAGGTTTCATTTTCAGGAGTGTGATCTTAAAAGTTTTTAACCATCTATTTATCTAATTCAGATGTAAACTGTAAAGCATGTGGTCAAGAGGACTTGAAAAAGAGTTTAGGTACATGGTATAAATCTAAATGTTTCCATCCTGGCAAGAAAAACCTAATCAACTTAAAACATATTTTAGTAAGTGTGGCTGATGTTGCATAGTGTAACAATCTCCCACATCCATTACTCTATTCCTCACTGCATTAAAGTAGCAATTAGAAGTTGATTAGAAATGTCCAAGAACAATAATACATAAAGATCAATTAGGAATACATGCTGTTAGGAAGATTAAATATTTGCTAAAATAACCACAGCCTTACAAATAATGGTTGAAACTTCATTATTCGAATACATTTTGAACTGCTATTTTCTGCCTCACTTCACTGTAATTGCAAAATATAATAGTGGCAGTAAATGTTTCAGACTGAAGAGCATAAAATACACAACGCATTTAGGTTAAAAAGACAGCAGTTGAGATGTTATAAACAGATGCCAAAAGGTTTTTTGTTTTTTTGTTTGTGTGTGGTTGGTTTTGGTTTTTGCCTGCAAGTTTCTAAAAATCTTTTTTAGCTGAAAATGGCAAAACTCTAGTTAACCTAAATTTAGCTGGAACTGATAGTATGAATCTACTAATCTTCCTGTTGTATAGTAAAACAATCACCATAAATCAATAGTAAAACAATCACACATCCTTCTTCCTAACAGGGCTTGAGGAGGACAGAAATTGGTCGAACTGGGTAAGAATGAAGGGAAGTGGGTGAGCAACACTTTGCAGAATAAACGCTACTCCCTTCTGAGCTCACTGCTGAAGGCAAGGCGCTGCAAAGCAACAGGACACAAGGCCCAATTAGACAACTGTGACCATGGTTGTGACTGGGCAATTATGCAACAATGTGGGAGTGTCCCTAATCATGGAAGAACAGAGAGGCAGCTACAGGTTCTGCATGCATCTGCAGTAAGAAGAAGTCCAAACTAATCCCAGAGAGAAAGAAGAAAAGGAGGACAGGATTCTCAGATGACAGCGCAGGTATTGCATGGGCATAGCAGGTGTTAAAGTGACTCTAAGCAACCCTAGCACAGAGTAACAAAAGCCAGGGAGTAGGTGGGCCCAGTGGTGCCTTATACAAACACAGTCACTGGTACTGTTTTGTGGACATGTGCTATAGGGATGAGGGTATCTTCTGTAGCTCAGTAGTGACTCCCACCAATTAATGGGGAATTGATGGCACGCTCATATCACAGTGACAGCAATAGATGACAGGGATCCCAAGAAAGGAAGATACAGGCTCAGAAGCCACTGGATAGGTTGATCCCATGTCATTGCCATCCAGTGCCATGTTGCTATCTGTTTGGTTATCCGTTCGTTCAATAATCCTCTGACCATATGCAAGTGCACTCTGTCATCCACTGCCCATATCTGCCTGTGAACAGTCTGGTTTCTGCTCAGATTATTGAGATGGATATGTGAGACACCATATTTGTCATTATTTTTCACCATATACACTTTTATGCACAGATTCACCCAATCAGGACCTGGCCGCGGGAGAGGAAGGCATAAGGTAGGGGTGGTGATTATGTGTTAGAAAGAATGTTCTCTAGAATGATGTAGATGGATAGAAAGATCCCATGAGTTTGGGATGACTGCACAGCTCACAAATGCTGAAAAAAAGAGCAAATGCTAGGAAAAGCTCATCTTTAGAAATATGCCATTTACCTCTGACAAAAATGACACTGTTGAGTGCTTGGGCTGCTGCAAAACATATTTTGTTTTGACTTTTACAAAATCCTAAACCTGACAGAAGTGGCTACCCAGTCATTGGAAAACTGTTTGAGCATATGGAATGAGCTATAAAAGGAGAACACATGGAGCTACAGCTAAACGAGAGAAGCATTAACAATTATAGCGATACAATCAGGACTGCACTAAATCATCCGTTACTGTGAAATGCTATGAAAAACCTTGCAAAGTTTATGCTCATTCTCCCCTGAGGTGAAGAAGGGCTGCTACAGAATGTTTGACTCTGATTTCTAACAGGTGGGCTCAGTTATCTATTTACAATGCATAAAACCAACAACTTTACTGAACCTCCCAACTTGAACAATGGCACATATTCTAACGTGTTAATCGATAGGACTCTTTCTATTACTATATATGAAGTGGTCAGAGTTTTTGGATGAGATTTTTTGTTGAGAAATGAGCTTTTGAGGCCAACAATTTTTATTGGAGAAATTGTATTGTTGAAATATTGTTTCTGGAAATTGTAAATGACATTTTATTTTAAAAAGTAATTCTACATGGTGGGGGAAATATCCTGCTTTCCCTCATTTTTTCTCCTTTCCTTCCCTTTTTTTGTCCCTACTAGAAAAAAAAGATGAGAGAAGGGTGGGAGGAACAAATATTTGAAATTAAAAATTGTCAATATTTTTCATAGAAAAAATGACAAATGTTGAATGAAATTAAAATTGTTCATTAAAAAAATTATCCTGATTTTTTAAAGCTTTATTATTTACAAAGACATAAATGTACAGATCTTCCCCCTTTATATATTGTTCTCCTAACACTCACCCATGTGGGGTCTTAAACCCAATGCCAGCTGGAGCACACATTAGGGCTGTAAGTCTCCATATCAACCATCCCACAGGGGTGGGTCTGATCAGCACCATCTCACCTAGTGTTAATTTCCATGGCATTTAATGAGGGAAATCCCATCAAGTTTGATGTAAACTGATCCTCAACTCTCAAAAGAAACAGTGAAATTGAATACAATTGTCAACAGATGCCATTTCCATGTGGCCTACCTTCCAGATGAACAAAACCATCAACCCTTCTAAAGCAGTCTGCTAGAGAGTTTCTAAAGGAGGCTTTCCTTCTGGTAAAATAAGCAGATTTTGCACTGATAGTGGTTTCGTAATGGGATCAGTGATCCCATAAGCAAGCTTGTCCTGCTCAATTCACATGAGACAGTTCTACTATCAGTCTTTTCAGTCTTTTCTAGCATGCATAGAAGTGAAGGGAAATTGCTACTTTATACCTTGACCGAATAAGAATGGGAGTCTGTTGCTTGTAGGGACCATCAGCATAATGCAATAAAAGATACAAATGCATCCAGAGATCAGAAATCTATTACAGAGATGCACCCCTCTATTGATTTTTATTTTTTGTCATAATAGATCACCAGGAGATTAATAATATAACATGAATCTGGCTTACACTTCCTTTGTCCCGAGACAAAAAAACAAACCAACCGCCCTCCCCCGCAGAAAAAACCAACAACCCCCACACCGGCCTGTGGCATTAGACTGTATTCTATTATCAAAGACGATATTGCAAAGCATCTCATAATAATAAGTATTTTATGTAACTATTATTTTCATTCACATTATTTATGATAAATATCTAATGCTTAGGAAAATTAGAAAATCTTAATCTGCTGTACAATCATATAATGGTGTAATGATTTTGTTCCAACATTTTTCATGATTTTAAATATTGTTTCCTTACACTAAACACATTCTGTCTCAGAATCTGTAAAACCAACAGTATTTCACATTGCTAGATCTATATCTGACAGTGAAAACATGCTAATCATCTTGATACTTCTAATCAGTGTTCTGAAAATGGTTTCCTTCAGACCGTGCCATGCATGGTTATAATATGAGCATAAAAGTAACAGATTCCATCTCCTATTATGTAAGCATTTAAATCCCTCCTAGAAAGATGACTTCCTTTCATACTAGGAGTTAAATGTATGCCAGCATGACTGAAGAAGCTTCAAATTCTACTTCATATGGGTCATATTTCTAACTATAGTTTTCACAATTTTATTGAATTTTGTTTTGGTTTTCCCACCCCTTTAATTACAGATTCCAGACTCTGTAACATAAAAAAACTAAAGTAGTACTTGACTTTAGAGTGGACCTTCTGACTACCTGTTCAAGTTCATGTTAAAATGAGCCCATGGGTCCCTTCTCATTTCTCCCATCTGCTTCTGGTTTGTGATCCTCATGTCTTAAACATAAGCAGGAGTGTACATTCCTTGGGGCAATGATGTGCCCTCTCCTCACAAATCAGAAAAGGAAATATAGGGGAAACTGCAACGAGAATTGGACTGTTACCAGCAGGAAGTACACTAAGCTGTTCCTGATTGCAAAATGCTCTCATTAGGGTTGCAGCTCATGATGTCTGACAAATTTTAAAAGCTAGTCCCTAGAAGAGGATGCTGGGGGAAAGTTCTCACAAGAGGCCAATCCTACACTGGGGATAGTCAGCACAGTTCAGGAAGCCACAAAGGAACGTGATGATTTATGTATTTTTGTGGATCACCACTGAATCAGAAGGAAGCACTTTGGGCTTGATTTACTGCTGTGCTGTGTAGTTATTTACATCTGTGCAATTAATAGGGCAACAGCTAATAGAATCATACTCTCTCTTTGGGCCAGATCCTTAGCTATAATAGGGCCATTGGCTTGATTTAAGCTATGTGATTTAGATTAGCTAAGAATCTGGTCCTTAGTCCGTTGGATTTATTGGCTAGATGAAGCACTTAAATCCTGCTTTTGAAGGCTAATTCTTCAGCAGCATTTGAGTGGGTCTAGCCAATTTGTCTAGCAAGAATGGTCAAAGTTGTAAATCACAATGCTATGTTTTATAGAAGGTTTTAGTCGTTTACAGTTGGTTAACTTTTATGAAAAGTTTATAACAACAGAAAATGACAATATTTTTTCTTACTAGTGACAAACATAATGGGAAAGCAGAGAGAATAGACCAATTCCACTCCCTTTAGAAAAGAACAAATCTTGGAATGAATCAAACTAAGACTATAATTGTTTCATTAAAATATACAAAACAATATGCCATACTGATGATATAGCAGCCTGATTCTGGAGGGAAAAAATATAGAGGCTTGACTAGTTTTTTTTTAAATTTTGCCCATAGCAGCAATATTGGAGGATGGGAAACAAGGACATTCAAATTTAAATCCTGAATTTAGCATCTGTATGTGCAGGGTCTGCATGCCCAAGAGAGAGACTTCTAAAAATAAATCTTTAAAAAAGTTGCTTATCTTGTATTTCACAAACTCATTATTTCACATACTTATAATGGTAGGAGACAGTACATAAAAGTTTTCATATAATAAACTTCCTGACTTCTCTCACCCTTCCCAATCATGCCAATGAAATAAATACTTTAGATAGATATAACATATTTTAATTGTCAGAGGAATCTCACCTCACTGTTAAGAAATAGAACAATTAACTGTAACACATTAGCATTCATTCTATAACCAATGATTCATATTAAAAAAAACCACCTCAGCCACTTTGGCTATATTTTACTGCACGAATGAATAAGAATGTTAGACTTATTGTACATAAATAATTTGTATGGTTTATATGTAAAAGATGTAATCTTGATGTAAGGTAATTCATTTAAGTCCTAATAAGGCTAACTTTTTGGTAGCAGCTTACCACTGTTTCTGCTGCTAGCTTGATTGAATAAAATATAATTGTGGCAGAGAAACTCAGGAAAATGAGGTGACCTGTCAGAGCAGAACTGAGAACCTGAAAACTCTACATGGGTTTAAGAGAGGTTACCCTGGGAGGATTCATTTGGGATGGTGTGCAACTCCTGTTGATTTACAGCAAATTGAAGGTATCAGTAGGTGCAGGTTACATGAGTCCCAGTCACATTGTCTTCACTCATTGATAAAGAGGGCTAAATTTTACCCTATCACAGTTTCAGCTGAAAGTGGGTAGTGTAGCTGGTTGAATAGGGGCTTTTTGGGGTGGGAGGGAGGACAGAGAGGGGCAGGAAAAACCAGATGCATACCTTTTTGGCTTCCCCTGACCACCCTGAGGGGGAAATAATTGAGTGATTCTCAGTGATGGGAAATGTCACATATGGAGCTTAACAAGACCTGGCAGTGAGGAAGATTACTCCTTTTACACTAAGGATAACCTGCTGTCCCTGTATTTGTGTTTGAACTGTACACTGCCCTAGTCCTTATCTCTAATCCCAGGAGTGCTCATTTGTGTGGAAGAAAACAATGTCCTCACTCTGAGTTTGGAGCAACAAGCCAGAGGCAGCTTTATTACGAGCAATTGCAATATGCATGGGAGAGTACACACAGGCAGGGGTTCCCCTCCCTAGGCAGGTCTCCACTAGATAAACAATTAGGGCACGCTTTTATACCTCTTGTTACATACAATAATGAGCAACAGCTGCATTTTGTTATACATATTTCTTCCTGATATCTCACTTTTCTCATTAATTTCTGCCACAGTCTACATTCCATTCTTATCTAACAGAAGGTCAAAACAGTATCTCTTACAGTCTGTTCCCACTCACTTTCCACCCGCCTAGGCCCTGCCTTCAAGTCTCGCGTTATTAGAGTCAGTGTCAGCCTGACTTTGTTAGCCTGACTCTTGCTCTATTCCTAGAGACTATGTTCAAATTCCCCATTACCCTTTCTCCACTTCCACATATGTAAAAGAAGCGAGCAGGAGCAGCGCATGGTATGTTGGCAATGGATGCAGGGAGGATGCTCTTGAGGCAATGGTAAACAGAAAGAGCTGTGACCGGGGCCTGAATACTTTGGATAGTTTCTGGCATTGTTGACCAAGCAGGGCTCCTAGAGAGGTTACAATAAAAGAAAGAACCTTTCCTACTCAATCTAAATGAGAGAATGTGGCTAAGGATCTTATCAACCATTGTCCTAGCATCTGCCCGAGTTGCCAGCTGCCTAAAGTGACCAAACGCCCTATATGAGGTAAGTCCCCAAAGTCATTCTATCCTTAGTGCATTAAAGGTATGAAGAGTCAAAGAGCTACTGGCAGATAAGATCTGTTTCACACAACAGGAGCTGTAGAGAAGGCTCTTGCACAACAATTGGAGAGACTGCATGTGAGGCAGCGGAGAAGAGTGCAACATGAGTAGAAGAAATAGGAAGGGGAGCAGAGAGAAGCCAGTTCCATGTGGTAGGATGGGGCAAGTCCATGGAAGATTTTGAAAAAGAAGGACCTTTTTGAGTTAGAACCTGAAGGGAAGCCAGTGGAGTTGTTTGGAGGGAGGAATTAGGAGATAATTGGGGAGCAGACAGGTTCTGAGAACAAGATGCCTTTAGTAGAAGCATGAAGTGATTGGGGAAAACAGGATATATTTTAGGGGAAGTCATACCTGAAGCAAAGAGAAAATGGTCAAGCAGTTTCAAGGGTATGGAGCAGGAGTGGGATGGGAGTATGAAAGTAAAGGATGCCCAGCCTACCAATACAATCAGAGAGCAACAGAGCCCATTGTCGTGAGAAACCTCATGTATACTGGATTTTTCTCTGGTTTGTTCTATGTGGAAATAAATATAATGAGGCCTGTTTACTGATGTCTGTATGTTCTGGTTTTAGGGAATACTAACCCAAAGGGAATAGAATGAATAGCCACCTTTGAGTTTAACACATTCAGATCTAAATGATTCATCTAGGCAGCAGTTACATTTCTTCGACTGGGATCATTAGTGTAGTGGATTTTACAAAATAATACCCATTGCTAGAACATAGAACAAAACCAAACTATTTGTATATGTTTATACCTAAGCTGCAGCATGCCAGTCTAATGTGATTCCAGTTTAAATTCATTTTAGCCAGCCTGTAACATTTTCTTTTCTATAGGTAATATTATTTCAGGGGCAGTGCTCTACACAAATTCACACATTTGAAAAAGGGATGATTTAAAACAACATTAATTGTAAAGTTCAGAATCATCTAACATAATGAAGGATAATCAGGAAAAAAAGTTTACCTCGGAAGACCTCAAATATTATACATTTTTCATATCCATATCAAAATCTGAACATTTATTTAACTATAATGTATTGGAAAAGTTTCAGGCCAAAGTATGTGTATAACCATCTAGAAGAGAAGACTGGAGATGAGCGCATTAAAGAGATGTGTGCTGGAATCAAGAAAATTGCAGAATAAATAAATCCTTTGGCAGAGTTTACAAGCTCAGAACCCCATTAAATTTTTCTACATTTTGGCCTGATGCTTAAATACCTGTACAATGACATATTGAGGTTAAAGTTCCCCATGAAGCAATGTTGTGTATCTGACGGCATTTATATTGATTTTTATCACCAGATAGCTGCATTGTGATAGCTGATGGATTGTAAGGAACACACTTCGTTAACTCTGCGTGCCTGTCTCTTGCCAGTAGCCTTTTAAATTGCCTCACTTTTAAACACCCTACTCAATATTTTCTCTCAGAAGCATGTGTGTGTGGCTTGTACTTTAATAGTCTTTCAGACTGAGGAGATCAATAATATTAATTACTCATTGAATGGGACTAAATAAGCTTGGTATAAATCTATTTTGGGGTCTAAATCTATTTTTGGGTCTAATATTTTATTTGATCCAATAGCATTATGCAGAGTAGGATTCTATTCATGAAATTAACACTGATATTTATTCTTCTTCTTTACATAGTTATTTTGGAAAGTTTATTATGTCCTCTTAGGAATTTCTTAATGAAACGCTGTTTCAGTAACATAATACATTGCAGTTCACTTGAGAAGAAGAAATAAGCAAACAGCTCTAAAAGAGAGATTTTACATTTGAGTCTAGATTACATGTAGATGTACATAATTACACTTTATGAAATTAATCATCATCAAACTCTTATATCAATACAGTGAACACCAGAGGTGGCAAATTAATACATTAATTGACAACATGATTAGCAAACATGTCTGTTGCATAAGGTGAATATTTTTTAAATAAGAACACTTTGAGATGGAAGAGATCCTGCCATGGTCAATTTTTTGGTGCTTGGCCCAGGCTAGTTCTAAATGTCTCAAGTAATGGGACTTCCACCAGTCCCTCTGGAGATTATTGAACCATCAAATAGACCTGAGTATTAGAAAGATTTTCTTGACATACAGCCTACTGGGAAATTTCAAACTTTTTTTGCCAAGGCAAAGTTACAATAAAACATGAATATATTATTTATCACTTATTCAGTGTCCCATTACTCCTAATTATATCTTTGCATCACCTTAGATGCCCAGATTGATTCACTGCCTCCCAGATTCCAGCAGGGGGCCCCTTGGTGGCTTCTCCAAATTCTTTACAAACTGGACAAGCCTTAATGTGTTAAATTCACTCCAGGGTAACTCCATTGGCATCAGCTGGAGTCACCCCAGGAATGAATTTGGATTCTAGGAGTTACCTTGTGACCTAAGGGATAAACTATTTATTTATTCTTGTTTTGCACATCAGATTCATCAGCAATGTTAAAGAAAAGTTAAAGAAGCAAAACAGAATGTGATCTCTGTGAAGCATACTCTGCCCTGGATTCAGACATATACAGCTCTCCTTGACAGTGATGAGAGAGGTCTGCCATGGATCATGCATACTTATAGTCCTATATGGAATGGTTGGTTGGACTGCCTATTTATATTTTTTTTGTAAAGCTGTTTCCCTAGAGACATTTTTACTATCCTGTATATACCGACGGCTTGATTCACTACCACATTATTTTCGTTTTATGTCTGCTTAAGGACATTGAAATCAATAGAGTTACACCAACATAAAACTGGAGTAGTGAATCAGGACCCACTTCTCTAACAATAGCACTATGATTTATAACAGTTGAAACATGGTCTTGTCATTAAGTGATGAGGCTGGGAGACAGGCAACCTGGTTTCTAGTCCCAATTTTCCCATGTGACAATAACAAATAATCACAGAAAGAGAGACAGTTTATTTTCAATGTTGGAAGGAAGTGTTAGAATAAGGAAAATAGGATTTTTCTAAAGCTACTCTTTGTGTGTTTCACTGTAGGGGTTTCCCCCCAACTTCTCTCCTGCCTGGTTTCCTGATGCAGTTGAAACAATATAAAATAAATAAAAAAATACACATATCAAAATGAGCTCTTATTTAAACTTCTGCGTGAACATGGACAAATCACTTAAGTAGAACTTGTCTGTAAAATGGAATTTCTGTCATGTGGGGAATTTGGACTTTTCAAAATGTATTTACATGCCAAATTGTTTTTGTTGTTGTTTTGTTTTGTAGAATGGAAATTCTGCAAAAAATGATTTGGAAACATCAAAACTACCTTATTGAAACAGTTCATTTTGATAATATATAATAAAAAAACTCAGAACAAAATTAAGTAAGAGAGTTAAAATGAACTGAGAAAGCTGAAATGGAATACTCCATTTCAATTTAGTATCATTCTATTGTATTTCTTTTTAATCAACATGTTCCCACAAAACAGCATTTTCCACTGTAAAACTGTTCCACTGAAAAAAAATGCAATGTTTGTACATTGCTTTGAAATCCTCAGATTGAAGGTGTTCTGGAAATGCACAATGTTGGTACTAACCATAAGAGAGGAGCCTGGAAGGTGACTGGGACTAGCTAGGTGAGGAGACTAGGACTGGGATGAGGAGCCCTGGGGGTTGAGGGGTGGGATGGGAGAGACTGGGATGAAGCACCAGAATGGTTGGAGGGAAAGAGACAGGACTAGCATAGGAACATGTTGGAAGGGATGTGGGCAGGAGGCATGAGACTTGGGGTGAAGAGGGCAGAAGGAATTTGTCCCACTAGAACACATGCCCCTTCAGAACCTGGAACTGAATCCAAAATTCTTGAGTCTCAACATTCCTCTGCTATCCCCAAATATCTGTGAAACCCACTGGTAAAATGTGTGTCTCTTCCCCCTATATTGCCTGGTCAACACACACATGGCAACAAGATACTAACAGAGCATTCTCAGGGAATGAGTCAAGGGCCGAAATGCTTCCTTTCCCAACTCGACACTTCACTAGAATGAAGGTAACCCCGGACATAGGAAATGGTGCTATGGAGGTGTCTGAAGCCCAGTTTCTGAGTAAAGGGAAACCAATGCCCCCAACTAAAACCTCTCCAGCACATCATCAAGGATCTACAAACTGTCCTAAAGGACGATCCATCACTCTCACAGATCTTGGGAGACAGGCCAGTCCTTGCTTACAGACAGACCCCCAACCTGAAGTAAATACTCACCAGCAACCACACACCACACAACAAAAACACTAACCCAGGAACCTATCCTTGCAACAAAGCCCGTTGCCAACTCTGTCCACATATCTATTCAGGGGATACCATCATAGGACCTAATCACATCAGCCACACTATCAGAGGCTCATTCACCTGCACATTTAGCAATGTGATATATGCCATCATGTGCCAGCAATGCCCCTCTGCCATGTACATTGGGCAAACCGGACAGTCTCTACGTAAAAGAATAAATGGACACAAATCAGACGTCAAGAATCATAACATTCAAAAACCAGTTGCAGAACACTTCAACCTCCCTGGCCACTTGATTACAGACCTAAAAGTCGCAATATTACAACAAAAAAACTTCAAAACCAGACTCCAATGAGAGACTGCTGAATTGGAATTAATTTGCAAATTGGACACCATCAAATTAGGTTTGAATAAAGACTGGGAGTGGATGCGCCATTACACAAAGTAAAACTATTTCCCCATGCTTATCTTTCTCCCCCCCTACAGTTCCTTATATCTCCTTGTCAAATGCTGGAAATGGGCCATTTTCATTACCACTACAAACAGTTATTTTTCTCTCCTGCTGACAACAGCTCACCTTAACTGATCACTCTCCTTATAATGTGTATGGTAACACCCATTGTTTCATGTGTATATATATATCTTCCTTCTGTATTTTGCACTACATGTATCCTATGAAGTGAGCTGTAGCCCACGAAAGTTTATGCTACAATAAATGTGTTAGTCTCTAAGGTGCCACAAGTACTCCTATTCTTTTTGCGGATACAGACTAACACAGCTACTACCCTGAAACAATGCCTAGATAGTTCTCTTGATGAGTAGATCCTAAGGTTATGTCCCCTGCTTTGTCTGAAACTCCAATTCCCAATATCAAAAGTTTAATTTACAATAGCAAGCACCATGAAAGACTATGTATGGCACAAGGGGTATGCAGGCTACAGCGAGCCTAGGGTGACCAGATGTCCTGATTTTATAGGGACAGTCCTGATTTTTTTGGGACTTTTTCTTATATAGATACCTATTACCCCCCCCACTTCCTGTCCCAATTTTTCACACTTGTTATCTGATCATCCTAAGTGAGCCTGGGTCAGAGTCCCAACATTATATAATGGCAAAAATGCCAAGCTTGGCAGAAATATGGTAAACATCCTTCCACTGCCTCCCAGATTCAATTATTGGTCCCTCTTTGTTCTCCAAAATTTTTTCAAATTGCACAGTCATTACAGTGTTAAATACCGGGAGCAAAACTCACTTCCAGGGTAATTCCATTGGTAAAATTTGGAGTTACACCAGGAATGAATTTGGTAGTGAAAAGTTGAGTCTTTAGTTTTACAGCGAACTGTTGAAAAATATTTCCCATAAGTCAATTGTACTGGATTCACCATACTATTTATGTTAAAATATAAAATAAAGAAATTGAATGACCACCACTACATGACTTCGTACAATGCAAGAGTGTAGAAAGCTTTTCCATCTATTTTCCTACATAATTTACATTTTAGGTTCCATACAGTGTTGGCAGTCATCTGTCTTGCTTCTTTAACATTGCCATATTGTTCTAAGGTTGAAAACTCTGACATTTTGCAGAACCATATCCTTTACACATTTTTGCCCAAATAACAATTCAAAAGCATGATTATGAGAAGGAACCCAATTTCATTCCCTTATAGAAAAATAACATGGTTTGGTTGGACTGATTTATAGATAATATATTATATAACAATGTGTAATGAGATTTCATTACATTGTGGGACTAATTTAAATGATCTGTTCTCCCTGGTAGGCAACAGGAGATACTTGTATTCTAAAATTGCTGTGATATTTTACAATGATACTGTAGTGAACTCTAGTATCATATTGATGAACACCTCTACTACGCTATCAACCACTGACACAAGGCCTGAAAGTTCTGTTGATTTGCTTAATAAATTAAAATGTATATTTTATTTGCATGTCACCAATTCAGTATGTGCTTAACAAACAGTCTGGTGTTTGAGAATGGGCAGAAAGAGATTTTAATGTAAAATGGAGGAGATAGTGGTGTCATGTGCTGGGCAAAATATTCACTCTGGGCTCAGTGCAGAGCTGTGTTACATGCTCCTGCAAAGAGGAGTAAGAGGCTGTAAGGAGTTCCCTTATGCTGCTGAGTGGGCTACATATGGCTGGAGTCCAGGTAGGGAGAAAGCAGCTGCCAAGACGGCTGCTATTCCCTCACCTGTGCTGGTGAGTGGAGTGTAGGCAAGTGGGGGAGGCAGTGAGTGGAGTTTTAGCTTTATTCCCACCCTCCAATGCATGGGAGAAAATAATCTATACCAGTAAAAGGAAAAGATTACTTTCTTCTCTCCCCTCTCCAAGCAAAGAAGCAGCAGTAACTAGAAAGTGACTATCATAGCCACAGTCTGGTTCCTGCCCAGCTCCTGAGCCATGCACGTTTGGGCTGAATTGTAGGGTTAAAATTCAGACCCTTATACAGCAAACAGTGCTTCCTCCTACCTTTTATTCTATTTATACCAGTCTTATGTTTATGGAAGTAATAATCGCTAGGAAATTAGCAGGCATTTTTATATTCAGATCTAATTATTTTTCTATGTCACTCCAACAATATTTATGACATAAGCAGATGTGATAAATTATTGATGATTAAAAAAGCAACCACAGCTGATTAGGGCATCCTCTATTTGGCGCACCAAAAAAAAAGGAAGGATTTCAACTTCCATTCCAAATGGTGAAGTTTGGCTTTTGAAAACTTTCAAACAGGTGAGACATTGGTTTTGCTGGGGCAAATTTTCACCAGAAGCAAAGACTGTTTTTGACAACAAACCTTGTGCACAATACAGAAGGAAAACTGGAGATCGAAGAAGAATTGTGCATATTGTGCCAGTTTCAGATTCTGAATCTGATCCTCAGCCCCAATATGGACTGTAAATCTAACTTTTCTGGTCATTTTGTGATTTTACCCAGCATTGGGAGAAACCCCAGCTAGCAGAGAATTTGCTTAGAGGCTCTACATCACACCTTTACAGGCCCTAGTGCAAGAGATGTGGTTAAGTGACAATGGGTGTGGCTAGAGTGCTACTTCACTTCAGTGACCCCTGGCTGCCTGAAAAGGTCCCTTGGGATGCAGGCAGCTGGGCACAGATTAGATCAGCACTGTTATCAGGCAATGCACAGTTCTTATTCAAAAGACTAAGGGCCTGCTACTCTACTCCAGTTTTATGCCAGTAAATCTCCCCTGAACTCAACTGTGTTTCACAGGCATAAAACTGGTGCAATTTAGGCCCTGGATCACCAACATAATAAAATAGAGTGACAAGAATGTGGGATCTTGACAACAAGAATGAGTTCTTATTCTCTTTAATCTGTCCTTTCCCCCTTAGAACCATTAACAGAATAATGGAAACTTCACATTTCAGCACAGCTTTGCNCTGCTACTCTACTCCAGTTTTATGCCAGTAAATCTCCCCTGAACTCAACTGCGTTTCACAGGCATAAAACTGGTGCAATTTAGGCCCTGGATCACCAACATAATAAAATAGAGTGACAAGAATGTGGGATCTTGACAACAAGAATGAGTTCTTATTCTCTTTAATCTGTCCTTTCCCCCTTAGAACCATTAACAGAATAATGGAAACTTCACATTTCAGCACAGCTTTGCAAGATGCAGTCAAGACACTGCCCAATTTAAAGAAGACCATCCTCAAAACACTGCAGCACAACATGTGGGGAGGCACAAGTTGAGAGACGATGCCAATTCTGAAAGACAGTATCAGCCGCTGACTTAAGACTTGTCTTTCTTCCTTTGGAAAGTATTAACCTTTCGAAATGTGAAATATATGACAACGTCATGCCCTTAACAAATGAACAAGTATTATAGAGAGAGAAAAGGAAACCAGGCCTTGGGGGTGGAGTTTGATCCTTGATTCTTAATAGATACACAGAATGAAGTGCCAGTATAATCAGACTGGAGAAAAGAGATGTGTAGCACGCCAATTACCGACAGCAGGGAAAATTGAAAGAAATTACATTCAGGGGAGTGTGAAATGTGAAAGTCAAGGAAATAAATTAGATGCTGTATGACCTCTAGTGTAATATGTGGAGAACTAATATATTTATCCTAGCTGTAATCACGTCATAGCTAGACTGCATTAGGAACTTTTTCACTTAAATTTTCCCCTGTATGGCTCAGTGCTGTACTTTTTAAAGTGCAAAATCACAGTGCAACCCAGAGAGCATCAGCATTTGTTATAAGAAGAGAAACTATCGTCCTCTATACAACGAAACTGAGCACAGATTTTGCTAGTCTTGCACCATACACGTCTGGGAACCCTGAGCAGTAGGTCACAGGAGACTTCTGCATAATAAATTGATTGGTAGGTTTAAGTAACTAAAGTTAAAATGATCCATCAAGGAATAACTTTCTTAACAAGGATTCAATATCATAACACAATCACATGGAAATGTTCAGTCTCATGATGCAATGAAGACCTTCAGGCCTGGAACACAATAATTCATAAGACCTCAAATGATTGCCACGATAACAGCAGCTTGCAGGTTTTGCATCTTGAGGAGCAGCAGCAGGGAACTATGGTGACAGAGAGAGGTCAGATAGAGACAAGACACAATCAAGGAAAGAAGTGGTTCCCTTCCTTCCAAGATGATGTGATAGGTTTGTGTTTTGGGAGTCTGGAACGCACAGTGATCTCGAAAGAATGAGTGGATTTCTGTCTTCCATCAGTCCTATAAAAGACACAGAATAGGGAATATTCTCTGGAAAATATGAGACCAGAAGGAGAAACTATGGAAAAGATAAGGATCAGATGAACCAGGTCACACCTAAACACACTTGTGCCTCTGTCAGTGTAACTTATGTCATTGAGGGGGCATTTTTTCACACAGCATTGGCCTGCTAAACCCAGGGTTGTGAGTTCAATCCTTGAGGGGGCCACTTAGGGATCTGGGGCAAAATTGGTCCTGCTAGTGAAGGCAGGGGGCTGGACTTGATGACCCTTCGGGGTCCCTTCCAGCTCTATGAGATAGGTATATCTCCATATATTATTATTATTATATTATAAGTTACACCGACAAAAGTGCTAATGTAGACATAACCTTACTCTCAAAGTCTATCCTCTGCTTCACGGATGGGGGAAAATCTTGACAATATGGGACTATAATGGTTCAGCTGCACACGTTGAGAAGAGGGTGCCTCTTGGCAGAGTCATCTCTCATATCACTAAGGTTCCTCAGCAGTTTAGTCACCATTGAGGGTAATTCTTAGGCCAAAATACTCAATGAAGATAGAGTTTTAAAATTAGATGTATGCATCTAATGATGCCTCAATCGTGGAAAACCATACTATACATTTTACTTCAAATATGATTGTGACCGGGGTCCCAGTGGGGGCCAGCTGAGGTCACTCAATTAGGGTGAACTGCAAAGAATGGGGCAGACAAACCTCAAAGCTGGTGGACGATTCAGTACTTAGATTTACCAAGCCAGCATAAAACAGCTTCTTAATTACCTCACTGGTTATTCAGGGGTCAATAACACAGTTCCCTTAAAGTACCCGGCCTCAGGCCTCCATCCAGGTATCCAAGTCAAATATGATAAAGATTCCTGTAAATCTTATTTCATCATATAAAAGAAAAGTTTCTACCAGTCCCAAAGGATTGGACACATTACCTCCCAGGTTAATCAATATTCCAGATCTTACCCAAATACACATATACAACCAAGTCTTATTAATTAAACTAACATTTATTAAAAAAGAAAAGAGAGAGTATGGTTAGAAGCTCAATATACACACAGATATGAGTTTAATTCTTGAGCTTCAGATACATAGCAGAGATGGTGAGCTTTGCATTTGCAAAGAGTTCTTTCAGAAATAGTTCATAGGTTATAGTCCAATGTCTAATATCATATTCAGGGCAGACCAGTCAGCACTGGGATCCCAATCTGGTGTCTTAAGCTTCCCATGTTGAAGCATAAAGCAGATCGGAGATGACAGAAACAGGACCCAAAGGTCTTTTATACAGTGTTCTAGCATCCACTTGACCACACAGTCCTGGGTAAACAATAGGCTTTTGATGGAAACTTCTGTTTCCTAAACACCACCAGTAATTAGTTACAAATTAACATAGGGCAATTTATTCATTAGGCAGTCTATCACAAACTTCAAAGAGACCTATAGACAATGACATTACTTTACCCAAGATTCATCTAAATGTTATTATTCCCTTTTGATCTCTGAATTACTAGCTATAGTGACAGACAGGTAGCATCTAAGGGTATATCTACACTACAAAATTGGGTTGATTTTATAGAAGTCGATCTTTAGAAAGCAATTTTATACAGTCGATTGTGTGTGTCCCCACTAAGCACATTAGGTCGGTGGAGTGTGTCCTCAATACTGTGGCTAGCATCGACTCACGGAGTGGTGCACTGTGGGTATCCCACAGTTCCCGCTGCCCATTGGAATTCTGGGTTAAGCTCCCAATGCCTGATGGGGCAAAAACATTGTCACAGTTGGTTTTGGGTACATGTCATCAGTCTCCCCTCCCTCCCTTCCTCCCTCCTTGAAAGCAATGGCAAACAATCGTTTTGCGCCATTTTTCCTGGGTTACCCGTCGAGACACCATAGCATGGCAAGCATGGAGCCTGCTCAGCTCAGTGCTGCTGTTGTGAGCAGTGTAAGCACCTCGCGCTATATCCTGCAGTATGTGCAGAACCTGGCTAGGAGACGCCAGCACGAGGAAGATTGTGAGGAGGACGTGGACACAGACGTTCCTGAAAGCATGGGATGTGGCAATTGGGACATCATGGCAGCAGTGGGGCAGGTTGATACAGTGGAACACTGATTCTAGGCCCGGCAAACAAGCACTGACTGGTGGGACCGCATAGTGTTGCAGTTATGGGATGATTCCCAGTGGCTGCGAAACTTTCGCATGCGTAAGGCCACTTTCATGGAACTTTGTGAGTTGCTTTCCCCCAGCCTGAAGTGCAGGAATACCAAGATGAGACCTGCCCTGACAGTTGAGAAGCAAGTGGCGATAGCCCTCTGGAAGCTTGCAACACCTGACTGCTACCGGTCAGTTCGGAATCAATTTGGAGTGGGCAAATCTACCATGGGGGCTGCTGTGATCCAAGTAGCCAAGGCAATCAGTAACTTTCTGCTAGCAAGGGTAGTGGCTCTGGGAAATGTGCAGGTCGTAGTGGATGGCTTTGCTGCAATGGGGTTCCCTAACTGTGATGGGGCAATAGACGGAACGCATATCCCTATTTTGGCACCAGACCACCTTGCCAACCACTACATAAACTGCAATGGGTACTTCTCAATGGTTCTGCAAGCCCTGGTGGATCACAAGGGATGTTTCACCGACATCAACTTGGGATGGCCAGGAAAGGTGCATGACGCTCCCATCTTTAGGAACTCCAGGCTGTTCGAACAGCTGCGAGAAGGGACTTACTTCCCAGACCAGAAAATTACCATTGGGGATATTGAAATGCCAATAGTTATCCTTGGGGACCCAGCCTACCCCTTTCTCCCATGGCTCATGAAGCCCTACACAGGCAGCCTGGACAATATTAAGGAGCAGTTCAACTATAGGCTATGCAAGTGCAGAATGTACCTTTGGATGTTTAAAAGCTCGCTGGCATGGTTTTTTCTGTCTAGGTTACACCTCAGCACAACCAATATTCCTATTGTTATTGTTGCTTGCTCTGTGCTCCATAATATCTGTGAGAGTAAGGGGGAGACGTTTATGGTGGGGTGGGAGGTTGAGGCAAATCACCTGGCTGCCAATTTTGAACAGCCAGACACCAGGGCGATAAGAAGAGCACAACTAGGTGCACTGCGCATCAGAGAGGCTTTGAAAACCAGTTTCATGACTGGCCCGGCTACGGTGTGACAGTTGTGTGTGTTTCTCCTTGATGCAAAACTGCCCCCTTTCTTGAATTTACTTCCCTGTAAGCCAATCTCCCTCCCCTCCCCCCTTTGACCACAGCTGGCAAAGGAAATAAAGTTCTTATTGTTTTCAATCCATGCATTCTTTATTTATTAAAAAAAAGTGAGATCACTGACAAAGTAGCCCGGGTGGGGTGGGGGAGGAGGGAAGGACACGGCCACATTGCTTATTGTAGCCACACTACAAATCAAAACAGTTTGAATGACAGCCTTCTGTTGCTTGGGCCATCCTATGAAGTGGAGTTCCTGGGTGCCCGGAGCCTCCCCCCTGCGTTCTTGGGCATCTGGGTGAGGAGGATATGGAACTTTGGGAGGAGGGCAGGTAGTTATAAAATGGATACAGCAGCGCTCTGTGCTCTTGTTGCCTTTCCTGCAGCTCCACCAGACACCTGATCATGTCCGTTTGCTCCCCCATTAGCCTCAGCATCTCCTCCTGCGTGTTCTGATCACGCTCACTGAATGCTTTCCTGGCCTCTGCCATCGAATGCCTCCATGCATTCAGCTGTGCCCTATCAGTGCAGAAGGACTGCATGAGCTCGGAAAACATGTCATCCCACGGTTTTTTTCGACTTCTAATCCGCGATAACCTCAGGGACAGAGATGATACAGGGAGCATAGAAACATTTGCACTTACAGGGGGGATAAAAAGGGAGAGTAAAATTTAAGAAGATACATTTCTGAGAAAAAAGGGAGACTCTTTCACAGTGAATCAAGCAATTCACAGCAGACAGCACAAGTGCTTTAGGTACAAGGTCGCATTTGCCTTTTATACTGAGCGCCTGCTGGTATGGTGACACATCACACACTGCTGGGCAACAGAATTCGGTTTCCAGGCAGCCATGGTAAGTCAAAGGGTACACAGGGTTGGCTTCTTCCGCCTTCATAACATGTGGGAATGGTTTCAAACTGCCGCACTCCCCGTTTAAAAGGAGGGGGCTGCGGTTTTGGGTTGGATGTGCAGCACACCCCTCCCCCCACTGCGTGGCTATTCTCTGGGATGGTCCCTTTTAGCCAAGCGCAAACAGCCCAGCATGAATGAGGTCCTTTTACTGTTCCCTCACAAAAATTCCCCTATTTCAACCAGGTGACCATGAATGATATCATTCTCCTAAGGCTGACACAGACAGATAAAGGCCAAATGTTGAATGAATGCGACCAAAACCCAGGACCATTCGCTGCCATGCTTTGTGCTGCAATGATTCCAGACTTCTTGGTACTGGCTTGGCATGGTAAAGTGTCCTACCGTGGAGGGCGAAATAAGGCAGCCCTCCCCAGAAACCTTCTGCAAAGGCTTTCAGAGTACCTCCTGGAGAGCTTCATGGAGATGTCCCTGGAGGATTCCCACTCCATCCCCAGACATGTTAACAGACTTTTCCAGTAGCTGTACTGGCCGCAAATGCATCCCAAGTCTTCAGGGCAAATCAAATATTAAACACAATTGCTTTTAACCCCTGTAGTGTAGTTACAAATGTTCACTCACCAGAGGTGCCTTCTCTGCCTTCAGGGTCCGGGAACCCGCCTTGGGAGGGTATTGGCTCCAGGGTGATGAAAAGGTCCTGGCTGCCTGGGAGAACGGATGCTCTGCTTGCCTGCTGCGCATTCTCCTCCTACTCCTCTTCCTCATCCACAAAATCCTCCTCCATGTTGCGTGAGACTGCAAGTGTCCACAGAGAGTGTTGGGGTACTGGTAGGGTCCCCCCGTAGAATGGCATGCTGCTGATCATGAAAGCGATATGTATGGGGCTTTGACCCGGAGCGACCGTTTGCCTCCTTTATCTTGTGGTAGGCTTGCCTGAGCTCCTTAACTTTCACGCGGCACTGCCGTGTGTCCCTGGTGTAGCCTCTCTCCACCATGCCCTGTGCGATTTTGGCATATATATTAGCATTTCTTCTTTTTGATCGGAGTTCAGCCTGCACAGACTCTTCTCTCCATACAGCAATCAGATCCAGTGTCTCCTGTTCGCTCCATGCTGGAGCTTGTTTGCAATTCTGGGACTGCATGGTCACCTGTGATGCTGAGCTCGCCAAGCTGACCAAATAGGAAATAAAATTCAAAAGTTCCCGGGACTTTTTCTGTGTACCTGGCTAGTGCATCAGAGTTGAAAGTACTGTCCAGAGCGGTCACATTGGAGTACTCTGGGATAGCTCCCGGAGGCCAATACCGTCGAATTGCACAATGCTGAGTGTGCATTACCCCAAATTCGACCCAAGAAGATCGATTTTAGCGTTACTCCCCTCGCCGGGGAGGAGTACAGCAGTCAATTTTAAGAGACCTTTAGGTCGACGGAATGGGATTGGTTGTGTAGCCGCATTGCTTATAAAATCTACCTAATGTGGCTAAATTCGACCTAACCTCGTAGTGTAGACCAGGGCTGAGATACACACAATTAGTATCTCTTCTAACTTCTAACAATATAGGTTTCCATTTCAAAGTTCTAGCCTATTTAGCATGAATGGCCCTAATTACCCTTCCCATACCTTTTTAACATGACTTTAGAGGTTGGCTTTGGGTCATCGGGCCTACAAGCTGTTTAACCCCTTCTGGCCATGAATTACATTTTGTATAAGATTTGTTGCAATTATATAACAGTGGTAGCAATAATGATTTGCATGGTTATATTTTAATTAGAGAACATCACAATGATTATTTAGAAAGACAAAGATACTGTAAGATTTACACTGTACTATACCATACTGTATATCATTTAACATTGATTTTGGCAAAATGCTCCTGAAAACAGCTCTTGAAACTACTATAATAGTTCCTGAAATGAAAACACTTAAATATCAGTTTGGGGATAGAACAATCTGCACCCTACCACCATTTATATTATATTGACATGTTAGTTTATGAGGGATGAGAACACGTGCAGCTGATTTTTCAGCTCAGTGGTAAAAAAGGCTTAGTTTTTGTGGTCACAGCATTTCCATATATAGTTTTGATCCTTTAAATGTCTAAATGCCAGTTGTGTAGGCAGACAAGGAGGGTGAGGTAATATCTTGTATTGGTCCAACTTCTGTTGGTGAGAGAGACAAGCTCTCAAGCCATACAGAGTTCTCCTTCAGGTCTGTAAAAGGTACTCCCAGCATCACAGCTAAATGCAAAGTGGAACAGATTGTTTAGCATTATTGTAAGGGGCCATTCAATATGAAGTGGCCCGTTAACACCCCTGTAATATAGGACAAAAAGGGGGGCTAGTGGGTTACAGATTGTTGTAGTAAACCATAAATCTAGTGTCTTGATTCAGTCCATGATTTTTAGTGTCTAGCAAAGTTATTAATTTAAGCTCCCAGCACTCCAATCCCCTGCAGATTTTAGGAACATCAGAACATAGGAACAGCCATACTGGATGAGACCCAAGACCCTCTACTCCAGTGTCCTGTCTCTGATGGTTGCAGGTACCAGATGCTTCAGAGGAAGATGTAAGAGCACTGCAGTAGGCAAACGTGGGATAACCTACACCCACATAGGTCTCCTCCTGATTTCTACTAGTTAGAGATTGGCTTGAACCTTGAAACAATAGGTTTGTTATCCCTTCCAAAATTTGTCATCATTAATTATGATTATCTCATGTATTGAATGAGCTTTGGTCTCTTTGTGTATTCATCTGTGTAAACTTGTTCTGGTTTCATGGCGAAAAACAATTTAATGACTGCAAAATCGAAACACTAGTGTATCCATTCCTGACATCTGCATAACTACCAACCTTATTTGGAGTAATTTAGCATGTCTATCTTTCAGAAGAAAGACATCAAAAGCACCCACTCAGCTGCTAAATGCCTTTATCAACAAAACTTCTGAAAGTTAAAGAAAGTCAAAAGCTTTTACTTGGAACAACTGTAATAACATTGTTCTCACTAAGGTAAATGTTCCTTCTTAATGAAGTAAATCCACTGAAGAAAAAATAGATATGGCATGTATCTGAAAGAGATGCTACTGCCAGATAGGATGCTTGAGAAATGGAGGAGAAGAAGCAAATTTCTGGGACAAATAACAAATCTGATATTTTAACCTATAGACCCCAATCTGCTGAAGTGGGAGAGGAAGCCTAAAAAGGTCTCTTTCTCTTATTCCATTGCCAGAAGAGGAGATTGTTTAGAGCAGTGCCTCCCAGGGAGCGATCAACCAAGTCCAATTTTCCCTGGCCTGTTCAGGGCCCCAAAAAGTATAGGCATACTGGGGTGTATAGACCCCACACAGCAGTAGATATTGAAGAGTTAATGAAGAAAGCAAACAGTCACTCAACTTCAGCTAAAAGGCTGGTTAGTAACAGCTGGGATAGAAAGCTGCAACCCCAGCAGATCAGGGTGGCTGTTGAAGAAGCTGAGAACCACTGTGCAGGAGCTCCATATCATGTGGGGAAAATCAACCCACAGAGACCAATTTCCTGGCAGAAGGATCCAGAGAAGATTGCTTATAAAGGCCATAGGTAGGAAACAGCCTAGGGATGCAGCAAGAGATGTAATCAAGCAGTCCTTGCCTGCCAAACACAGAGCTCCTCGGGTAGGACTCAGAGAAGAGGCTTGGTCTGTGTCCCCCACCCCATCCCCACAGGCAACGGGGTTGAATGCTAAAGCTCCAGACTTGGGGAGGAGAGCCTAACATAAGGCCATTGAACTTTGTCCCTATTTTTAACTTCCTTTGTGCCTCCCCTGATGAAGAAGGGAGGGGATATTGGGCTCCATGTCTAGTAGCTGGAGGCCCATCATAGGATCCTTAGGCTCTTGGGATGAGACTCCTAATTACCCTGAAAAGGAAGTGATTCAAACAACCCGGCTAGAGCCCAAACGAGTGGTTGAGTGGTATGGGTCATGTTCTGAGCTGATACAAAAGGAAACTGAGGCAAGGCCATTGTTACCCAAAAGCATGGCCACGAGGGGGAACATTAGAGGGTTAGCGCTCCAATGATAATCGGCTTCTGAGCAATCACTGGCTATTTATGCTTAAAGCCATTCCTGGCACCAAAATGAATAGACAGTTACATGTGCTTGTTGATTATAGTGCTGGTCATTACATACTCCAGCTCCACCCACACTGGTTCCTTGTGCTGCATCCACCCTTTCTCCTCCCCGCTGGGGAGGGGAGGCAATATGTTGATAAGCAGGGCTTTGGAATTGTTTTTCTTATTATATGAATTATAGTAATCTGGAGCATGGATAACAAAACAGTTGCTTTATTTTGCTATTACTATGTCATGGCAATAAATCTGAAGTAACAATAAGTACTTGACTTTCATATTGTAATTTTAATCTCCTATTTAGTTTGCATTTTGAGGTAAACACAAGGAGCAATTATTATTTTTTGTACTGCACCTATAATGCTGATAAAATATGTCCGCATGGGGATAACATATAGCTAAAAAGTCAGCACAAACTGGGGCCTCATTATTAAAGATGTGCCGTACTCCCTGAAATTATGAGAACTATACTATTTTCTTTAAGCCTGATAAATGCCTTTTCCAATCTGTACGAAATGGACTGTCCACTTTGGTTAGTCAAAAATGACTTTTTCCTGAGTATTTCAGGAAATACATTCTCCTATATCTTTTTTGCTATTTAAGCCTTTTATTTGACTCTCAATGTGATATTAACTGAAAATATACCAGCTGTGGAACAGCATAGACACAACACCAATTAAAAAGGTGCTTTTTTCCAGATTTGCTGTGAAAATGTTTCACACTAAAAAAACAAACAAATTGATGTAATCTTTAGTTTCCATTGCTTTCCAGTCCTACTCATCTTTAGGTGTTCCTTGTTCCCCAGGGGTAGCATCTTGGCATCAGCTTTTGGAAACAGGCACCATCCTTTCCACACCCTTTAAAATTGTGCTTCCAGCTAGTTGCCTATCAGTAGTGGTCAGAAGTGTGTGTTCTGTTTCTTTAAGGAAAGCCTATAGTGTTTACCCCAGAAGAAGTCTATTGGGAAATGAAATAAAATAAAAATGATCAGCATAAAGTCTCCTGAGGTTAGTTTCTACACACCATCTATCTGTACAGAGCCCAATTCTATTCTTACTTACACTGATGTAAATCTGGAGTAACTACACTGAGGTCATATATATAAATATATATAAATTAATCCCAAATGCTTATCTGCATTTTTAATTGCCAAATTTAATCTGATTCCAAAACTAGAATCTGAAATTCAACTCATCTCATACACAGAATGATGAGTAAAGTTGTGCTCATATGGAAATGTTATTATTCAAAGCACATATAAGGATGACTGGTTTTGTGCAAATGTATATCTTGAGTGAAGGAAAATATATGAAATAGCAGAAGAAGAAAAGGTACATGCAGAAATGAATATATAGTGAACTCAAGTTGTTTATAAAAATAGGATTTTTCTTTTTCTTTTCTTTTTTAAGGCTGTAGTAATGTATAATTTTTACTAAGAGAAGACTGAAGTGGGAAACTAGTCAATTACTGAAGAACAATGAAAAATGCAAAGATGACTTCTCTGTATTATAGCCACAGCTGCTGTTGCACATCATGGAAAATAAACGGCCTCAATTACAAACTTGGCACAAAGAATAATGTTTGTGAGTCATAATTAATGTAAGTTGTTTGAACTGATTTTTGTGTGTGCTTTATGACCAGTAACCTGCAGGTGAACACAACATTCTGTATTCAAGACCTATTTCATCATTTAGAACAAATTAACATTTAACATACACCTCATGCTCCTTAGCACATTTAATAGAGATCTGGCTGTCTTGTCCAATGAACAAGAAAAATAGCAATAATGGTGCTTATGTTTGAAGGAAATATATTAAGTCCCTAATTCTGTTATATTTATTCATGCTACTTTGTTAACATATTAACTGTCTTAAAAAAAACCTACCTTTGGACTGATCCACTGTATTTATATAATCTTCCTTTCTGTTCTGGAGTGACTATTATGCTAAGTTTTGGAAGGAAGCCATTCATCAACTTGGAAATTTAATTGTCACAGGGACCAAAGGAAACATAATAATAATATATGGAGATATACCTATCTCATAGAACTGGAAAGGACCCTGAAAGGTCATTGAGTCCAGCCCGCTGCCTTCCCTAGCAGGACCAAGTACTGATTTTGCCCTAGATCCCTAAGTGGCCCTCTCAAGGATTAAACACACAACCCTCGGTTTAGCAGGCCAATGCTCAAACCACTGAGCTATCCCTCTCCCCCCAATTTATAGAAGCAGGGCTGGCACAACCCATTAGGCGACCTAGGCGGTCGCCTAGGGGGCTGCTATTTTGGGGGCACCTGCGCCCCGTCCGTCCGTTCAATTTTGGGGGCGGGACCTTCCGCCGCCTAGGGCGCCGGAAGAGCTGGCGCCGCTACTGTATAGAAGGACATATTGTAGGTGTACAAGGACCCTTATCTCCTACACAAAGTCAGCTCCGCTGTCCTGAGAACCAAAGCTGCTACTCCATGCAGCTGTTGATTCTAGCATAGTCCTAGTCAGCCTTCAGAGCTGCTTAGGCACAGGAGACAGCACACACTGCACTCCTTCAAGAGTGGCAGAGATGCCTCTGCTACATGCCTTCCTTTGAAGCCACAGGAAGAATTCTAGTTCACTCAGCCAGAGGTCCTCACTGCACCCCAACCCCTGAACTCCCCACCCCTAAAGCAAGCTTATCCCTTGAAGCTCACAGTTAATGATTAGTCCTGCTTTTCCTGTAACTTTCCTGTCCATGGTTTCAGAGTGGTAGCCGTGTTAGTCTGTATCAGTAAAAACAACAAGGAGTCCTTGTGGCACCTTAGAGACTAACAAATTTATTTGGGCATAAGCTTTCGTGGGATATAACCCACTTCATCAGATGCATGGAGCGGAAATTACAGTAAGCAGGTATAAATATACAGCACATGAAAAAATGGGAGTTGCCTTACCAAGTAGCGGGGGGCAGTGCTAACGAGGCCAATTCAATTAGGGTGGATGTGGCCCATTCCCAACAGTTGACAAGAAGGGGTGAATATCAACAGAGGGAAAATGACTTTTAGTAGTGCTAACAAGGCCACTTCAATCAATTTTCTCTCTGTTGATCTTCACCCCTTCTTGTCAACTGTTGGGAATGGGCCACATCCACCCTAATTAAATTGGCCTCGTTAGCACTGCCCCCCCTACTTGGTAAGGCAACTCCCATTTTTTCATGTGCTACATATTTATACCTGCTTACTGTATTTTGCGCTCCATGCATTTGATGAAGTGGGTTATATCCCTCGAAAGCTTATGCCCAAATAAATTTGTTAGTGTCTAAGGTGCCACAAGAACTCCTTGTTGTTTTTCCTGTCCATGTGAGTCAGGAAGCGCCACTAATGGTATCTCCTATTAATCAGTTCTCAGTGTTTCCTGAATGGGCCCTTATGGGGCACTGAACTTATGCAGGTGCAGAGGTCCACAAATGTGGTGATGGAGTTCAGTGAAAAATTATGGCCCAAGGCCTCAATCCTGAGAAGTCATGTGCATCTCTTTAACTTCATGAACATGCACAGTCCTGTTTCCTTCAAGTATTTGCAGGACTGGGGCCTAAGTACAAATGTTTTTTCCTCAATGCCAGCATCAGAAGCGCAAAAAAATATGATGAGGTTGGTTCCATCTTCCCCATATATCATGGTCCACAGATATGGTGCATTTTTCTTTTAGTTATTCGAGCTTTTTTCCAACTGAGCAATTCCTTATCAAGAAGCCACCATATTCTCTCTTTCTGCCTTTGTGCGGTAGCCCTGTTTTCCTCCTTGATAAGATCTCTCCCTGGGATATTTAAAATAGTGGCCTATTTTACTTCTCTTCAGATTAAAGCATTTTTACTAATGCCAAGGAAATAAGTGCTTAATATTTAGGTAATTAAACAATCATGTTTCAATCTTCTTAACAATCTGCCATAGAAAAGCATGTACCTAGTTCTTCATTTATAACTCTTTTACATTCTATATAAAGTGCTTCCCACTGCACTCTGTAAAGAAAACTATTTCAAGAAATATTACCTTCACACACAAACAGTGCTTGCCTGTTAAATCACTAGTGTGTTAATTTGTGGTATGGAACATTGGAACTCTTGTTTAAACTGAAAATTATTCCTCTGCAGATGAAATAATTAACAATATGCAATCATGCCATATAGGTGATATAATCAATTGGCCTAGAGATGGACCTGAAACTCCTCAAAAATTTGGAACTCCCCCCTCCCCTTTCACCTGGGAAAGAGTTGAATTGTGGATCCAAACATTGTACCACAGAGTCATTCAGCTGTTCCAGCCTATATCATGTTTAACCAGAAAGTTAATGGAATGAATGGGCCTGGAGAATGAACTATTCTTTCCCCGCGACCCCCTGATAGATACTGGTTCATGCATGTTACTGCGGCAGCATGGGGAAGCTTGCACTGGCTGTTTCCCATGTTGTAAATGTTGTGGACAAATGGAGAATATTAGTCTCCAAGGATATTTGTCTGGTGCTAACTATTCCTTAAATTTGAGCTCCTCTGAGTGGGAACTCTCATTTTTATGTACTTGGAAAATACTTTGTGCTACTTCAAATAAATAACAATAGTACCTTTCACAAACACCAAAAGATACACAATTACTATAAAACTTAATGAGACATGGAAACTGCACACAGGTAGTACATGTAAGTTTACTTGTGTTCTTCTCTACAATATCTTTGCTGCAGGCTTCAGAGAACATACAATCTACTAGAGAGGGACCCAAGTCTCTATTGCTTCTGTAGAGACTTGTTTTTCAAGCTGAAGCTAAACTAACAGATGTAAGGTTTGATTTTTCCCTTTGAAATAGATAAATGACTGAATAAGGTTTTCAAAGGTTATCAAATGCCTGGTTCCCCTGAACAACCTTGTAATTTTGTGTGCAGAGTGTAGATTGCATCACATTATTTTAGATGTTTAATACTGATGAATGAAGGGAAGAGTGGTACCAAATAACAGAAAGATGATGGAATGAGGCACATACAGATATTGGCATAGTGGTAGAGGTGGGAGGCTGTAAGTAGGTCAATAACATGATAAAGAACAAGGAAGGCAGAACAAGTCTGAGGTGACTAGTGTGTTCTAGATCAACAATCTTATGCATATGGTCAGATGACATAATGAATCAGGAGCTGATTCTGCTTCCGTTGACATCAGTGGTTCAGGATCAGGCCTTTAATTCTGGTAGTCAAATTGCTAGAACAGTTTATATTGGAAGACCAGATGGAAATAGAAACTTGTAGTTAACATGTATCTAAGCCATTCGGATGAATGCCTTCAACACATGGTGTACACTAACAAATCAATAGTAATGGAGATTCTAATAAGGATAGATTACATTAGGGACTAGCTAGGGTACGTGTCACTAAGACAGGGAAAAAAGACACTGTAGGCTTTTTGCCTTGTTATTATAAAAGAAATAAATTGCCCCCAGGAACTGGGATTTTCTGTCTGTAAATGTGTTATTGCCACAGAATGGGAGGCTAACACAAAGATAGATTTGTAACCCTGCCTCACAATACTAAAGAGAATATATTGCAAAACTAGCTAAGTCACATGTAGTAGTAGCAAGAGTCCAAGATAATTCCTGCATTGTAGTTTTTGTTCTTAGCAGTAAAAGGTTTGGTGGTGTGTCTGTGTTTAGAGAAGAGAGGGACACTACACATCTCAGAAGATGAGACCCTCTCAGCCATTGGTTATCAGTTCAGTCCCTGCTTCGGTCAACAGATGCAAAAAAGATAGAATGACCGTGAAGACTAAGTCTCTTCATCCCTCGAGGTGTCCTCTCAAAGTCAGGTAGAAGGCATATTAAAGGGATGATGTTGTGATCTGTAGAGTTGCATATTTGGCACCTTTATTAATTTTATGTTATTATATATAAAGTGCTTGAACATTAGGAAGAAATTTAACTGTTAGGGTAGTTAAGCACTGGAGCAAATTGCCTAGGGAGGTTGTGGAATCTCCATCACTGGAGGTTTTTAAGAACAGGTTAGACAAACACCTGTCAGGAAAGGAATAACTAGACCAGCCTTGAGTGCAGGGTACTGGACTAGATAACTTATTGGGGACCCTTTCAGTCCTATGCTTCTGTGATTCTATGATATATCTAATCTAATTGAGCTATTTGTTACAAATAATGCCCTCAATTATTTTAAAAAAACCCAACTTATTCAGGATAGCACTTAATAACTTTAATAGATTACAAGGCCAGAAGGGACCATTGGGATCATCTAGTCTGGCCTTCTGTATAACACCGGTCTTAGATTCTATTCCTAGGTTCTATTCTAGAACTTTCCCAAAGTACTTCCTAAAGCATACCTTTTAGAAGAACATCCAATCTTGATTTAATAATTGTCAGTGATGGAGAATCCACCGCCATCCTTGGTAAATTGTTCCAATGGTTATTTACTCTCACCATTAAAGAAAATATGCCTTATTTCCAGTCTGAATATATCTAGCTTCAACTTCCAGCCATTTGATTATACCTGTCTCTGCTAGATTAAGAGCCTATTATTAAATATTTGTTTTCAATGTAGGACACTTACAGACTATAAGCAAGTCACCTCTTAACCTTGTTGTTGTTAAGCTAACTAGATTGAGGTATTTGAGTCTATCACTTTAAGGCACATTTTCTAATCCTTTATCCATTCTTGTAGCTCTTCTCTGAACCCTCTCTAATTTATCAGCATCATTCTTGAATTGTGGACACCAGAACTGGACATAGTACTTCAGCACTGGTATCATCAGTGCCAAATACAGAGGTAAAATAACCTCTCTACTCCTTCTTGAGATTCCCATGTTGTGGTTGTGCACACATAATGTTCCCAGATATGTTCACAATGTGTACAAACTCTTGTACACCAGCTACTCAATCAACTACAATTTCCTTCCTCTTTCATCATCCAGTCAGCCCTTGATCTCCCTACAATCCAGCTACCCAATGTCCACACTCCACATGGCAAACCTGGGCATATATTCCTGTGAACATTCCATGTTTTCCTTGACTATTACTCTCCTCCCATCAGCATAAATTCCCTCCTCTCTATATTAGTCCTAATGTCACAGATTCCCAGGGCTGTGAAAACTGTTCTAATCCAAGCCCCTCCCCACTTCCCAGCCAAGTCACTTGTTGATCTGATAGCTAACAATGACTCTCTGGCCCAATTAAAAAGGTTTACTAACAATTTAAAGAACAGTGTGTGATTTTTTTGCTGTGTAACCATCTAAATTTTTTGATTGTAACTCTTTTAACCCAAAAAGGAAGTACAATAATTCCTTACTAACAAAAAGAACCCAATCTAGTGAGACATTTGGCATCCTCGGCTTCTGTAAGGAAACAATGGGTTTGAAGCTGTTCAACACCTCACTGGATCGGGAACTTATGTAGAAACTGATTTCAGTCCTTTACATACCTTCATAAAGTCCTGTCTGCAGATCTCTGTTCACTGGAAATGTGAAAGAGAGTTTCCCTCAGGTAGGGACTATATGATTGGCCCATGTATTGGGATTGTTTGGAAGATACAAAAATAATGGTGACCATTTAACTTATTCCTCCCTTCCCTCCACCCAGGTTACCTTTTTTTTTTTGGCTACTGCTATTTTCAAAATAATAAGATGTTGCATGGGCCACATTCACTATGCAGAGTGATGTGAATTGCATAGCTTTGTGCCTCAGGGAGATTTACTCAAATGGAGGACAGGCAGCATTACCAGCTGTGGACCATAGGAGCCCTGCATGTTAGCTGCACTAAATAAGCACATCCCTCTGCTGTCCTGGCTATGTTTCCTTCTTAACCAGAGGCATGCAGTATTTGAGCTGTGCTTCCCCTGTCTTAACCACAACCCTCAGTTCAATTAAGGCTGTACTTCTTAATGCCATCATAACCTCCTCTTGGTAGATCTGCTGCTTAGTTTAGGCTAATTAACACACACCAGTAAAGCTGGTAACATCCATCATTATTAAGGCTGGTCAAAATTCTTTTGACGGAAAATAGCCATAAAAAACCAGGGTCATTGCCCTTGACAAAAATCTCTTCATAGATAGTAGGAAGCTTCCCAATTTTAGGTTTTTTTATACTCACCCCTGCCCATTGCAAAAGGGGCAGCGGGAGGTGGGGGTTTAACAAAAAGTTAGTCTTTTTCTCACTCTCAGTTTTTCCCACATGAAGGAGGTGGAGGAATGTGAGGGAGAGAAACCTTCCTGAAAATTCAAAATGAAATGTTTCAAAACAAGGCAACATTTCTTAAAATGAAAAAAAAAAAAAAAAAAAAGTTCCAATTTTTTTGTTTACAATATCTTAATTGAAAAAAAAAAGTGAAAAATTTTGAACTTAATAAAAAAACCTTTCAAACTGTCTTTCTTTCCCCTTCAGCGAGAAACACCAACAAAATTTCAACCAGATCTAACCACTATTCATTCCTGTGACACAGTAATCTCCCAGTGGTATCAGTGTAATATTCAGTTCATGCAATTCCTTCCCAATACATGGTTACAGTGTGACTCAGACTTCACATCCACACACAGGCATAAGAAACTATCCTTAAAACTGCCTGGAAGATGACAACACCACCTCACAACAGCTTTTGACGTTTCTACATTTATTTTCATTCTGCACTGGAATGAAACTAAAGCCTTTTGAACTGATGCAACACATGCTGCTTCTTCAGATTGCAGTAGCACAATTGCTAGTGGGTTTGAGCTATTGTGATCATATTCAGCCCACTTTGAATTCTTTACTTTAGCTGAACATTAAGTGGTGGATCCAATAGTCTATAAAGCTCTGAATGGGACTGACTCTGGTTATGAGGCCTCCTCCTGGAGTGTCCACCTGATCTTTTTGGAGCTTATATACTACCTGGTAGTTAAGTGTTCTGCCATCATGCTTGAAGTCATTAGGTGATCAATCTTTCACTGAGGTGTGGAACTCACTAATTCCTGAAATCCAGCTCATTTAATCTCTCCCCCATTTTTAAAAAAAATGCATAAAAACTTGTGTTTTCCCCCCCGCAGGTATTTTGTTTTTTGTTTACCCAATGAGCTTGTAATTTTATCAAGATTGGGATGTGTTATTTAATGTAGTACTGTTTTATGATTCCTTTTTAGCAGTTTGCAGGGGTTGCTTTATAAATACAGGTTGTTGTTCTCAAAATGGAAGTGTCCAAACACCTGTTGTCTGAGATTTTCGGTCTGGGTACCTCATTCTCTCATCAGAAGTGACCAGAATGCCCCGGCCCAAAAAACCATCTTCCTTACAAAGTCACAATCTTTGAAAACTTTTCAGTTTTGACAGAAAAGCATATTTCAACAAAATTTCATTCAATTGAAAATGTTCAAACCGGCTCTCCTAAGCAGGGCCACTCACCTGTTTACTCCATCCCCAGAGCAAGCAAGTGACTTGCAAAGGAGCTTGTAAAGGGAGGAGTCGCCCCATTGCTTGCCTTCCAGACTAGATGAGCCTGTGCAGAGAGGTTAGTACTTTACTGCTGGCCTACAGTGGTACATGATTACTGCCCGCTAAGAACATGGAGGAAACAGAGGGGGAATTGTGACTCCAAGGAATGTCTCTGGTGCTAATTCTGGTCATACAGCTTATGCACCACACTTTGCTCTGGGCTATACCTAAAGCTCAGTCTAGTCCACTTAGTGATAGCTGGATATAAAAGGCAAGAATCTGAGTCAAGACTATATTTAAAAAACAAACAAACCCAAAACTAAGGCCAATTTTCCATATGTTGCTCACCATAGCTTTTGAAGCATATTGGGGAAAGAAAACCCTACACAGCAAAAATAAAGGAGGCAAAATGGTTCCCATTACAGTTAATGGCTGATCATTTATTTGGATTAAACATTTAAATGTGGCTAATTAACTCATTAACCTTTACTTTAACAATTATAGTTCACACTGTGCACTATACCACTTCTCTGGGGTGGTTCATGTGCTTCTTAATTAAATCTAAGTCCAGTAGCCTTTCAAAAATTCCCTATTAATTTCAACTATTATGAGTCCATAAATTGGGAGGGAAATTGCTCAAGATTTTGCCTTGTGATACGTTTGTGGTTAAACTCTCATCACTTTAAGAATGGCAGTTCGTTTTTACTCATTTTGTTAGAACCACAGAATCCTGTGGTATTTAATTAGAGAGTCTATTTAAAGAATGTATGAAGTAAAAGACAACAGAAGACTGCTGCAACAAAGATTAAGGTTTCCTCTTGCTCAAGGTAGTTGCTTCTGCCCAAGACTATGTTCCCCTTTATTTTCCCAAAACACTTGCTCTGCACAGAGTTCTGCATTGGTAAATTTCTATGTAAATACATGGCCAGTTTTAACTCCTAAGATTTTGGATTATGTTCCTTTCCCCTTTCTACATGTGGATCATATTAGCCTGAGACTTTAGAAATACTGTATATAGTTTAGCAACAGAGCATTCTTGTCAACAGATCTTGGATGGCATCCAAAGTTGCTGTTTGTAGGAAAATGCTATCATACATCATGCCAGAATTCATACTTTTTAGGACAGATTATCATCTCAGGTAGCCTGATGTAAATCTAAAATAACTCAATAAACTTTAGTTAATTACTTCAGATTTATACCAGTGCAGCTGAGATCAGAATCTTGCCCCAAGAGGCATTGTTCCATTAGTGAATAAAAAATATAGACCATTAAAACATGTTTTTAACAAGCAGCAGAACTGGGAATATAATATTTACTTTTTTGGGCTTGATTATTTTTCTTACATAGTGTCTTTGGAAGTGAAAATTGGGTCAGACAAAGTCTCTGAGACACACAACCTCTTAAATTATCTTTTCCCAGAATCATATGCACACAAAAAAAGAGAAAAAGATAATTACTGAAGCTCAAGATGTATGATAGCCTTTTTAAGTATAACTATTCAATGACAGAAACAAGTTAAGTTATTGCTGAAATTACAGCATTAGATTTGTGTTCTGGGTTTTATACGTATAAACTACTTGATGAGTCAAACATATATATATATTTGGCCTTCCTCTGTCTCCTGAGGTATAATTGACACACCATTAGTCTATTCCACAAGGGCCCTGTTTCTGTTTGTCAATTTTCTACTGCAGATGATATACTGTAGATTTTCATGATTTGCTATTTTATTTAAAGCAATTGAAGAATCAAGTCCTGTCTCACAATGGAGGCCAATCTTGATTGCCTCATTGTCAAATATTCTAAAAAGCACCTTTGCACTTTCTCTCATGCAGCCTATTATGCATCCAAGGAATTCCATATAAACATTCACAAAACCACCTGATTGTTTGCATTCGAGTTTCTGCTTTAAAACTCTCTGCCTACAAAATGTCAACAATGGTTAAGCAACTGGTGTCATGTTACCAATGCTTATAATGCTCTTGATAATCATCTCATTGTTACCTTGTGCTTCCCCCATCAGTTTGTTGCATCCCTCTATTGACCCATCTTATGATTACATTTCAAGCTCATCAGGGCAAGGACCATCTTATTGTTGTGTTTTTACAGTGCTTAGCATGTTAGGGCTCTGATCCCTGATTGGGGCCCCTAAGTTCTCCTACAATATAAATATATAATAATTAATAATAATTAATTGAAATGAAGGAGGGTGAAAAAGAAATATATAGACTTGCAAAGACTCACAATAAGAGAATTAATGACATTGGTTAGATCAAAGTAATTAATTTTTCCATTTTCATCTTTAATCAATGAGAACCAGAATAAGGAACACTGGATAAATTACTTTGCAAGGATTATGAATGAAGAGTTATGCTATTCACATAACTCAAATTGCGTAGCTTAGATCTAATTTCCCCTGTAGTGTAGACAAGGCCTATGTCTACGGGGGCAGCCACAACCAAAGGTACAGAAGTTCAGTAGTACAGGATAATGGTGAACTCAATGACAAACTTATAAGCAGAACAGGGAAAGCCATGGAGAGAAGTGTTCAGAGTGATCCTCAATAAAAGAATGCTTATCACACTGAAAAGTAAGATCTACAAGACAGTAATTAGGCCTGCACTTTTGTATGGCTTGAATGTTGGACAAGGAGGGAGAGACATGAGCAGATCTTGAATACAGTGGAAATGCATTGTTAAGATGGATGTTTGGAGTTATAAGAAACGATCATATTTGGAATGAATGAATTACTAGAAGTGTGAAGGTTGTTCCAATTATAGAAAAGTTGAGGGAATCCAGACTTAGACAGTTTTGGCATGTGAAAATATCTGAAAAATATATAGGAAACAAATGTTAACTTAGAAGGGGAGGGTAAAAGAAGGGTTACAAGACTCAAAACTAGATGGATGGATGTTAAACAAAAGGATCTGAATAACTGCTGAGTGGAACTAAGGCTAGAAGAAGAAGCAGCTCCACTGAAGTTAATGGAGCTATGCTAATTTGCACCTGGTGAGGATCTGGCCCCTACTATTCATTACAAGGAAAATTTAGCATAGATCTACTTACTCATAGACTCATAGACTTTAAGGTCAGAAGGGACCATTATGATCATCTAGTCTGACCTCCTGCACAACGCAGGCGACAGAATCTCACCCACCCACTCCTGTAACAAACCCCTAACCTATGCCCGAGTTATTGAAGTCCTCAAATCATGGTTTAAAGACCTCAAGGTGCAGAGAAGCCTCCAGCAAGTGACCCGTGACTCATGCTGCAGAGGAAGGCGAAAAACCTCCAGGGCCTCTGCCAATCTGCCCTGGAGGAAAATTCCTTCCCGACCCCAAATATGGCGATCAGTTAAACCCTGAGCATGTGGGCAAGACTAACCAGCCAGCACCCAGGAAAGAATTCTCTGTAGTAACTCAGATCCCACCCCATCTAACATCTCATCACAGACCATTGGGCATATTTACCTGCCAATAATCAAAGATCAATTAATTGCCAAAATTAGGCTATTCCATCATACCATCCCCTCCATAAACTTATCAAGCTTAGTCTTGAAGCCAGATATGTCTTTTGCCCCCACTACTCCCCTTGGAAGGCTGTTCCAGAACTTCACTCCTCTAATGGTTAGAAACCTTCGTCTAATTTCAAGTCTAAACTTCCTAATGTCCAGTTTATATCCATTTGTTCTTGTGTCCACATTGGTACTAAGCTTAAATAATTCCTCTCCCTCCCTGATATTTATCCCTCTGATATATTTATAAAGAGCAATCATATCTCCCCTCAGCCTTCTTTTGGTTAGGCTAAACAAGCCAAGCTCTTTGAGTCTCCTTTCATAAGACAGGTTTTCCATTCCTCGGATCATCCTAGTAGCCCTTCTCTGTACCTGTTCCAGTTTGAATTCATCCTTCTTAAACATGGGAGACCAGAACTGCACACAATATTCCAGATGAGGTCTCACCAGTGCCTTGTATAACGGTACTAACACCTCCTTATCTTTACTGGAAATACCTCGCCTGATGCATCCCAAGACCGCATTAGCTTTTTTAACGGCCATATCACATTGGCGGCTCATAGTCATCCTGTGATCAACCAATACTCCGAGGTCCTTCTCCTCCTCTGTTACTTCCAACTGATGTGTCCCCAATTTATAACCAAAATTCTTGTTATTAATCCCTAAATGCATGACCTTGCACTTTTCACTATTAAATTTCATCCTATTACTATTACTCCAGTTTACAAGGTCATCCAGATCTTCCTGTATGATATCCCGGTCCTTCTCTGTATTAGCAATACCTCCCAGCTTTGTGTCATCCGCAAACTTTATTAGCACATTCCCACTTTTTGTGCCAAGGTCAGTAATAAAAAGATTAAATAAGATTGGTCCCAAAACCGATCCCTGAGGAACTCCACTAGTAACCTCCTTCCAGCCTGACAGTTCACCTTTCAGTATGACCCGTTGTCGTCTCCCCTTTAACCAGTTCCTTATCCACCTTTCAATTTTCATATTGATCCCCATCTTTTCCAATTTAGCTAATAATTCCCCATGTGGAACCGTATCAAATGCCTTACTGAAATCAAGGTAAATTAGATCCACTGCGTTTCCTTTGTCTAAAAAATCTGTTACCTTCTCAAAGAAGGAGATCAGGTTGGTTTGGCACGATCTACCTTTTGTAAAACCATGTTGTATTTTGTCCCAATTACCATTGACCTCAATGTCCTTAACTACTTTCTCCTTCAAAATTATTTCCAAGACTTTGCATACTACAGATGTCAAACTAACAGGCATAAGATACAGTGGGCCAGACTCTGCTCCAATGTCAACTGGAGTCACTCCACTGAAATCAATCTACCAGAATAAGAGTAGTACCCAAGTTACTGTTTTTTCTGCAATAATTACCTCTTACTTTTATGCTATACATAATATTTGCCAACAAAAGCAGACTTGCACCCACTAGGAGAGAGATCATAGAAGCAATGATGGTGCCTAAAGGTAAAATACAACTACTTAATTATATGGTGTCATAGGTTTCACCTGCACTCTGAACTTTAGGGTACAGATGTGGGGACCTGCATGAGAACCCCTAAGCTTAATTACCAGCTTAGACCAATATGCTGCCACCACCCAAATATTTGAGTCATTTGGGAAACTATGTCTTCTCCCCCAAAATCTTTCCCTCCCAAATACTATAACCCTTCCCTGGGTAGCCTTGAGAGACTCCTCCACCAATTCCCTGGTGAACACCGATCCAAACCCTTGGATCTTAAAACAAGGAGAAATTAACCATCACCCCTCCTTTCCCTCACCAATTCCTGGTGAGTCCAGATCCAACCCCCTTGGATCTTAAAACAAGGAAAAATCAATCAGGTTCTTAAAAAGAAGGCTTTTAATGAAAGAAAAGAAAGGTAAAAGAAAAACCTCTGGGAGATAGCATACAAACTGATCTCACAGACAACAGATTCAAAAACACAGAGGATTTTTCTCTGGGCATAAAAACTTAAAGTACACAAAAGAAAACCCAATTTGATTCCCCCTCTATTGCAAACAGAAGTCACAAAAGGAAATAAACATAAGCTAATTTATTCCTTCTCTAATACTCACTACCCTGTTTGATTCCTGATTCATTTTCCTCTCCGGCCAGAACTGAAATTGACCCAAGACAAAGGGAACTTCCCTCCTTCCTTTTGAAACATCTTGTCCCCCCATTGGTTCCTCTGGTCAGGTGTCAGCTAGGCTAGGTGAACTTCTTAACCCGTTACAGGTAAAAGAGGCATTATCCCTTAACTATCAGTTTATGACATGCCCCCCCAAATCTCAGACAGTGTTGGACCGCACTGGCTGTGATTTTTTTCTAAAACTTTATAATAAACAGATTAATAAAACACATGCACCTTTACCTATACTACTAATTATGTAAAAACTACAAGATTTTTTACATTTTAAGGACAATTTTAACCAGTTAATTTTGGGAAACTTTTACGGGAGAGTGCATTAGCCACTTTGTTAGAAGCTTCTGAAATGTGTTGAATTTTAAAATTAAAATTTTGGAGAGCTAAACTCCACTGAAGAAGTTTTTTGTTATTTCCCTTGGTGTTATGAAGCCACTTTAGCGCAGCATGGTCGGTTTGTAGTTGGAAATGCCATCCCCAAATGTATAGGCGTAGCTTTTTCAGCGCATACACAGTGGCGTAGCATTCTCTTTTGCAGATTGACCAGTGGCTTTCCCTCTCAGACAGTTTCTTGCTGAGAAACACGACAGGATGGAATTTTTGATCCGGTCCTTCCTGCATTAAAACTGCTTTCACACCACGCTTGGACACATTTGTGGTTACTAGGAATGGTTTGTCAAAGTCTGGGGCCCTTAGCACAGGTTTAGATATGAGTGTCGCCTTAAGCTGGTTAAAGGCCTTTTGACACTCATCAGTCCACTGAACTGCAGTTGGCTGTGTCTTTTTGGTCAGGTCTGTCAGTGGGGCAGCGATTTGGCTGTAGTGTGGTACAAATTGCCTGTAATATCCGGCCAAGACTAAGAAGGATTGGACCTGTTTTTTTGACTTTGGGATAGGCCACTCTTGGATAGCATCCACTTTGGCCTGTAGGGGGTTTATAGTTCCTTGACCCACCTGGTGTTTAAGGTAAGTTACTTTGTTTAGGCCTATTTGACACTTTTTAGCCTTAACAGTTAGTCCTGCCTGCCTGAGGCGCTCAAAGACTTTTTTCAGGTGCTTCAGGTGTTTTGCCCATGAGTCAGAAAAAATGGCCACATTATTGAGGTAGGCAACTGCAGATTCTCCCAATTCCGCTATGAGACCATCTACAAATCTTTGGAAGGCAGCGTGTGCATTTTGCAGCCCGAAAGGGAGCACATTAAATTCATGCATCCCGGCATGGGTGACGAAGGCTGACCTTTTCTTGGCGGATTTATTTAGCGGTACTTGCCAGTACCCCTTGGTTAAGTCTAAGGTAGAGACGAATTGGGCATTTCCCAATTTCTCCAATAGTTCATCTGTGCGTGGCATTGGATAGTTGTCGGGACGAGTTACAGCATTTAGCTTACGGTAGTCCATGCAAAAGCGTATCTCCCCATCTGGTTTGGGAACTAGAACCACTGGAGATGCCCATGCACTGTTAGAGGGGCAGATTATACCCATCTGTAGCATGTTTTGGATCTTCCGTTTTCTAGCAGTTTGGGCATGAGGTGACACCCGTTAGGGTGGGGTTCGAATGGGGTGAGCATTACCTGTGTCAATGGAGTGGTATGCCCGTTTGGTCCGTCCTGGGGTGGCTGAGAACAGTGGCATGAAGCTAGTGCACATCTTCTTGATTTGCTGTCGCTGCAGACATCCAAGGGTCATGGAGAGGTTTACCTCTTCCACACCACTGTTACTTTTTCCTTGTAGTAGATGCCTTCAGGCCACTCCGCGTCATCTGTTCCCTGGGCTATAAACTGGAAAACTTTTAATTCTTTGGAATAAAGAGGCTTAAGAGAATTAACATGGTATACCTTAGGCTTTATATTTGAGGTGGGAGATGCTATGAGATAGTTAACAGCTCCTAGGCGCTCCCGGACTGTGAATGGCCCTTCTCACGACGCTTTCATTTTATGGGCCTGGAGCACCTTTAAGACCATGACTTGGTCTCCTACTTTGAAGGACCGTTTTTTGGAATGTTTATTATACCTGGCCTTTTGCTCTTTTTGAGCATCCTTTAGGTGTTCTTTAGCAAGGGCTAAAGAGTATCGGAGGGTGCTTTGTAGGTTGCTTTCAAAGTCTAGAATCCTGGAGAAGGCGTAAACCCCTCCCATTGCTGCTTCACCAACTGTAATGGCCCCTTAACCTCGCGGCCATACACAAGTTCAAAGGTTGAAAACCCTAAACTGGGATGTGGTACAGCCCTGTAGGCAAAAAGCAACTGCTGCAACACTGGGTCCCAATCATGGGAGTGTTTATTCACGAATTTACGTATTATGGCCCCCAAAGTTTCATTAAACCTCTTCACCAGGCCATTGGTTTGATGGTGGTAAGGGGTGGCAACCAAGTGATTTACCCCATGAGCTTCCCACAGGTTTTTTATGGTCCCTGCCAAGAAATAAGTTTCCGAATCGGTAAGGATGTTGGAGGGCCAACCTACCCTGGCAAAAATGTCTGCTAATGCCTGGCACACACTTTTAGCCCGGGTGTTGCTTAAAGGTACTGCTTCCGGCCATCGGGTGGCAAAATCCATGAAAGTTAGTATGTATTGTTTTCCTCTGGGTGTCTTTTTTGGGAAAGGACCCAGAATATTCACAGCTACTTGCTGAAAGGGAACCTCAATTATGGGGAGTGGCTGGAGAGGGGCTTTGACCAGGTCTTGGGCTTTTTCCACTCGTTGGCACACCTCACAAGACCGGACATAATTAGCAACATCCTTGCCCATTCCCTCCCAGTGGAAGGACTTCCCCAACCGGTTTTTGGTTCTGTTTACCCCAGAATGGCCACTAGGATGATCATGGGCTAAGCTTAAGAGCTTTATCCAGTACTTAGTTGGAACTACCAACTGTTTTTGAGGATGCCAGTCTTCCTGGTGTCAAGTATCAGAGGGGTAGCCGTGTTAGTCTTCCTGGTGTTTACCAGAAAGAGTTTCCTTGTATAAAAGTTCTTGTTCTACAACAAACCAGGATTGGTTAGAAGAGCTGAGAGGCGGTGGGGTGCTCTGTGCCACCACCCAAGCTTTTTGAAGGCTGTCATCTGCTTCCTGCTCGGCCTGGAACTGTTTCCTTGATGCTGGAGACATCAGTTCCTCCTTGGACTGTGGACTTGGGCTTGGTCCCTCTGGAAGCGATGCAGGTGATGGAGTTGTTTTTGTTGACTGTGAATCGCTCTTTGCTGGTGCACTATGTGGTATTTCAGGCTCTGGCTGAGCCTCTTGGGTAGGATTATTTGCTGCTTTTGCCAGTTTAGGCTTGCTGGTGCCCTCTGGCATTGGAATTGTAGATGGGGTTGCAAGCACTGGACTCAGTGCTGGAAATGGTTTTGGGACTGGATCCACTACAGCTGTAGCATTTGTGGGCAGAAGATTCGGTTCCACCTCCTCTGTCTGGGTTTTTGGTAACACAGATGGGGCCCTGGTGGAAGGCTTAGGAACAGGGATAGGTGTGAAAGCTTGCTTAGCCTGGCTGCGGGTGACCATTTCCACCCTTTTGGTTAGCTTCACATAGTTGGCCAAGTGTTCCCCCAGCAGCATGGGGATGGGATAATTGTTATAGACTGCAAAAGTCCACATTCCTGACCAGCTCTTGAACTGGACAGGCAACTTGGCTGTAGGCAAGGTTAAAGAGTGTGACATGAAGGGTTAAATTGTCACTGGAGCCTCTGGGTTGATGAGTTTGGGGTCCACTAGGGATTGGTGGATAGTTGACACTTGTGCTTCAGTGTCCCTCTATGCGATAACCTTCTTCCCGCCCACTCTTAAGGTTTCCCTTCGCTCCGAGGGTATTTGAGAGGCATCTGGGCCTGGGGACCTTTGGTGTGATTGTGGTGTAATGAACTGTAATCGGTTGGGGTTTCTGGGGCAGTGGGCTTTTATATGTCCCAGTTCATTACATTTAAAACATCGCCCTGCTAAGGTATTACCAGGGCGAGGTTGGTTGTTGGAGACTGGTGTGGTGGGATGAGAAGGCGTCTGGGGTTTCCGTTGGGATGTAGATGGGGCCATGGGTTGCCCCCAGTGATAGGGTTTTGTTTTGGGTTGACCCTTCGGATATTCGCCCCAACTGCTACTAGTTTTTTTCTTTTCTGCCACCTTCACCCATTTGGCTCCAATCTCCCCCACCTGGGTTACAGTCTTCGGCTTCCCGTCTAGGATGTACCTTTCTATTTCCTCAGGAACCCCCTCTAAGAACTGCTCCATTTTTATTAGGAAAGACAGATTTTTCAGAGATTTAACGCTTGCTCCTGATATTCAGGCATCCCAATTTTTTTCAATGTGGTAGGCGTATCGGGAAAATGCCACATTCGGTTTTCACTTTAGGGCTCTGAACCGCCGATGGACATGCTTGGGTGTTAGCCCCATTTTGATTCTGGCCTTGTTTTTAAAAAGTTTATAACAGTTTATGTATTCCTTAGGCATTTTAGCCACCACCTTTGCTAAGGGTCCACTGAGCTGCGGCCTCAGCTCTACCATGTATTGGTTTGTAGAGATGCTGTACCCAAGGCAGGCCCTTTCGAAATTTTTTAAGAAGGCCTTGGAATTATCGCCTGCCTTGTAGGTGGGGAATTTTTTGGGATGGGAAGCGGTACCTGGAGAGGGGTTGCTAGGGTTGGCTGGTATATTCTGCTTAGCCCTTGTTAATTCCAGTTCATGTTTTTTTTCTCTTTCCCTCTTTTCCATTTCTTTTTTTTTCCTCCATAGCTCTTTTGTGAGCAGCCTTTTTGGCTTTTTTTTGCCTTCATAGCTTTTTTGTGGGCAGCCTCCTCTCTTTTGTGGGCAGCCTCCTATCTGGCTATTTGTCTGTCATGGTTTTTTTGGTTTTCTTTAGCCTGTAATTTGGCTAATTTTATTTCCTGTTGCATAGTTTTTTTCCCCCTGGCTGACATTTTTCCCCCTGGTCTACCTTAGCTATACTTTAGAGGTAGAAAAAAAAAACAGTTTGTAAATTCCTTTGTTATGGTAACTTGACCCCTTAGAGTAAGGAAGAAACAAGGAAAACTGGTTTTGTAACTTGTCTGGCAATATGTAAATTACCCTCTAGCAAAGCCCTGTTAGGAAACTTAACCTGTTTGCCTTCAGGGTATCTCCTTCACTGCTTTCCCAGCATTTTAAAGAAGAGAAATAAAAAATTGGCTTTTGGTTCCTTTAAAATATCCCACCTTTGCCACCATGTCATAGATTTCACCCCCACTCTGAACTTTAGGGTACAGATGTGGGGGCCTGCATAAGAACCCCTAAGCTTAATTACCAGCTTAGATCAATATGCTGTCACACCCAAATATTTGAGTTATTTGGGAAACTCTGTCTTCTCCCCCAAAATCTTTCCCTCCCAAGTACTATAACCCTTCCCTGGGTAGCCTTGAGAGACTTATCCACCAATTCCCTGGTGAACACCGATCCAAACCCTTGGATCTTAAAACAAGGAGAAATTAACCATCCCCCCTCCTTTCCCCCACCAATTTCTGGTGAGCCCCGATCCAACCCCCTTGGATCTTAAAACAAGGAAAAATCAATTAGGTTTCTAAAAAGAAGGCTTTTAATGAAAGAAAAGAAAGGTAAAAGAAAAACCTCTGGGAGACAGCATACAAGCTGATCTCACAGACAACAGATTTAAAACACAGAGGATGTTCCCCTGGGAAAAACCCTTAGTTACACCAAAGAATAGCCAATTTGATTATTCCCCTAATGCCCAAGACAAGTTACAAAAAGAAAATAAACATAAGCTAATTCCTTCACTAAATACTCACTACCCTATTTGATTCCTGATTCCTTTTCCCCTCCGGCCAGAACTGAAACTGACCCAAGACAAAGGGAACTTCCCTCCTTCCTTTTTAAATATCTTGTCCCCCCATTGGTTCCTCTGGTCAGGTGTCAGCTAGGCTAGGTGAACTTCTTAACCCTTTACAGGTAAAAGAAGCATTAACCCTTAACTATCTGTTTATGACATATGGCAACTAGTTATGTCTCTGAAATGGCTAAAAAGCCCTCTCTCAATATACTTTGTACCATATTGCATTATCGAAACAAGATTGCCATTAGGCAGTAACTTAGATTCCCTATTTTTATTGTTTTAATGTAGATTGCCTATTGTTTTGTAGGGGTCAAGGGTTCAAGCACGGGTGAAACTGCAAAAATACAAATGTACACTACTTGTACTAGCCTCCAGGTCTACATATGAAGTATTGAAATGCTGCAAAAAGAGCCCTGGGCAGAATTAGAGTAAACAACAAAAAGTTAGCTAGAGGTACAGGATTATAATGCCACCTTCTCCTGCAGCTGCAGCTTTTTCCTTTGCAACCCATACAGAGCAGGAAGAGTTAATTGTCATCTAACTTAAAATATTTGGCAAAGCCTCAGGTAATCAAAAGCAACCCACTGTTGCCCACATAATAATAATAATTAACAATTAATATTTGCTCCATTATAAAGCTTTTTATCCATCTTAAAGTGCATTATAAACAGTGATTGAACTGGGGAGTGAGTATAGATACTTATAATATACCTGGACTTTCCATGGTTTCCAAATGGAAAAAAGGTTTAAGAAAAAAGCTGGAGCATATGGTTACTCCCATGCATCAATTTGAGTACTGCTTGCAAAAAAGTAACNGTAAATCAAGTTATCCTATCAGATCATCCCTTCCATAAACTTATCAAGCTTAGTCTTAAAGCCGGAGAGGTCTTTCGCCCCCACTATGTCCCCCGGCAGGCCATTCCAGTATTTCACTCCTCTGACGGTCAGAAACCTTCGCCTAATTTCAAGCCTAAACTTCCCAACTGCCAATTTATATCCATTTGTTCTCGTATCCACATTAGCACTGAGCCGAAATAATTCCTCTCCCTCCCCGATATTGATCCCTCTGATATATTTAAAGAGAGCAATCATATCTCCCCTCAACCTTCTTTTGGTTAAGGAAAACAATCCGAGCTCCTCAAGTCGCCTTTCATACGACAGGCTTTCCATTCCTCGAATCATCCTAGTGGCCCTTGCTGGTTCTGGGGCAGGAATTGAAGAATACTGATAGGGGGATTTCGATGGGCAAAATTTAATAATTGGATATGGAGTTTGGAAATAACAGTGAGGGCTTGTCTTCACAAACAATTAGTTTGCAACAAGCTGAGGTGTGAAGATATCATCCACTAGCCTCGGTCCATAGAATTGTAGGACTGGAAGGGACCTTGAGAGGTTTTCTAGTTCAGACCCCTGCACTCAAAGCAGGAAAGTTAGTTCCTAACAGGCAGGGTAGCTGCACACCCCAGCTTGCTGCAAACCAACTGTTCATGTAGATAAACCCTGGGATTAAAAAAGCTATTATTAAAACTGCCAGGAGATCATTAATAATAACACATTAGCTCAATTCTGTATTTCTTCTGAAATATGGTAATGCCCATAACACCATGTTGAAACCTTGGTTCACTAGCAGGGAAGAGTATCACCTATAAGTGTACAGTATTAGCCATTAATATTAATCACCAATGCTGCTTCCTATACAATCTGTCTGCTGATCTTCCTTGAAGGCCTCCAACTCAAGCAGTGACCTAACCTATCTTAACTTGTGAGATTGGATCGATTCACAGCACAAGGAGATATGTCTGCTGGAGAATTAAAAATGAGTTGACTGGACTGGTCAATGTAATCCATGCTTTCTAAAGGGAAACCCACATTTCTTGGAAATGCTTCTTTACTCTCATTCACTGCACTGGCCCTACAATAGGAGATTTTCATGCCACTCCACACAACCATGTTCTCCAAAGGTATTAACTGTCACCCCTTCCTCACCATCAGAGGTTTTTGAAGCCTTGATTGATTTCTTCATTGGGCATCAGATAACACATGGGAGAGTAATAGTGGTCAGTATAAATCTTATTTTACAAAACTAAAGAAAACTTCCAAACTGACCGCCTGGTCTTTTTTCTAATGATAACAATAATTTGGCTGTTCTTCACCTAAATTTGTTGTTGAGGCTTATTCTCCAACCTATGCTCTCTCTGAAGAACTATCAAGCAGTACTTTACCCTTCTGCAACATAGAAATTGGGCTGTCAGATAGAATAGAAAAGTACATATTCATTAATGCAATCCTGTCCTTATTTAACCGTCTCTTTAGTACTGTGTTGCATTCATGGATGTTCTTTATATAAGAATGTGTTGACAAGGGAGGCTTTCCTGTATGAACTGTGTTGTTTTTTTCCTATTTGGTTAATATTTTTTTTAGTGGCTAAATAAATGTGTGACAAATAAATGGAGGTGCAATCCCATAACATTGACTCGGGGCATCCGAGGAGTGAGAATGTTCTGCAGCTGCGTTATAGGAATCATAAACAGGACAGTAAGAAGTTGACCTGATCCTATTGTGCTTAGTGGTGTTTGCACTTGTGAATAAAATGCCAACACCTGCTATCATGGTTCTGTAAGCCCATTAGTAGTATCACAGTACTAATGAGCATACTTTGTGGAGAGGACCCCAAAATCCCATAATGGCTCCCAAGCCCCATTCTTCTCCCCTCAGATGCAGATAATTCTCACACACTCCCTCTTGAACCTCCCTCCATTGCTTGGAACACACTTCACTCTTTACTTGCCCCTGACCCTATTCTCAAAGGTCCCCAAGGTTCAGCCCCAACCTACAGCAACATTGCAACTGTTCATGAGTCTGCTGCTCTGGAATCTGTGTACTCAGGAGCTCAGAGAAGCAGGATACTGAGCACTGAGAACTAGGATCACAGTACTAGAACATAAAGATGGCCATACTGGGTCAGACCAATGGTCTATCTAGCCAGTATCCTGTCTTCCAGCAGTGGTCAATGCCAGATACTTCAGAGGGAATTAACAGAAGAGAGCAATTATCAAGTGATCCATCCCCTGTTGTCCAGTCCCAGTATCTGGCAGTCAGAGGCTTAGGGACATCCAGGGCATGGGGTTGCGCCCCTGACCATCTTGCCTAATAGCCATTGATGGACCTATTCTACATGAATTTATCTAATTTTATTTTGAACCCAATTATACTTTTGGCCTTCACAACATCCCCTGGAAATGAGTTCCACGGGTTGACTGTGCGTTGTGTGAAGAAGTACTTCCTTTTGTTTGTTTTAAACCTTCTGCCTATTAATTTCATTGGGTGACCCCTGGTTCTTGTGTTATGTGAAGGAGTAAACAACATTTCCTTATTCACAGTCTCCACAACATTCATGATTGTATAGATCTCTATCATATCCCCCCTTAATCATCTCTTTCCTAAGTGGAACTATCCAGTCTTGTTCATCTCTCCTCACATGGAAACTTTTCCATATCCCCTAATCATTTTTCTTGCTCTTCTCTCTACATTTCCCAATTCTAATCTTTCTTTCTTTTTCTTTCTTTCTTTCTTTCTTTCTTTCTTTCTTTCTTTCTTTCTTTCTTTCTTTCTTTCTTTCTTTCTTTCTTTCTTTCTTTCTTTCTTTCTTTCTGTGTGTGGTGGGGCTAACAGAATTGCATGTACTATTCAAGGTGTGGGCATACCATGGGTTTATATAATGGTATTATGATATTTATTGTCTTATTATCTATTCCTTTCCTAATGGTTTCTAACATTCTGTTAGCTTTTTTTTGACTGCAACTGCACATTGTAGATAGTTCTCTGAAAACATCTGGTCAATCACTTCAAAATCTTTCTTCAGTGGTAACAGCTAATTTAGACCTCATCATTTTGTATGTAAATTGGGATTATGTTTTCCAATGCATTTATTAACTTCGAATGTCATCTGCCATTTTGTTGCCAAGTTACCCAGTTTTGTGAGATCCCATTGTAACTCTTTACAGTCTGCTTTGGAGTTAACTATCTTGAGTAATTTTGTATCATCTGCAAACTTTGCCACCACACTGTTCACCCCTTTTCTCAGATCACTTATGAATATGTTGAGCAGCACTGGTCCCAGTAACAGATCCCTGGGAGACACTACTATTTATCTCTCCCCATTCTGAAATCTGAATTCTAATCGATTGGTGAGGTATGATTTTCCTCTTCTCCCAACAAATTGTGTTCATCTATGTGTCTGATAATTCTGCTCTTTACTATAGTTTCAACCAATTTGCTTGGTACTGAAGTTAGGCTTACCTGGCTCTAAGTCCCAGAATCACCTGTAGAGCCTTTTTTTAAAAATGGTGTTGCATTAGCTATCCTCTAGTCATCTGGTACAGATGCTGATTTAAGTGATAGGTTACATACCACTGTTAGTAGTTCTGAAATTTCATATTTGAGTTCCTTCAGAACTTGGGTGAATACTATCTAGTCATCGTGACATATTACTGTTTAATTTATTTATTTCTTCCAAATCCTCCTCTATTGACACTTCATTCTGAGACAGTTCCTCAGATTTGTCACCTACAAAAAATGTCTCAGGTGTGGGAATATCCCTTTTGTCCTCTGCAATGCAGATCAAAGCAAATAATTCATTTAGCTTCTCTTCCTTGAGTGCCCCTTTAGAACCTTGATCATCCAGTGACCCCACTGATTATTTGGCAGGCTTCCTGATTCTGATGTACTTTAAAAAATGGTGTTAGTTTTTGTGTCTTTTACTAGACTCATGGACTTTAAGGTCATACGGGACCATTATAATCATCTAGTCCGACCTCCTGCACAACGCAGGCCACAGAATCTCACCCACCCACCCACTACTAGGTGCTCTTCAAATTCTTTCTTGGCCTGCCTAATTATACTTTTACATTTGACTTGCCAGAGCTTATGTAATTGGCTACACACATAGAACTAGAAACATTTCAGAGAATGCTACCATGGAGGTCCTGGACCTTAATCTCTTAGCTACCAGCCTAAATTTGGCCTCCAAGATCTCTCTCCTGCCTTTCCCTATGTCATTGGTACCTAATTGTACCATGAGCCCTGGTTCCTCCACAGCACTGCACATAAGCCTGTCTAGATGTCTCAAGAGTTCCATAACCTTCGAACGCAGAAGACAATTTACCATGCAATTCTCCTGGTCATCACAAACCCAACTACATATATTTCTAATAATCGAATCCCCTATTACTATTACTTGTCTCTTCCTAATAACAGGCATCCCCTTTCCCGGAGGGGTATCCTCAGTGAAAGAGGACCCTGACATCACCGGGAAGGAGGGTCCTAATTATGGAATTGTTTTTCTCCACACCAGTTTGATGCTCTCCTTCCCTGAGACTTTCATCCTCCTCAGAAGCACGGAGGCTGTACAAGTTGGGATGGGACTGCTGTACTGTGTCCTAGAAAGTCTCTTCTATGTACCTCTCTGTCTCCCTTTGCTCCTCCATTTCAGTCACTCTGGCTTCGAGAGCCTGTACTCCATCTCTGAGGGCAATGAGCTGCTTGCATCAAATGCGCACACATGCCACCTGCCCATAAGGCAGGTAATCATACATGCTGCATTCAGTGCAATAAACTGGATAGCCTCACACTGCTGCTGGCCTTCTCTCCACAGTATTTTTACTCTTGAAAAATGTTTTTGTTTGGGGGGAGGGTGTTTATTGGTCTATGTTTAGAGAATGTTAGGTATATGTGGCCTTCATGCTTCCTTCCTAAACTCCCATGCAAAACTTTTTAGAATCTGGCCCCAAGACATTAGAGAATACAAAGGAAAGTTATGGAAAAATCTTAAGAAGAATCGTTTAGACAAAGTTATTCCATTGTGTAAAATGTAGGTAAGATGCTTTACCTGAACATCTTTGAATAAATATAGCACTAAATATTGCTATTGCAACTGGGGGTTGTGATTCATTAAATCTCTTCCTATGGTTAGATGCACAAAGTAACAACTCTTTAGCAATTGCTAAACAGACAGAAGCAAAGAAGACAGGTGGGCACTTATGCAGTAGAGCTTGCATCTAATTCTGAGTTTCAGCTAGGCATACTAATCAATGGTCTATCACATATATCACTGCAGATACATGAACTAGAACTTTTTGAAAACATTCCATCAATACTGTTTTTCAGTGGAAAATTGGGTTTTCAACTTTGTTTTTATTTATGTATTTATTTTACAGAAAGTGTCTACTTTCTGTGGAAAACTTCCACTTTTTGTTGAAAAACCGAACAACTAAAAGTTTGAGGCTTTTCAGCTGCAAGTTTTCAGTTTTTCAATGAGAAGTCAACATTTTCTATGTGGGGAGGGACAAGCATTTTATACCAGCTCTAATATTAGCAAATCTGAAATATTCATCCCCATTAAAAACATCTAGGTGATGGAAGTAGCCCAAGAATAAAAAGAGTAGGGTGACCAGATGTCCCGATTTTATAGGGACAGTCCCGATTTTTGGGTCTTTTNGGCCCAAGAATAAAAAGAGAGCAGTAGGGATTGCCCCCCTTCATAAGATCTGTTGAAGCCACAGAGCCCTCTTTATCTACAGAGCACCGGTTGTTTTTCCTGTTCCCTGTCAGAGCAATAATTCCCAGTAATGGAGCCTGTTCCAGAACACAGAAGTGTGTTCCCTTCACAATTTAATTCTGCTTTTGATGATCTGAGTTCCTGAGTGGATTGGAAAGAAACTGATGTGTGTCTCTCTTCTACCCCAACCACAGCATGCCCCTCCCTGTGTGAAGACTGTGGACTCTGGAGAGCTCATTCTGGGGTCTTACAAAGGTGGGCTCTGTTCCAGGAGTCCTCTATATCTGTGTATATGTAAATAATTCGTTAATAGAGAAACTGTCAATAGATGCCACACAGGAACATATAGCTTTATGCCTGGGTTTTGTAGGACCAGAGAAACTTGTAGTGGGCTGCAAATGGCTTCGTCCAGCAACTCTTTACATCAGCTTTAATAGGTGGGATAGTGTCATGGAAGTGATTGGTTTCCATGGAAAAGGATTCCCTCTGAGTACAGATCCCAATAGGGTGACCTGGCTCCATAACCTAAATGAAGATTCATGCAAAGCAAGCTGAGAAATACTGTTTAAGGAGCAAACTACTAAAAGAAGTGTAAAAAGCGAGTGAAACCCTGCCACCCTCTATCAAAGTGTTTCTTTAATTTGGGAGTTAAAAATCATACATGGCAATGATCAGTGTGTGAGAATCAAGAGAGCCAAAGAGTTTTAAACTAACAGATATATTTTGGAGAAGAAACTCTAAGATAATCCATAAAGACAACACAAATTCTCATACTCCAATATCTCCATGGAGATATGAATTAATATGGAAAAGAATCTTGTGGGAGCAAGTGAATTCTATGGATGAGTTAACTTTAAGAGAGCAGGATCCAGTGCATGAGGTAGAAGTTATCAGTTATATACCTATAGTCTAAGTAGGACTATCCCTTGTAATCAGGGGTATCTCTTTGTAAATATCAATCAAAAAAAAAGACCTGCAATAGGAAAAGACTTTAAAATTAGTGGCAAGTTAAATGAAAGTCTTCATGATTCCATATCCTGATATGTCTTATTTGGCATTCCATAAAACTACCTTTATGTGAGGGTGGGGAAGAGAGGTCGTTTTAATTGTTTTTAGGGGTCGGTGAATGAGGTGATTAAGAGTGGGATATGTACTGTTCACTTTTCTCCACCTGATTGTTCACTATCAGGTAAGAGCTATCATGGCTTGATTCTATGCTACCTCTCCACAGCACTCCCAAGTGTAAGGGGTATGTTGGTGGACCATGTTGTGCTCTGGTTATCCCCAGCTGGTGGCTGGACCTGTGAGGAACATTCTAACTGGTGCATGAATGGCCCAAGAGTCAAGGAGCTGTAAACAGCTTCCTGATATCTCCTCCTTTCTTCTGTCGGGCAAGCCAATACATACAAACAAACTCTTGGATTCAGATTCACACACAACACAAAAACCCAAACAAATCAATAGAATTGATTGTCTGGCTGATGCAGACCCTGGCAGAACACAGCTGAAGTTTATTATTTGTGTATTCATAAAGCAACCCTGCTCACAAATGTTCCCATTTTGTGGTGGTGTTTCTGTATTTTCATAGTGTCAGCACTGATTGCAGCTGATTGATTTAGCTGCTGCTGTAGGATACAAAACACAAGAGAAACAATGCATGTGTAGAAGATGTGTGTGTTGTTTTGTCTGAGGGCAGCTGGCCCAGTAAGTGAGTTTGCCTGGAACAGCATCAGCTGCATCTGGCCATTGACTAATTTGCAGTGGATTCTAGAAAAAAAAGCCAATGTATTTCTGACATTTCCAGTATTTTAGGGAGCTGGTATAATACAACCTTGCTAGATCTGATCAGAAGCATCATAGAAAATAATGGGTAATAAGAGCAAGTGTTTAGATTTTCATAAAAGGAAGACTGGCTAATAGATGCTTCAGTGAGAGCTTTTGACTATAGTAAAAGACCTTGCAAAACATGTTACTTGTAAATGTATTTCTTTTCACATTCAGGACATATGAGTGACAGATTGACTTTAAACCGTCAATAAGTCATATTTGTTATAGGGCAGAGATAAATTGAAGGAGGGACAATTACTATTATTAATTGAAAAAGCCCCTTCTCTTTAAATGCAGAGAGTGAGCTGGAGGTATCAATTTGCTAGTACAATTAGCATACTAAGGCATAATCATTAGACTAGAACAAAAAAGAGCTGACAGCCTTAAACTAGGTGATGCTTATTCAGAAATAGGATCTGAAAGAGAGACAGGAAAAACAGATCCAAAAGCTCTTTATCTAAGCCATTGAATTCAATCATGAATGGATGTGGTAACCATACAATGGATATTTCAGGAGACACTTCTATCCTCAATGAGTACATCTGTGTAATTTTATCTGAGATAGAGGAATGAAAGGAAGAAGATCAGCTGAGGGATTGAAGGCAGACAAAGGCAGGAAATGGCACCTACCTGCATACTTGAACTTGGGGCTCTGACCATGCAACCTTGCCAAAGAGACTGAAAAAAACAGGACAAACTCAAAAGAAGAGCGGCACCTTAGAAGCATAGGTTAGGATGTGCAGGGTCTCTGGAGTAGCTGTGTTATGCATACTGGTTCAATATAGTTTTCTCCTTTTTTTACTTAATAAACTTAATAATTTGTGTACAATGCTTATGCTTTCAACTATGAGGGAACATTGCACAAATTGTCCCAGCGAGATGAAAACAACCTTTGACCTCTCAGAGGAAGTAGGGAAGGAAGGTTGTCTGGAGCCAAACCCTTCAGGATTTGGGGTCAAAAGAGAAGGTCCTCTCGCATAAGGTGCATAGCAATCAAGGCTGCAGACCTCCTGGTCCATCAGAAATGCTTAATGACCAGAGAAAAAAAGCACATTTCAGTGGTTTAGGATAACGATATGAAGAAAACGGGGTAGAATTAAAGACTGAGTGGGAGTTGGCAGGAATGCAGCCATTGGAATTGAGATATTTCCACAAAAAGCTTTTTTCTAACCTGTTGCAGTTCTTTCAATACAGATGTAGGACTCATGTGCATAGATCAGGTGATGACAGGAGTGACTCCAACAGAACAATCTTATGGAAACTCAATGCAGTTTATTCGTTTCATGGAGCTTTCCTCCTCTAGACCATTCCCATGAGATGTGGTTTTGTTTTGTTCTATTTTTTTTTTTATGGAAAAAGATGACTGGCACACAATCCCTAAGGCTGCAATATCCATTAATATATCTGACTGAATGAAAGTATTTCACATATTTATTAAGATTTAAGTTATTCACAAATGGGCTAAATTATTGTCCTATTTAGTATTTTCATAAGAAGCTTAAAATTTTATACTGTAAATTACAGGTTGTTGTGTGTTTTAGGGATTTTTTTAATAAACAAATGCTTTTTCAGTCACATAAAATATCTGAATCCCTGTGAAAATACATTGCTGCATGGGAAGACATTTCACCATGTTTGGAGAGAAGTGTTGTGTTCACTGGCACACATTTTATCATAGGTCATATTTACAAATGATCAGCGACACAAATATTATACAAAAATTGAGAATTCTGCAAAGTTCTAATTGGTATAATGTAATGATCATATCTGGATCCTGTTTTGTGATGGGTTGTTTTGGGGACTGAAGATTACACCTTCATCATGATTAAAGCATTATTTCACAACATTTGATTTAAGAGTCCACCTTTGCTCCCCTCAAGATGGAAGGAGGGAGTTAAATTTATTCATTCATGAATGCTTAAAGACCCAATTCAGTTTCAGAGTTTCCCAACATTTTTGGTCAGAAAATTCTGATTTGTTTAAACTGAAACTACTTGCAGGAAATAGTTAGTTTTGACAAATCTCCGAATTCAAATATTTGTTTGACTTTTTTCAAAACAAATGAAATTGTCAAAATGTACAATTTTGACATTTTTAAATAAGTTTTGTTTTCTGTTTCAAATGACTTTGTTCTGAATTTTTAGCTAATTTATTCTAAAAGAGAAGTTAATTTTTAAAACAACATTTAAACAAAACATTTTGAAATTGCAGAAACAAAATGTTTCCATTGACCAGATTTTTTTTTTTCTTCAGATTATTGGTTCACGGAAATTTAAATTTTTGACATTTTCATCTTGATTTAGACCAGAGAACTTTTTTGAAATCTTGAAAACTCTCATGAGATGGGAAACGATTTCCCTGCCAATTCTAGTGTTCATGTCTTTCTGCAGGAGTACAGAATGCCATCCCCCTCTTGATGATGATGAGGATCACACCAGTTATTGATGTGTCTCAAATCTCCTTTTTTCAGGTAAGGTGATTAAGAAACTAGTGTTAAACACGTTTGTTCAGTTTACAATTGAGATTTCCTTGATGCTATTGAATCTGGTTATCAGTGTAGGAATGGTACAAAGACTAGTACATTCAGCTATTATGTACTCTTCATAACTTTGAATGGTCTGATTATTTTATTAAATACTGCTATCTTCTGAAGTGCTTTATATATACTGGTAGCAATGCAAGGGATCATTAACTTTAACAATGTCAGTGTGCTCATACTATCCCATTTACTATCATTAGTGTAAACCCTATTTTTAATATTATACTTGGCACAGAGCTCATGGAGTGCACTCAGTTCCAATAAGCAGAATGCTGCAGAGCATTTTTTTTCTTCACTCTCATTATGATTCAGAAAGACGTTAATAGAAGTTGCACATATTGTGCTGAATAAGAAAAAGCAAGCAAGTTTTATGTGGATGGAATGGGGGAAAGCAAAGAATAGTCAACTAGACTATTAGTGGGGTATTTTAAGCAAAATACAGTAAGGAGACAATTATCATTTATGTCAATGGTAAGAGAAGTTGTGTTATTTAAGTAATAAGGCATCCCAGGAGATGGTAATAATATTTTATATTACTGCTTCTAGGATGGATGGATGGAAAGTAGTGAACTAACAGACTTTTGCCTTACATTATAATGCAGTTCAAGCATGTTTATGCAAGTAGTAGATGTAATATTACCACACCCTGCAGTGTATTATTATCTTTATAAGGAAACTAGATTAAGAACTCACAGTTTTTAATCGCCCATCTGAAAATATACAGCTATGGAAGTAAGAGATTCTGGCTGTGCAGTAGGATGACCTGTTCAGGAGGTAGGTGAGTCTGTGGCATACTGCCAAATTAAAGAAAATTCTACTTCAAGTGCAGTCTAAGTAACTATTGAGCAAAAGTCATCATAATGTATTATGTGATAACTGTTCTGAAGCCTAAACTGATTATCTCAGTCCAGGTCCTAGCGGACACCTGTCCATATCACCAAATTACCATCACTGTTGGCATCATTGTTGGAAGTCTTAGCACAGAGGTCAAGGACTGAATGGAAAACTACCCTCTCCTCTGTAGAGGTATAGAGGAAGGGAGTTGAAGAATATTATTAAAGCCATGTGGGGATGTGTGGTATTGCCACTCTCAGGGTATAAATGGAGAACTTCTGTCTTTTCAGAAACACTTCTAGATTTTACCATGAGCTCCTATCCTTTATCTCACCACCTCTTCCTGATTCCAGTACCTAAGGGCTTGTCTTTACTGTAACAGTTATCTTGAGTTAGTACACTCAAGTTATTCGCCTAGCTTGAATGAGAGCGACCACTTTGTGAAACAACACTTGAGCTCCCCAGAGTGATTGGGTTTACAGCACAGATTGATTGGATTTGCATCTGATGAGCTGTTGTATCCCCACAGCATTACTAGCTCCAGCATCAGCTGGGCTCCTACATATTCCCACCCTTCATCCCAACAAGCCAGTTAGGTTGAGTTAAAAGCACCCCTGAACTAGAAATGTGTGTATGTGGATGGGAGCCAGGTTAGGGGCAAAACTCAAGTTAAACCTCGAGTTAACAATGTAGTGAAGACAAACTCTTAGTCTATCTCCCCTCCCTGCCATGGATGCTGTGTGGCATGTGGGAATTACTGATGTCAAAGGGCCCAGTAGATAGACAAATTGTACTGGGTAAGATGTGTTGCCTCTCCATGTCTGGTCAGCAGGCCAATGGACTGTTGTTTATTGAGCTGTTTGCTGCACAGCCAGGATCTTTCACCCTGAAGGCTATGTGTTTTTGAGTAGATAGAAACCTTAGTTCTTAGATTCCTTATAACAGTAATAAACACTCCAGGGTGTGATACTCCTACATATACTTGTTATAGCACCACATGTAGGGTTCATTATAATGAAAGACCACAAAGCTGATAGCTGATTTCCTTCAGTCATCAGAGATGTGGTAATATTATACATCACGATCTCCTGGGATGCCTTATTGCTTAAGTAACTCATAAACACAAGTTCTCTTACAATTGATATAAATGATAATTACCCCCTAGTGGGATTTTGTCTAAAATATCCATCTAATGATCATAGTGGAATCTTGATAGATAAATGATTATTATTTCACACATACATACACACCACCCCTTCTCCCCGCAAAATCTTTGAATCTTGTGTCTCTCTGTGCTTTCTTTTTTTATTCAGAACACTACACATAACATTTCTTCTGGGTCACTTTATAATGAGACTGAAGAAAATGCTTTGCAATTTTCTGTTTATTGGCATAGGAGACTGCACTCCATGTGCTCTGCACCAAGTGTAATATTAAAAATAGGGTTTACACTAATGAAGGTACATGAGATAGTAAGAACATACTGACATTGATAAAGTCAATGATCCGTTGTGTTGCTATCAATAAATATATAAAGCCCTTCTGAAGATAATAGTCATATTTACATATTACCAAAATAATAATAACATTAAAGTTTGTAGAGAGCATATAATAAGATGAATGCCTGATTTTTTTAATATATTTTTTTCTGCATTAAGGCATGTGGGCTTTCCTTTTGCTCACAAATGTTTTCTGTCCTGAGTTTCATTGCCATTAGAACTGTGCAAAACTGAGTTACAAGTTGTAATTTGGATCCTATGTAAAAAGTCTGTCAGAGAACACAGCTTGTCCTGGTTAGAAGTGAAATTTCACTTCAGGTAGAAATGTTGCCATTTTCACAGAGAAATTGCTTTTTTCTACCATTTTTCCATATTTACTCCACCTTTAATTCTTCAATTCCATACCTTTAAACACTTAGATATTTTGTTTGTTTGTTTTTCTTAACCACAATGTTCTTTGGTTTATATTTACAGTATGTAATAGCTGACGTGGGCCTGATCCACCTCTGCATTTTTCTAGATCCAGACCAATGAAACCAATTATTTCAGTAGAGTTACATCAGCATAAACTGGAGTATTGTAGGGATGAATGAGGCCCCTTCACTGCAAGTTAACGCATTTCAATTTTTTCCCTGTTCATATATAGTTGAGGGATAGCACACATTCTAATAATAAAAAATGTATTAGCATATGTACCACCAAAGTAAGCATTTAAGTAGAAAACATATACACGTCATTTTGCCCAACTGTATCCTTTGTTGGATTTGGTTTGCTTTGATAGAGATAGGGGAAAACAAACAACTCCTACTCCTATCTTTAGGTACTTTTAGATGTAAATAAAGAATATGATTGAGATTTTCAAAGGGGCCTAAGGGAGTTAGGTACCTAATTCTTATTGAAAGTCAATGGGATATGGACATGTAATTCTCATAATCTCGTTTGATAATTCTAGCCCCAAAGTCATTTTTGAGTAGCTCAGTGTTGGGTGATGAGATTCCTATATCAAACAAAAGTGACAAAACCAATTATTGGCAGAGTCAACTTCACTTCACTCATATACTACAGAAGTTGTGTTGGGATTTCATCACCGTTGAAAAAGAAAAAAACAGACATCATGATAATACTTTGCTCTCACAGTACCTTTCATCCAAGGCTTCAAAGGGTATGTCTATACTGCAGCTTGGAGTGATCCTCTCAGCCTGACTGGACAGATTTACGCTAGTGGGGCTTGAGCTTTTGTGCTAAAAATAGCAGTGTGGATATTGCAGCTTGGAAGGGTACACATACACAAAGTGATTTTACAATAATAAATTAACCTTCACCACATATTTTGTGAGATAAGGTAAGTACTAGAACTGGTTTAACTTCTTCTTCTTTTTTTATGAAATTTTGGTTTTGGAGAGAAAGCAATATTTGCATTTCCTTTGACAGTTTCATTTGAAAATTATCCACTGAAAATGCTTACTATTTTTTTTCTACCAACCCTAATAAGTAATACTATACCAGTTCTGCAGATGGGTAAACAGAGACCCAGAGAGATTAAGGCCCCTATCCTGCAAACACTTAAAGTGAGTTTAACTTTAATCGTGAATAATCTCATTCACTTCAACGGAATTTAAAGTCAAACATGTGGACAAGTGTTTGCAGTATGTGGAATTAATTTAGACTGTACATTCCTTTGGGAAAGGTCTGTCTTGTTATAAGTTATTATTGTGTCTTGAACAATGGGCCCCTCTAGGTGCTACAACAATACAAATAATAAATAATAAAAATGATTTGCCTAAGATGTCACAGCAGCTCAATGCCAGAACCAGGAATTGATGCCCAATCAACAGCTCTACCTATCAGTACTCCTTTCCATCACATGACAGACTTGAAATATTGCACTCTGAAGATATAATTATGAGAGATGCATTTCCTGCTAGCTGGCAGTTCGAATTCCATTGCAAAGATTTTGGGAGAGAGACAGAGAAAAGGAAAAAAGTCTCAATAAGAGTTAAAGTTCAATGGAATTAATTCTTGATCAGTTTCCTTCCATAAACTCTCTAAAATAATTATCTATAAATTCCTGTAAAACTCATCTTTATTGCAAAAAAGATCATTTTTACAGAATATAATAAGCTGGGTGAGACTGTACATTCATTCTGATTAACTGAACTCTACAGTTCCAAAGTAGAGGAAAAAGGTAAAAGCTTCTCAGCATGTTAAATCAGATCTGAATTTACTGAGTATATTTAGAATATCATATTTGAACATGACATTCATAAATGGGGTTATCCAAAGGTACAGATACTAATAGCCTTCTGAGAGTAACTGGTAAGGAAAAGAGTAAAATTAAGCCTGATTTCTTTCATTGTAAATGTCCCAGTACTAAAGCTTCAGATTTCTTATAAATAATTAGATAACCAAATTAATCTCTCTACACATATAGCCATAGGGCAGCAGACTTTCAATTGTGTGCAAGATTTTATATGCAGAATTATACCCTGAGACCTTCTGGTTAAAGGGGCCATGTTCAATTACTTATAACCCTACCTGTGGGATCATTAGTTGGCACAAACAATAAGGCTCTTTGCAAAACCTAGCTTCTAGCATATCTTCAGGTGATTTGTTAGGGAAAAAATTCCTGGTTTAAGGAGGGTAATTCCAAAGTTGAATTCATTTTAAAACAATACCTCTTTATTAGGGCTGTCGATTAATCACAGTTAACTCACGCAATTAACTCAAAAAATTAATCATGATTAAAAGAATGCATCGTGATTAATCGCAGTTTTAATCACATTGTTAAACAACAGAATACCAATTGAAATTTATTAAATATTTTGGATGTTTTTCTACATTTTCAAATGTATTGATTTCAATTACAACACAGCATACAAAGTGTACAGTGCTCACTTTATATTATTATTGTTATTACAAATATTTGCACTGTAAAATGATAAACAAAAGAAATAATATTTTTCAATTCACCTCATACAAGTACCATAGTGCAATCTCTTTATCGTGTCAGTGCAACTTACAAATGTAGATTTTTTTTGTAACATAACTGCACTCAAAAACAAAACAATGTAAATCTTTAGAGCCTACAAGTCCACTCGGTCCTACTTCTTCTTCAGCCAATCGCTCAGACAAACAAGTTTGTTTACATTTATGGGAGATAATACTGCCCACTTCTTATTTACAATGTCACCTGAAAGTGAGAACAGACATTCGCATGGCACTTTTGTAGCCGGCATTGCAAGGTATTTACATGGCAGATCTGCTAAACTTTCATATGCCCCTTCATGCTTCGGCCACCATTCCAGAGGACATGCTTCCATGCTTGTAGGTGCTAAAGTTTTACATTATTTTGTACATATGTATTGTGTACACTATTTTGTACATATGCATTTTTTGAACATTATTCTACATTTGTAAATTCAACTTTCATGATAAAGAGATCACACTACAGTACTTGTATTAAGTGAACTGAAAAATACTACTTTTATTTTTACAGTGCAAATATTTATAATGAAAATAAATATAAAGGGAGCACTGTACATTTGTGTTCTGTGTTGTAATTGAAATCAATATATTTGAAAATGTGGAAAACATCCAAAAATATTTATATAAATAGTATTCTATTATAGTTAAACAGCACGATTAATCATGCAATTAATCACAATTAATATTTTTAATTGTGTGCTTAATCGCGATACATTTTTTAAATCACTTGACAGCCCTATTCCTTATTAAATTAAAATGTTAAATAAGATGAGTCAGTCTATTTGAACAAAACATATCTTGGCTTCCATATGCAACACTAGGAGTCTGATTATCAAAGGCTTACACCTGACGATCTTTGTGTCCCTCAAAACCAATTCACTTACGAGAGTTGCGCTTCCAGCTGAGCCATGTAGATGTCATGTAGTCTGCTTGAATGCTTATTGTATTTTATGCTGCAGAGGTGTGGTATCCAAGTTTAATCCAGTTAAAGCTGACAAGATGCTGTCTGAACGAAGGAAGTACTTTAAAGGACTGGCAGAATAAACAATGGCTGTTCCTCTCTTGAGGGCAATAGTCCTCTGATCAGCGATGCAGTGCATAGTCTGTCGCAGAGTTGTACTAGGCTCGTAGCTACACCTTGACACTGAAATAAGAGTCACAATCACATTTTCTATTTTCTGTTAGCCAAGAGACTGCTTCTCTTAGCCATGGCAATCTATCACCTCCAGCTGGACTGCTGCAATGTCCACAACCTAGAAACAAAAGTAAAACCCATGTAAAAAACCACCAGCTCTTCTCTGGACTGGGACAGATTGGCAGGAGCACATCAGTATCAGTGCTCCATATCCACGGGAAGCTTTTGCTTCCCTTCAGTTCAGATCCACTTTGAAGTCCAGGTTTCATTATTAAAAGACAATGATGAGCATACATCTTTCCTTTTTAAGAACACAATGTAAAATACATATTCTTCTGAAAAGCCTTTCCCTAGTAGAGGAGAATACTGGCTCCAAATGAAGTTGATTGTAAAATTCCCATTTACTTTAACGAATCCAGTGAACTCCATCCCTCTTCCCTACAGACTTATCTCACTTAGAGATCCTTGGGCACTTAGACATCAGAAGGATAAGAGAGGTCTAAAACCTTAGAAAGAGAGGAAAATGCCTCTGCCAAAAGAAAGGCAGAGAAAAATAGAGTCCTTACTCAGACTGCTTTCATTAACCTTTTAATGCTGTACTCAGCACCTGGATTCTACAGTTACGGGCACTGTAGAGGTGAATAGATAGATCTCTGGTGGTTGTGATGGCTACCTTGTCTCCAGAGCTCTCACCTGTGCAATTATGGGATTATGGGATCTTATTGGGATCATGATCTTACGTAACAGCTGTGTTCTTCAGGAACAACAGAAGGATGAAGCACAGAGTGAAACCTTTGAGTGTAGGACACCGATAAATCTCTTACAGTAGCTGGACACATGGGGACTCACTTCTGCAAGAGATCAGAATGACAAGGAGTTTTACCATCTTCAGAACAAATTTGTTACTTCCTCACTAAGCTTTGCCATACAAAAATAATTTCAATAAAAAAGTCTAACTATTCAAAGATGGGAAGGAGAGTAACAGTAACTGGATCTATTGATGGAGTATATAATTGTGTAAGGCACTCAGATGGCATGGTGACGAACACATGGGGATTCAGTGCTGTGCCTTTTAGAGTTTGTGCGCATCCTAGAATAATGATGATGAAACTTTGCTGATTTATACCAGCTGAGGATCTGTCCCCATATGTTGTGTACTATAGAGTGGACACAGGGCATGGAAGATCTCTTTACAAATTCATATAATTAAATTAATTTAGTGAATGGCCATTTCATAATGTGAATATTTGTTGTACAATAGCTTTTTTTGTTGTTATACAGATAAAAACAATCCAACTACAATATGGTTAATTAAATTATAAGCATAGTGTTTAATAAAACATAATTGATTTTAAACACTAATAACTATATAATAGTAGTGATAATATCTTAAAGTCTACTACAGATATTCTTGTCTGTAGGCAGTGAAAAAGGCCTAATTAAAAGGAACTGTAGTGATGTTCACCCAGCATGTGATATGCCTTATTATAAATTCATTCCCATATTAATTCAGTATACTCTTTTTGTGGTTTCAGGATTAATAATTAGGAAGGGGGGAGGGGAAATGAAGGTAATTAATTTGCTCTTTCTACAGTGCTGACAATTTTGACCTTAATGAGCACTTAAAATGTAAATTATGCAGTGGGATTAAAAAAAAATAGAACAAAGGCTAAGTGTGTGAGGCTCTTTTTTATTATTATTCACATTCAAATTAGCTGCAATTATGATAAAAAAAAATCTATGTTCCACAATATTCTATATCCAAAAGTAGCAAGCATGAGGAGAGGGCTCAGTGTTTTCGGGAATCCCAGTTATATGAGTATGTGATGTGTATATAAACCCTGCATTGATTAACAAAGAGTTAACAGGACCCAGAGCCCAAGTAGGCAACAAAGTCCTTACTGGAGAAGTGTTAGGCAAAACTGATGATCAAACCCAGATATGGAGGAGCTGGGTCCTCGTAATAGGAGGAGCACTGAGCAGTAGGGAAAAAGGGGCCATAGAGGAGATTCCTCTCTTGGGCTAAAGGCTGAGAGAAGCCTGGGAGATCTGAAGTTTGCAGCCTGAACCAGGAGGAAGTCTAGGAGGCTTATGCTCTGAAATCAGAACGAGAAAAAACATTGCAGATTTTATGGTAAGCCCTAGCAAGGAATCCTAAGTAAGGAGTGCATGGCACCTGGAAAGGAAACCAGGGAAACTGAAGGTGTCAGGAAAAGCCACTAGAGAGAGGGAATAAGCAATTAAAAGGCAAAGGCTACAGGAGATGGTAATCCTAACTGCAGCACTTGAAAGAGTGTTCAACAAGGAGCTGAGACTGAGGGAATACCAACATGATGGGATAAGGAGTTCTTGCCATGGTGACCCTGAGACAGTTTGGTAAAGCACTGAGAGTTGAATGGGACTAGAAGTACACAAGTTGAGAGTTCTTTGAGTGGTCTATGTTTACAATCCTGGGTGAGGGCCTGAGAGCCTTAGTAACCCCCAGGAAGGGGTGCTGAAGAGATGGGAGCTTTGGGTATTATTTTATGTGGACTTGGGACTGAAGTGCTGTGGAAGAGGTGGATTTAAATATGGACTGGACAGAAGGCCAAGAGCTGAGTCTCAAGAATGAGTGCCTCAGGACTGGGGCAACCATTGGCAGACAGTGATAGAGAAGATACCTGTGACACAAGGGCTAACAATGAGGGGCAGATCCCCAGGGGTGAGTGAACTCTTCTTCTACAGGCTATTTTTATACTTAATGAGGGAATGGTTAGAGTAGAGGATTGGTTAGGATCATAGGACCCTGGTTTAGGAAAGCACTTAAGCAAATGATGGCCTGAATAACAATGCTTTCCTGAATCAGTACAGGATTTCTAGTCCCTACGTTTCTGCTGAAGGTAGTAGATGTCAGGAAGTCACTTAATCTATGTAATTCCTTTAATACAAGAATCTTACAAGGATGAGGTTTACACATTTTCTGTGGCTGCATTTGGACCTCAGAGCTCCATCCTGTGGCAATTCCCCCCCGCCCCCTCAAATGTCAACAATTTATTTTCCAAACCAACTTGTTTTTTAAAAAGGCCATATCTGATTGCTACCCCAAAAGAAAACCAACCCTGCTGCATATTAGATTAAGGGTTATCTATAGTAGAGTTGTGCCAATTTAAACCAGCTGAGAATTTGGCCTGGAAAGCTTGTGGCACAGTCTAGATCCTTTTCTCTATAACTTCTCTTCTCTCTCTCTCTCTCTCTCTCTCTCTCTCTCCCCTCTACCCCCCATTCCTTTGCTCCCTTGGCTGATGAGCTGATGCTTTATATAATCATTTTGGACACAATTAATTTCTTCATGGAGTAAACTATTAATCAGCACTTTTTGGGGCAACAGAATGATGTGAGGTTAGCTAATTTCCTGCCAGCATTTTGATGGTGCCCATGCTGGGTCATGCATCTTATTCCTGACCCATCTAGAGTGAAAACTTGAAGTGAAAAATCAATCTTGTTTTGTTTTCAAACTAGATTTGTCTAAGTTACTCCCTTCTCTTGTCATTATATAATGCCTGCATCTGTAACTTTCACTCCATGCATCTGAAGAACTGGGGATTTTACCCATGAAAGCTTATGCCCAAATGAATCTGTTAGTCTTTAAGGTGCCACCGGACTCCTTGTTGTTTTTGTGGATACAGACTAACACAGCTACCCCCTGATACTAGGTTTGGCTAAATGTATGAAAAGTCCATTTTTTCCCAATGGTTGTAGACTGTAGTACATTTTTTTGTAAAGCTATGTATACAGCACTGAAACCTTACATTTCCAGCTCTTCTGCCGGGGATTTTGTACCTGCAAGGTGAATTCCACTGGAAAAAAACAAGAGTTCCTGTATCAGAAAGATAGGCTATTTTTTCAAGATATGGGAGTGTATATAGTGACTATATATAATGTTGGAAGGGGAAAATGAACTGATCAGGCTCAGATTACTCATCTAACTAATTTCCAGTATGAGACAGCTATCTAAACTCCTCCTGATGGAAGCTTGTTTGTTTTATGACTAAATCATATTTATGGTCCAGAAAACCATTAATAATCTCAACAATTATGTCTTGAAATATAATTGTGTAGCTTTCAATTAATCACCTTTTGGTTGATTTCTTATTAAGTAATAACCGTGTTCATTTAAAAAAAAAAGAAATGACACTGCATATGAAAACATTGTGTTCTGAATAAGTCCTGGGACTTTTGTAAGGTCAACAGTTTGTTTTTTAATGCTATGCAAAGTATTGGCAGAAAGTAGGTCTCGTTTCCACATGATGTTTGTGCAGAATCTCTCCTCATAGTAGGTGCTGCATACTTTCCACTCCAAACCTCATCCTGATGCATTTCCCAACACAACTTGCCTTTTGTTCTCAAATCATTCCTCCTCATCACCTTTTGTGCACCCATCTGTTCCGATAGATTGACAAAGCCTGGGTACTGAAACTTGATTGTGTTTGTTCTCCTGGATACTGGTACATTTGGACAGTTTATTCATGGGTGACTAACTTCATTGCTTCTGCTGTATTAGCACTGCCTGACACATGGAAAGGTTCACCACCACTGATGAGAATTCTCTCAAGCTGTTCTCCTAAGAGGAGGAAGCTAAACATAGGGTTTGATCTATTTGCTTTCAGCAGGTTCTATTTATAACTCCATCACTTTTTATTAAAAAGTCATGAATCAAAGTGAATTTAGTTGCAAAACTATGAGAATTTGGATTTTAAGGTTGAAATGGAAATGTAAACATAAATATTGGCTGCTCCTAAGCCTTGTGAAGCATCGTGAAAAATGAATCTGCTTCTAGCATTGAATATATGTTGTGAGTAATTATATTCAAACCTCCTACACACTTTAGATAATATTCAGATTGTCAAAAACCAGCAAAAGCAAAGAAATTCCAAGTTAAATTGTCACATTCTAACCCTGACTGATCCCAACATGTAGAGCTTTTGCATCACAGCATACATAGAGTGTGATGTTGCAGATATACCTGTGAGCCCTTCAATGCCTCTAACATCGTCATCAGGCAAGTTAACCAAGAGTCATAGTTTCAGAAAATAGCTTAATTTAAATTACACCCACACACAACCATGCTTAATAAGTTCAAGATACATATCAAACACTCAAAAGTTAGGAAATGTCAGAATTAAATCTCCTTCTACAACTTCTAATTCAGCCCCTTGTAATTAAGGACTATCTTATAATAATATCCACATGCTATTTTTTTCCTCACAGGACATCTGCCTCCTTTAGCATGCAGGAATTTATGGAAGAGCCGAGAAACAAACACTGGTCTTTTGAATCCCAAGCTACACCTTAACCACTGGAGCATCCTTCCTCAGTACACAGCCTGGACCAGCTCTGAGGATGAATAAGGGTTGTGTGGTGAAGGATGTTGTCTCCAGCACCCTGCCTCACTTGTAGAAGTTGGACAGTGTATAGTGAATGAGGCAAGGGATAAGTCTATCCCTGCTTGTTACAGCCGTCCTATTAATGCTGGGCAAAAAATGTGGGTAAATAGTCTATTTGATTGAAAAATGAAGATTCAGGTTGACAAACTATCAGTGAAGTTGACACTAATAGTTTCTGCCACTCACAAAACAGCAAGGAGAGGAAGAGGTTTTGGTGCTTCTACTGTTGCCACCATCCCCTGCCTTTTAGCCTTTACCCAGTGGCTAAGGAACTCCCCTGGGACTCGATAGATGTAGGTTAGCATTTCCACTCCGAAACACACCCAAAATGGCCTTTTTCAATATACCAAAAATGTTCAGATTCTGTTTTGACCTGAACCAATTGGCTTATTTTTCAGAACTGCCATGTTCTCTGTGCAACTGAAAAATCAGTCATGTTCTCAGCTCTAGTCTGGTTTTAAGTACAATACCTAGAATCAACAAAGTTTTCATACACTGCGTTCCTCATTTTTGGGGGTGACTTGAGATCTTGGTCTGATTTCCAGAAGTGCTGAGCACTCAGAGCTGCAATCAAGTCAATGAGAGCTGTGCTTTGAACATGAAGTTCTATATAATCTCTAGCAGTGGTTCTCAACCAGGGGCCTGATGGCCCCTGGGGGCCATGAGCAGGTTTGAGCGGGTCCATCAAGCAGAGACAGCATTGGACTTGCTGGAGCCTAGGGCAGAAAGCCAATTTCTGAAGCCCGGGGCCCTGAGCCACCATCCAGGACTGAAGCCGAAGCCTGAGCAATGTAGCTTCGCAGGGGCCTCTGGGGCATGGGGCCACAGACAATTGCCCTGTTTGCTACTCCCTAATGCCAGCCCTGGCTTTTGTATGCAGAAAACCAGTTGTTGTGGGACAGGTGGGCTGTGGAGTTGTTATAGTATGTTGTGGGGGTGGGGTGGGGGGTGGGTTTTGGGGGGGGAAAAAGGTTGAGAACCCCTGAGAATCCCTGATCTATAGAAATCAGGCGTCTCGAATGGGGCACTTAAAATTAGCGGATACTTTTGACCTCTCTCTGCACCTCAGTTCCTGATTGGTAAAGGTGGAATAATACCCTTTCATTTCACTGGGATGTTGTGAAAATAAATCCATTATGTGTTAAGTACTGTTATAACACAGTGATAAGCACCATAGAAATGATCATGAGAAAATTATTCATTCTGTCTTCAGCCGAGGGTTTGAATAGAGCACAGGAAATAAGCCCTGAGGCAACACACACTGAACAATTAAGAGAAAATAAAATATTGAATACTGTCTATTCTGTTGCACTGAAGGAAGCAGGGGGGTCCGATGGAAAAAATGGTCTGTGATATAATTAAAGACTATCACACTGCCTATGCCCAAGGGGGACAAATTTATGGTTGCATAGGCAAGCTAGCGTTTCCTAACTTTGGAGGCCTTGACTTTTCAACCTTAATGTTCTTTAAATGGGGAGAAGGGGTGTAATTTCCCAGGTTTAAAAAAAAAATTAATCACATGGCATTATGCTGACACCCACAAGAGTCATCAGCATGGGTGGAACTTTTCACATTGCCACCCAGACATCAGCTGCTTTAGCTAATGGAGTAACTAACAGCAGTAGTAGGTTGTCATTCTCATCCTCCTGTAGTGCTGGTTCACAGATACATGCTAACAGCGTAAGACTAGTAATACTAGTTTCCATTCCAGCCTCTAGAGTAGCATGTGCTCAATGCACAGACATCTCTGCCCCCTCCCCTCCAACCTGTCCTTATCCCAGGCCTGTCCTTTCCCCTCTGAGATGCTCATCTCAGTCCTATTCTCCCCTCATCAGGCTTCTCGTCCCAGTCCCTTTACCCAACAAGACCTATTCTCACCTTCTGGACTTCCCTTCCCTGCCTCGTTGCCCAGACATTCCCAGTTCCTTCCTCCCTAGGCGCCTCATCTGCTCTGTTTCTCTCCTCTACCCTGCCTTTCAGTCACTGAGCATTGCAGCACATAACTACCTTTGTGGATCTTGCTGATTTAGATTCCACAGGGATTTAACATAGGTCTTTCAAGCTAGCACCCTCACCACTGGAGCCTTCCTCCGGACATGCTAAAGGAGGCTGGGAAACTCCAATCTGTATGATGAGTAGAGTAGTCCTTTTCTATGGCACTCTGACTCCATCTGGCAAAAGGTAAGTGGCTGATACTGAGTCAAATTGATTAATTATTTAATTGCATTTTTGTGTTTGTGTGTACACTCACCCTGGATAAGGGCTCTCCATAAATCTAAAAATAGCATAAATAAAATATATTAAATGGAATAAACAATGGGTTTCATTCCTTCTCTATGCTCTGGATAAAGGTATTTTTCATGGTGACTTGTTTCTGATAGTTTGTGTATCTCTGTCCTACTTTTGTCCTACTGATGTTTGATATTTCACAACAAATCCATAAATATACAACTTTAAATCCCCTGCTTCCTGCCTCTGAAATTCATCAACACAACCTCACAATTAGTCAGACTTTCATATAATTCCAAAGTTCAAGTGGCTCAGAGCTACAGCTGTGCAAAACATTCCTATCAAACCCACCCATCAATCAAACTACAGCCTGGGTTTGAAATTCTTTCCAGGTGGCTGTGAAAAGTTAGCAAGCATGAGTTGCAGCTGTTCACAAAACACCTTGGCTTACAACAGCTAGCTTCCTTCCTTCACAAATCCCAGCACTACTTTAATTACATGTAACAAATTCAGGGAGGCTTATGGTATGGCTCTTTTTTCATAGGAGGATGAGGTGGCCCCGTTTCCCCTCTCAAAAGGGAACAAATAGCTCACTTCCATCCCATCAACTCTTCATAGGAGGTGGAGTGGCTCTATCTATTATGGCAACTGCACATCCCCCTCTCAGGTTACAATCTACCCCCAAGTAGTGCAGCCAGAACAGAGAAGTACTCTAGCTCTGACTACAGTCGGTCACCTGAAAGAGCAAATGGCTAGAGACACTCAAAGCCCCATTGTGCAGCTGCTGGTGCTTGTAGTGGGAGCTACATCCTGTTGCAAAGAGTCAGCAGCCAGTAGCAAATAGCTGCTTTGCTTTGAGAAGGGGAGCCTAAAAAGACCCAAAATGAAGCCTTTACTTTGACCAAAGCATAGTGTGGGGAATAGACCCTCAGCTCCAAGACGTATTGCCAGTAAGGAGGTGAGTACCCAGGACTTACGTGAGTAAGTGAGGGGCTTGTTGTGGATGAAGATGTTCCCCTTGGAGTTTTGCATTTACTGATCTTGAATTTCCAGACCTACATGAAGCAATTTAATTCACTGCTGACCCCTGTGAACCAAACTGCAAGAGTCATTTCTCAAGCCTCTCTTGAATCAAACCCTGTGGAGTTTGAACAGGTTTGCTCAGAGCTTCTGATATTTCCGTTGGTAATGTTGCTATTGGAACAGCTGCTTGGTCGTGGCTGCAGTTTCTCTTTGCATTTTAAATTGTTCATGCCCTTTGTCAGCAGTGAACATGATCAAACATTAAATATGATCAGTGCTGGGTACCTCTCTTTGGCAGCATTGGTACAATTTTAAAACATCAGGCTTATATATAAATTAATCTTTATTCAATTAAAAAAAACCTTCATTTAAAAGGGATAAGTCTGGTTGACTGACTGATGCAAGGAAATACCAAGCAATTTGACACCGCTTTACCATAAGATGGTCACTCATCTTGTTTCCATTAATGACATTCTCCAGGGAACTTCCTTCTGCTTTCAACCGTGTTCTACTACACACCACACTTTAATCTTCCTTGTGGTATAATGAAAAACACTAAGTATAACCTCAGCAACACTAGCAGATGAACACATATGTCAACTCTGGATAAGTTAATATATGGCATGCTGTGTTTTTTTTGCGGGGGAGGAAGGGTAAAGCAATAGGTTGTACTGAAGGGTTTGTGTTCTTCCACAAAACTGACCTGAAGTCCTCTGTCCAAATAACAGGTATACTATGGGCAGTGGCAATGTAGGCTTCTCCAAACAGTGCTTTTCCAATATGCCTTAGTCTTGACCCGGAAAGAATTCCCCTCGGAGTGAAAAGAAACTCAGATCTTGGACTGTACTCAGTCTGCTGAGAAGAAAACCAATTATGCGTATGATTTTTTGTGATATTTATACCTGGCTACTAGGACCTGGACTGCAAAACTAGCATCGGATGCAGCATCTCAACCTCAGGATTCGAGTCGCAAAGTGGGCAAAAAAATGTAATCAAACCTGAGGTCTGAACTAAGGCTAGGTCTTCTCTCCTTACAACTCCCTTCTGGCAGCATGTCTGATACTGGCCATGGCTACTGTGACATAGTCAAAATCCTGGACAAATCTTATGGAATGAAGACAAACTTTACTGAATTAGGTTACACCTTATTGAGTTAGGATTGATACGCTTGGGGTCCACTGTATTAAAAATGAAACTCTGTGATATTGTGGAATTGTATGCAATTCCTCTAGTAGGATGGGGATGCTAATGTAACTCCTCCAGTTACCAGCCTTGGAAGTCACCCCCTGGAAATATTTGGATATACTGGTTCAAACTGGATTCTCCAGGGACCAGCAAGAGGATACCAGGATAAATAGCCTGGTTTAAAAGAGTCACATAGCTTTTCTTCCTGATCCAGAAAATGGGCAGGACCCCTGGTCCATGGAAGGCCCCCAAACCTTAGAGAAGGGTTAGAAGAACTGGGCCTACTGAGGCCCCATAAGGCAGGTTGCTTGTTCCCAGCTGAAGCTGTTGTGAACTTGAAATCGCAAGGAAACAGCTTCGGTGGGATTTTGAAGGACTGCTCATGCCAGAGCCCATGTTGGGTGGGTTGGTCTTGGGTAAGCTTCCTAGCATGTGTGTAGGTTCTTTTATTGTTTTTAAAGTTTTCTCTATAGTGCTTTTACCTTAAGAATAAACCAGGCTTGCATAAAAAGAGATCAGTGGTAACTATAACTGTGGGCAGTCACACTGTTAACCATCGCTAAAGAGAAAACAAGCAGGATTACTTGGGCAGCCTGTATCTGCTGGGAATAACACAAAGAAGATGGGGAATCATTCAGCATGGAGTTACCCCAATCAGAAAGGAGAAGGACTGGTGTCTCCCCCCTAAGAGAGGTGGTGATCAGGAGAGCCAGATGCCTGACATTGGGTGCCGTTGTTGGACCATAGAGAGGGAGTACAGGTGCAGTTGCCCTGCTCTGTGACAGTGAATGGAATGGCCAAAATAGGTATCACTCTCCTCATTTTTATTTTTGTAAGAGATTCTCAGATGGGATCAGGGGACCACTAGCAATCTGAAAACTCTTGTAAACAGCTAAATGTACATTAGACACTTCTCATGGAAGCAGTTGCTATAGGGATTCTGCAGGACTGTCAATGGGAGCAAATCTCTGCGTTAGTGTGGTCCAGCCTGTGAAAAATTTAAGAACCCTTGCTCTAAAACAAATAATAATTAAGTCAAGAGATGCCTGCTCATTGGGTTAGGACAATTTAAGTTGTCAAGCCTTTCAAGTTATGTCTCTGAGAATAAGGATACAGACCCCCATGGACACTGAAACGCCATATTAAATGGGTAACATTCTTTTTCAACTTTAAAAGTCTGTTCTAGGTGAGAAATAAATTGAGCTCAGAATGTTTCCTTGTCAGGACATTGTTTCAGAAGTGACCTAATCTTGCAGTCTCCACTCTGCTACAGTTCCTAAAACTTGTTATATCAATAGAGCTCTCCTAGTTCTGTCATTTAAATGTTGTCATTAGGCTCTGATAGATGAGAAAAGATTCTCAACATGCTATTCCTCCTTTTGTTTGTTTAGACTCTACCCAGGTCAGAATAGTTTTCAATTCATCCAAGATTAGCATTAGACTTGCAGAGCTGCCAACAGCACTTGAGTCTCTGTTTAAATATTGGCTATTTAAACAGTGAAGATAGGTGGGATTTTTTTTTCTTTTAATCCTTGAGCAATTGCGCAACCATTTTACCTCCAAGTCAAGGGAAACTGAGTCACAATGCAGAATGATTTGTAGAATGTATGGACTGCAGGTTTGTTTTGGATAACAGATTTTTGCTAACACCCGTGCTACTTTAACTAGGCAAACATGTTAAGAAAAAAATGGAAACCTTAATCAAGTTGCTTGAAGTTAATTAACCGGATGAGTTGCAAGTTATTTACAAGGGTTTGTTATTAGGAATGGGCAAATAAACTGATATTCAGATTGGAGAGTTTTATATATAGATATATGGACCCCTTAATAATATCTCTGCTTCTTAGAGCTAGTTAAAAAATGAGCAAAAAANAAAACCATGACATTTTCAAATTTCAAAGTTGTTTTAATTTTGCATTGTTCAAATGGATCATTGTGCTGATAATATTGTATTTATCAAAGTTATTAACAAAAGTCACTGACTAAAAGCTGGGTTTTCTCTGAATGAAAAATTCTGATATCCATTCCAATATGGTTTTGAAATTTTTGGTTTATGTGAAACTGAACTTTCATGAAATGGGAAATTGCAGTAACCATTTGGATGAAAATATTTAAATCTTGAGAAAATCTCATCCCCAAAATCAGTGTTGATAATCTTTTATATGTAAACTTTTGTTTGAGAATAGTCTACCATTTGATGTGGAGGTGGGGGAGGGGGAAGAAAACATTTGCAAATAAATTTGACCAGCTTTACTATTTGAAGAAACAGTAGTGGGCAATCAGGGACTCCATTCAATAAAGTGAGGGTGGGAAAGCACTTCACAACACTGGATAGCCACCTAGGCAACTCATCCTCTCAGGGGAACTGGATTCTCTTTGCTTAGGTTGCAGTGCATCTCTATCCTCCAATCAGGCCCTGACTTCTCCCATAAATATATAAAATGAACTTTGCTCACTACCTGGTGTTGGCAGTTCTCTTCTCTGTGCCTAAGTGATTAGATTCAGTTTGTACAGTCCTCATATCTGACATGTTTACTTTGGATTTTGTTGACTTTCAGACCTTCAAAAATTGATACTTGCAATATGTTTGATTACATTTTCTTTCTCTGCTTTGACTGCTATTGACTGCAGTCGAACGATAAGTGTGGTTAGCTCAGTGAACAGAGATACTTTACGTAAGTTTAAGATGGAGTACAGAAAATCCCTTCTTGGACTGAGAGTTTATTTGGAGGCTTTAGAAGGTATATGCAACCACTCTATCCAGATCCCTACTGCTTGCCTGAATTATTGTGCCAACACTGGAGACTAATTCATATTTCGGCACCCTACAAACCCTTCTTTATACACAGGGTGTGACAGAATACACACCTATGTCCACACACTAAATGATATTGCACACTATTGTAATCATCTTTATACAAAGTATGCCTTGTGAGGTATCATCTGAAAACTCATAACTTGCTGATCAGTCATATCATGGCAAAGTGTGTATAGCAACATTATACGTAAAGTTATGAACATAAATTGAAATGATGACTGAAGTATGTTTCCCAGATAAGTCTTGGGGAGTGGCTAAACCAGCTTCTCAAAGACAAAGGACAAGCTGACACCCCAGTCACGTGTCAACAAAGCTAATACACACCAAGTGGACAGTTTTTGGCAAGGAATGGGGGCAGGGACAAAGATCTTCATCTTAGTAAAGAAACAGCATGGAGTCTCCTTCCTCCAGAAGACAGGCAGTCTGCTGATTCTTAGCTGAAAATTCTTTTCAAAGATGGATTAAAACGTATAAAAAGGAGGTACAAACACCCCAAGATATCCTTTTCTCTCTCTCTCTCTTCCCACACCCTCTCCACACAGACCTCATTCTCTGCTCCTGGGAAAACAAAGGAAACAGTCGTTGAACTCTGGGGGAGGGGTCCTGACCTGAAAAGTTTGGACAGTAATGTTGCTAGAAACATGTGGTGAGAAGCTTTGCTTGAATCTAATATAGTTAGGCAATAGAAAGCATTTTATTTTTTCTTGTAGCCATTTCTGCCTCCTAACTGGTACTCACTTAAAATCTATCTCTCTGTAGTTAATAAACTTGTTTTATTGTTTTATCTAATCCAGTTTGTTTAAATTAAAATGTCTGGGTAATTCCATTTAAGATAACAGTCGAATGTATATTATGCCCTTAAAGGAATAACAGACTTAAAATATTTGGACTGTCCAGGAGAGGGCTGGGCAGTCCATGACAGACATTTCTGTATGAAAATAAGGGATTGGGAGAGTTTAGGGTCACCCTGCAGCCAAGGCTAGTAAAAACCAGAGTGTAATCCAAACGTGGCTTCCAGGCTGCAGTTACACACAGACACTCAGGATATGGTTTGCCTGCTGGAAGTCTGTTTGTGAATGGCCCAGGTGGGAGCTACTTCAGCAAGGCCTTGTAGGCCACCAGAGGTTGCAGGGCAGGGGTGAAACATCCCCCACACTAGTCTAGACTGTACCCCAGTATGTGTCACTGGCTCAGTCACTATAGTTACATACGAGGTGAGACCCTTTCATCTTGAAAGGATCCAAAACACTTTACAAATGCTATACTATACGTAGTACTATCTATTAAAGCACCTATACAGCAAACACCTAACCCACCATTGAGCGAATGCATTTGAATGTACACTATCAGTATAAGTACAAACTTCAATAATTTCCCCCTACAGATTAACTATAATTGGATTCTACTCTTTATATTCCCAAGATTCAAGACCATAATTTACTTGAAATTAAAATATATAGATTGCAAGATCATAAGGGGGAAATCTTCTCTCCAGTGCAGTCTGAGGAAACAGATTTTCTTTGGGTCATGTATGGCATTTGCAGGGAGAGGAATCCTTCTACAGGGTTGTTCTGCAGGCTTTTTCCCAAATCTGCTGCGTGTATTAACGCTCAGTATTAATCTGGATGCTAAAGTTAGCAACTGTCAAATATTTGTGTAGTGTCATAGACAGTGCTGTAGGATGCTCAAAAGATGTGGATACTTGTATGCCATCAGCTGCTGCCCTTTTTTAGGCCCTGCAGCAGCATCTCTGAAGATATTGTGACAGTAATCTTGTTGATAAATTGTTTAGTCAATTGCTTGACGACACTTGAGTATATTTCATAATGAAATTATGAACCAAAGAGACCAAATAAACTAAGTGTCAGTCAGGTTTTTTTAATATGGTACAAGAAAAAGATTCTATATGACACCAGTCTCTTATGAGCAATCTCGTGCAGTAATGTTACATTCACCTTACACAGAAGGTGTGCTCCAAGTTGCACATTTCAGCTAGTATCATTTATATGTTTTACAAGTTACACATTTCTTTATATCTCATTAAATCCAACCCATCAGTTTGTTCCAGTTCCCTAACTTGTTGTTCTGTTCCTTTCTTTTCTTTGTTTTGGATGGTATCATTCCAGGTACCGATCCATGAAGGTACTTCCCTAGCTTACACTAAGACATAGAATGACTATATCTTGATTTTGACAAGTTCCCTGTCTGCTTGTGCCAAATTCTTTCTTCAGCAAATGCAGTGTTTTATGGGATACTTAGTATAAGTGAACAGGATTATGGTATAGTCCAGTTTAGGCTATATCACTGTTACAATATTTGTGCTTAATGGACATATGTATGTGGTCAGTAATGCATATTTATACACTAGCCAGTGCATATAAGTCAACAAGATTAATATAAAGATACAGATCTATAGAACCAGAGTTATGTCATTTCTATTGTACGAAAGTGAACATGGGCACAGAAGGCGGCTGAAGATTGATGTTTCTTATTCTCATCATCTTCATCAGCTGTTCCATATCATGTGGCAGGACAAGGTCAGAAATGAGAATATTTGAGGCCAAACCCAGCAAGCACCTCCATCAGCACTGATTTCCTTTCTTGGTATGGCCATATTAGAATGGAAGACCAAAGAATTATGAAGAGTGTGTACCAAGGAATGCAGCTACATGGCCAGCAATCACGTTGGCATCAAAAGCTTTGGTGGTGTAACAAGATTGGCAGTGATGGACATAAACTAAATATACAACCAGATCACCTTTAAGCACTTTGCCAGAGTTTCTTCCAGGTTATGCTCAATTTGCAAGTAGGCCATGTCTCCTTGGGCTTTGCCATGATGATGAGACTCATTTGCCATGACAAAATAGAGCTAAAACTGCCTGGTACTTGATCATTCATACCTCTCCAAGAATATATTTAACATTTTAAGACTATACCTGTGGTTCTGCTTCAAAAATGTGCCTACATAGTACTTCTGAGAGGAATGCACATATACTGAAGGCTTTCAAATACAAAATTTCCTATCCTGATGCTGCAGTATTTTAGTTCAGGAAATGAAAGAGATTTCTCCCTTAAGCAGTCAGCTGAGATCTTTAGAATGTCTCAGGTGCAGGAAAGTGTGATGCCTAGTTCAATTGACTATTGAGATATATTCTCAAGATACTATATAAGGGGGTTGAAATGACTCTATTTGAAGGACATAGAAGCAGCCTGACTAGGAGTGAAGTGCTGAATATCTTAACAATATAAGGGAAGCTCTGAACACAGTGTGCAGTGTCATTTTGCTTTCTGACATTCCCAATAGCATAGCCCATGAACATAGGATTTCTGGGAATCGTGTTCCAGTGGTGGAAGGCACAATTTGGTTGGTATTTGACCATCAGACAAAAACAAATGCATCTTCAGTATAAAACTGCCCAGGAAAAGAAGGCTTCTGGTGTGGTCATGAGCTCAGCAAACTCATGCTGTAACAAATAATCTGGTGGAAGGAGTGCCAAAGAATGAGACATTCATTTGAGAATGCCCTAAAGATGGGACTACAGAAAGGAAATGTCCATTGAAGTCTGCTGCTGGAAATTAGCACCAATTTGTGTGATAGAAAATAGGGGGGCAAAGAAGTATAATAAGTATCAATTACTCAAACTAGTTAGGGCTTAGAATGCTAGTTCTATGGTCAGACACGCATCTGTTCACTTCCATAGAGCTAGTCAATTCATGTCAGCTGAGGATATAGCCCTAGAACTATTAGCTGTAACTGCACCAAGAACCAAATATGACCATTACAAGCACTGAACTTGGGTTTTATGTGCTAGCCACCCACACCATGCGAATGAATTGTTGCATTTTGCAATTACTGGAATTTCTGGTGGTTGGTAGAGAGCAGTGCCAAGCAGAGGGCATGCAATAATCCAGCCTAGAGATGACTAAAACATGGATAACTCTGTTGAGGTTCTGATCTAAAACGAAAGAGAATATTCTGTTTTGAGACAAGAGAGAGACCTGGAAGACCTGATGCAGTTCCCCATGATGTCCATGGGCATCGTTTGATTTTTAATGGGAAGTTGTAAGGGTGCAAATCAAGTATTTTGAGAGTGCTCAGAACCTTCCCAAAGAATGGATGAATTTGATCTCTCTCTGGAACTGAGCTGATGATGAGTGCACACACCTGCCACTGCCCACACATGTCCTCTCAATTTAAGCATATTCACTGAGCCCCAGTTAAAGGGCTTTAGTTAGGCCCTAGCTGAAAGCTGAGCCTCAGATGAATTCTCTGTGGGCTGTGAATCCTTTATTTCTGAGAGCTACCATTCTCAAAGTCTTGGTAACGGACAATGTCTCCCAACAAGCTTACTTCCGTAGTGCTGGCCAATCCTTGATTCTACATTTTCCATTTTGTTCCTTTGACAAAAATCCTCAAATGGGTCTCGAATTAGTCTCCTTACAACAAAGACAAAACAAAATCCATATTCCATCTCATCTACCTAGATTATTTTTACCGCTCAGCAATCTAGCAAATGGGGGGGGCTCACTTATAATGAATTTCCTCTCACAGCAGCCTTTGATATAATTATATTTTGTTGGTTATATAGGTAAACTGTGGCCTCATTCATACACTTTGGAACCTTTACTAGTTTTTACCATGGGATAAGCTTGAATTTCCTGCTGGCTTGATTTTCAGTTCTTTTAGGCATTCTTTTTATTGCCACTCTGAGTGCAATTCACACTTGAAATGAAAAACAAGTCTACTGAACAAGTGATAGGAAGTTTTCTGAGCTTTATGTGAGGTGCTAGTTCACCAGGATTTGCAGCTGCAGATATAATTATGAATTCAAAGTGTATGCTTCATCTGATAGTAGGCACACCCTTCATGAATCACATTCAGCTGGGATCTGCTTGTCTCTCTTGTAAGAATACATTTAATTGATAAGGAATTGGCTGTTGGCTGAGTATGGCATTGACAATAGCTTTGGGCTACTGTGAGAACAAGGAAGACAGCAGATCTTCAACACTCAGGTTTTCAAGAATGTTTGCAGTCACTTTTTGTGAGTGTGAATTTTTAAAGGTTTTTTTTTTTAATATATATATATATATATTACACCTTGTTATATGGCAATCAGCCTCAGGGTGTTGCTGCACAGATTCTGCTAAAGCATTAATAATATGGAAGACAAGAAAAATACCACTGTTCCTAGACAGTCAAAATCTAAGACTGAAACCAGAACAAGAGCCTTCTGAACTGTGTAAACCATGGTCAGAAGCCTCAGCCCTGAGACTTATTGGAGGATCTGAAACCTCAAAAGTGTGAGGCCAGGTTTTCAAAATACCTCAGCACCCATCAACTATGAGTTGGCAGCTAAGTAAAGGGTCCGAATTTCAGAGGATCTCAGCTTCCAGGTAACTATCTAAATGAGTTAAATGGATTTTCAAAAATGCTCAGCAGTGCATTCAATGGGAACTACTCTGTTCTTTTTAAAAAAAAAAAAGTCTGGTCATCATTGTGGGGACTTCTTAATATCTGTCCCTGATGTTCAGTAATCCTTTTCCTCCTCCCAAAGGGCTGTCAAACCCAGATACTATAGGATTTGATCTTATCTATCCTCCTCTTCCCCCCCCCCGCCCCCCAATGTTTATGTAAGGCTCTGGGAGATGTTCTCGAGAGTCACTGACTTTTAGTGGACTTTTGCCCCTAAGTAGAGATGAGTGAGTAACTGGTTTGGGGGCCAAACTGAAAAAAAAAATCGTTTTGAATCAAAACTGATTTTGTCTTTTTTTTCTTTCCCGACTGAAATGAAAAATTGAAAAAAAGATGTTCAGGTCAAAAAAAGTATTTTAAATGTTTATTCAAAATAACCATTTGAAACAAAACATCAGTTAGAATAGATAGTTTGGTTTGAAGATGTCATTTTGAAATGAAATATCAAGAGTTTTTTTCATTTTTTTAATTTGCCAAATTGGCCCCAGATTTACAAATAGTTTTCCATGCCTCCCAAAAATGCATTTTTTCAGAAGATTTGCTATTTGGCAAAATAAAAATTGCCCAGTTCTACCCTCTTATATCACTAAGGTACTTTTGAAAATCCTCTCAAATGACTGCAGTCTCACAGTGGTCACATGACACTGCTGCCTCTTTGAAGCAACATTCTGCTGTTTCCCTGCTTCAGGGATGCTTAGATCTGAATGAAAGGGAACTATCTGAAATTGAATCCTGGGAAGACAAAAGTGATTCTGTTGGGACTAGAGGGGGATTAGGACTGGACCTCCAGTTAGGGGATATAGCCGTCACCCTTCACCAGCACAGCAAGATCCTACTGTAATCCACATTGCCTCTGGGTAAGCAGATATCAGCAGTGGCCCTTAGTTTAGGGCTGGGCAAACACTGCAGGACTGATTTGAATATTACAGGAAGCAGGTAAAGTGTACCGTGTGAAGATACTCTCCTCCCAAGACACAGATTAGCAATGTGGGTAGCCCACAGAGGGAAGTAAACTGTCACTTTAGGCACCTTACTCCCTGGCATAAGTGCATGAGAGAGCTCACAATATTGCCCTAAATAGACTGTCACTACAAATTGGGTAGGGCAAAAGGAAACTTGCTATCATCTCTAGGGATGGGAAGATTCAAGTCTTGAATTGAAAGGTTAACAGTCTGACTTTCTTTTCACTCCAAAAGGAGTTTGTCAGAGGCAGCTGGATTCTCCAGTCTTTTTTTCTATTGGTGGCAGCTTAGAACTACCTCTTACAAAAACTTCTTTCCACATATTGAGGTTATATCAATGCATGTTCCCCTTCAAAGAACTGATTGTGATATAAAGGAATACATATTTCAACACTAATATTCTTTAAATGAAGGCTTTCAACTTGCATAAAAGCTTGCATTTAAAGAGAACTTTAGAAGTTAAATTATTGTTTTTTGTAATAAAAAAAGTCTTCAAATATGATCGTCTGTCAAAATATATCAACATACGTCTCTCTATGTCAATTTCAATGAAGAACAAGATGACAGGAATGAATATTTAAGCATAAAACAACACAGCATTAATTTCCATTTTTATTCAAATGAATTTCTATCTAGGCACATTCTCATTTAAATAATTCCTCAGTATAGCTTGTCATTTTTATTCATTTTGTTGAACTTTGTTCTCATAAGATAAAAAATATTTTAAAAAAGTAGTTAGTAAATATTCTGTTGCATGTAGACTCCTTGGAGCAGGAATAATAAACCTGATTTTTTGACATGTCTGAATTGATCTTGAGTAAGATTAAAGCTATGCAGCCTTCTGTAAGTATCTTCATTTAGTAAAAAAAAACACCACAGTTTCAACAAATAACCCATTTAAACTATTGCAATAACTGAAATATAATTAACTAGCCTGTTACAATTAATCATACAATAACTGAGAACATTTTAACTGTCTGTGATCATTTTGGTCTATAGTAGATTATTGAAATTAAAATATGTCAGTTCTTAGATGGGACAGTATTTGTGATCATTATACTTACATACATTCCATTCCTGCATTTAAAAAAAAAGTCAGGAAATAAAGGTTGAAATAGAATAACTGCCTTTGTGTACCTTCCAATTGAAGATGTATTTGCACATTGACAAACGCTTTCCCACTCTTTTGTGTAAAGAAATACAACAGTAAACTCTAATGCATTTTGTCTCCACACTGCTTACCCCTGTTTTTGAAGTGTCTGTACCAGAAAAGGGTCAGGTTAATGGTCAGTGATGTCAGCAGGCTCTCTGTTGAATCCACATGCAGTGACAAACAGGGCAAAGGCGCAAGATGAGCCACATATCTGGATGAATAGAAAGGTTAAGCCACTCATTTGATGCAAGCCTATGGGGCTTATCATAATTCAGTTAACTGAATCCAGTTACTATGAATTCCTTCGTGGATTTCTCATTGGCAGGAAAAAAGCAATATATTCTGTACTTGAGTGCTAAACAGGTACATTTGGTAAAGGTTCATTTCACAAAGTACTCACCATGTTGTTGTTTTTTTTAAACTAAATATTCCTCAAGTTTTTAGAGTTTTTGAAGATTATATGCATCAGCTGAACTAAGGTGTTTCCATCAATAGATGAGAGTTTGCTTCCAAGGTAACATTGTTCAATGTCATGTTTAACCTAGCACCTTCGTTGTCAGTTCTTTCACTAAAGTAAATCACTTAACACTACAGCCTCTACACTACTCTGGGAGAATTAGGCCCTATACATTTAAATAGAATGTGTGTTCAGTCCTTCTCTCTGGAAATTACAAAAAATTAAATCAAGGTTTGAAATTTTGTGTAGTTGGCATTTTCTTTGTTAGACTCAATAGTGAAGGAAGATATTTTCATTGGATTTATGCCATCTTTTAGTATCTTTAAATGTTCATTTTTCCTACAAGCTTTAAAAATTTAAGAAAATAACATCAAGTCTCATGCTTTAGATTATCCAGATTATATTACTAAACAAAAAGGGGGAAAATGGATGCAAAACCAGTAAACTTTACAATTGCCAGTTTCCCACACCTGGCAAAAGGAAAAATTGCAGATAGTATGGCAAAACTATTATAATAATCATGAGGAAAATTGCTTGGACATGTAGTACTGTTTGTGAGAGAAGATGGTTAATGATCAACTTTTCTTAACAAAAGTGCATAGCCCACCTGTACAACAGCAGTGAAGTCATTCAATTTACATTACTTGTTTCGGTGTTGATTAAATCATATATATTATAAAAGATAGACCGCCTTCTTTGTAATACCATCTGGATCATCTAAAACGTGAGACTTGATATGTCATTTGATTTTGCTTGAAGGACCTGACAATGAAGGTGTTAGGATAAACATAGCATGAAACAATGTTACCTAAAGAAGTGATGTAAATTAAAATGATTCCTTCTTCATTGCTATTGTACAGGTGGCCTATCAACAGAGAAGCCTAATCAGTGCAGTGCAGAACAACAATTCTAAGCACTAAGGTGTGATGAATTGGGAAAATGTCTCTAATATTCTTTTATTAATTGTGTGCATCATTCACTGTTCAGTTTTGTAGTGCTGCCTGCCTGACTGCATAGAGTTAAATCAAAGAAGGCTGTAAAGGGATTATTAGGGAACCATGAAGGAAAGGTAAAACAATGTCACAAATAAGAGACTGTCAGGCACACAGTTTCAAAGGTGCTAATAAAAACAATGGCCATCAGTGGGAGAAGACCCTACCTGTATAGCTCCATCTAGGCCAGAATTGTTTATTCTTCCCATGGCTAGCTGTGGGATCAAAGGAAATCTAAAAGCTTAAAGATTCTAGAAAGGAGGGAGGAAGTGAGCAGAGAGGCTGGCCAGGACCTGTGCCTGACAAGGCAGACAGTCTGGGCTGAGATAGGGAGCATGTCACTGCAGCACAAACTTTCTTTCTGATGGAGAGAGAAATAGCTGGGCTGAAGGGAACTTACCAAGGTGTAAACATACCCATCTTACTAGGTAATTTATTACCCTTTGCTTTGTACCTTTTGAGTAGTGAATAAATGATTCTTTGTTTTTTGGTGGGGGAGGAACTGTTTCTGTATCACTGCACACATGCTGTCCCAGGCTTCCAGAGAAAAAGGATTTGTAGGTGTCAAACACATCTAGACCTGCTAAAACAGTCATGGTTGATAAGAAGGGAATCATTCTGCAATTTCTCCAAAAAGAGGGAAAACCCTGACACCTGTGGGGGAGTGGGAGGTGCACTCCATGCAAACCAGAGAAAGGATGGAAGTGCAATTAGCCAAGTAACTGTGGCATATGCTCATACATATGGCTTATTCACCTGAGTGAGAAGGGAGATGTAAACCCTGATTCAGCCAAGCAACTAGGCTGAGATTTTCAAAGGTATTGGGCACCCAAATCCCATTGACTTTTAATGATATTTGGGCACCTAACTCCCTCAGGCTTTTTGAAAACAAACTTTGAAGCAAACTTCTATTTGGAACTCATTCCTGCTTAAGTATCAGATGGGGAGGCAAAGAAATGGGGCTGCTTCACCAGGACAGCATTAGAGTTTGTTTCATCCTTTCTACTGTGCCTCTTAACAAATCTGGTATGTTGCTACCTGCCGGCAAACAACTGTACTACACTGGCCTCCAGGCCACTAACCACAGTAGAGTACAGTAAGGCAATACTAATGAACATGGAAGAACAAAGATAGGCCATTTCTGGAGTGAAGAAAAGTAAGCTAGCTCTTATACTGGCTAAATTCTGTAAACCAATATTGTCCTTCTAATGGATCTTTCATGTAGGTTTTTTTCCACTAAAACAGGATAGTTATGATGAGGGGGGAATAATCACTTTTTTGAGTTTAACCATTTAGATGGCCAACAAGAGCATCCACAGTTATGTTAGGCCAAAACAATGTTGCGTGTCTGAATTAATGTTGACTCAAGATTGTCAAATAATTGGCTGAATCGGAATAATTTATTCAAAGATTATCACTCAGAGATTACTACAGCATTATATAGTAAGAATAGATACATAATTTCCTTTATGTGATGATCTGGTAAAGTGCTGGCTCTGTCTCTCTTCTTCACTGTAAGTGGATGGATTAATTCCTGAAGTTCCCATACCAGTGTGACAGGCCCCCAGCGTACAATCTGGAACTGTGGGACTGCTGTGCCCCCATAACTCTCCAGCTGGGGCTGTCTCTCACAATGCTTTGCCAGTGACAAGCAGAAAACCCCTCCACGTGCTGTTATCACTCAGCATACAGACACACAGCCAGCTAAATTGCATGAATGCTCTCTAAACCACTCATGAACTATACAGAGGGAGACACCAGCAAAGCCCCCAAGCCTTGCACCCCAGAAATGTACCATCTTACACTGCTTCCCTTGAACAATGGAAGCTCATTAATTAGTTCACCGCTTCATCAAAGGATAGTAGAAATGCACTACACTTTGTAATCCAAGCAGATTCCCCCAGCACTTTAACAAACTCATTGATAAAGATAAAACATTAAAATAAGTCTATTAACTGCATAAAGATAGATTTTAAGTGATTAAAAGTGGTAGGCATAAAGGACAGAGATGGTTACATAAAAATGAAAGTAAAATATCAGTCTAAATTCTAAACTTTGAGACTAAGGAAGGTTTGAATCAAGCAGTTTTTTTTCGCCCCGGTAGGTGTTGTAACCAGTTCACAGTCCTTAATACATAGGCTGAATTCCCTGCTCAGTCTGGGTCCAATCTCTCCAATTCATTTTTTTTCTTCCATATGTTCTTGTTGCCTTCATAGGAAGTGGGGGAGGAGAGAGGCTTGGGGCTGATGTCACAGTTTCCAATTTATATCCCCCCAATCCATGTTCATGGAAATATACTGTCTAAAACATGGAGTCAGAGATCACATGTTGTATGTGCCCTGCTGAAGCACTGGGCTCCATTGTCTACATGCTTCAGGAAGGGCCTACTGAGAGAATGGATTCTCCTTAATGGGCCATCAACGCATGGCTGGCTAGTCCTAATGTAAATTTGTCTTGGGGTTGGTAGTTGCTATTTTGTTGCCAGTGAAAGGGCAGCTGTGGGTATCTCCCAGACTCACAACATATTACAGTAACACACATAGCAAAACTTCATAACTTCACATGCAATGGTAACACATTTAATTCAACAGGAAAGTAATGTTCAACAGATCATGACTTCTCAGATGATACCTCGCAAGGTATACGTTGTACAAAACATCATAATCATATCACAGTGGTGAATATGGGGGTTCCAGGGTGCTATTTTGAGGTACATGGTGTCACAACCAGTGTTATTATACAGGATTTTCAAACAAAGAGACCCTGTTTGCCAAAAGAAATGTGTTTGATGTCATTTTTATACATTCTCAGTTTACCTGATTTATGTGTGATGGCATAACTACTTAGAGCCAAACAATTCTTCAAGCTAATACATTTTAGTGAGTCTTTCTTCCTTCCTGATCATTTTCCCCTATCTGCTGTAACAATAATCTCTTCTCAGTTTCCTAGGTATATGCCTATGTAAGCAATATTTATATAGGGATAGTTCCCAAAAATATCTGGAGTTTTACAGACATGGAGATACCATGGATTATAAAATATAGTCTAACATACAAAATTCCTGAATGGGGTTACTTATCAGTCAAGGACCAGTCTTCTGAGCCCTAGAGTTCAACATACTCTTTGTTAATATCCTAAAGAGTCTGATGAATAGTTAATAAATGAATCAAATATACAGAAAGTAAAGTACTAACAGGGTTAATATTTATTAACAGGTATTAACAATAAGTAGGGATGCTCTCTCATGCCTCCAAATAGATATATTTACCATTACTAACTGATGAGGTTAGGAAGAAACTTGCTCTGTGGCAGGTTATTCTATAGTTAAGTTAATTGTCCAGCACAGATTTTCTTACATTTGGTACTGACTGGGCAGAGAAAGGACACTGATCCAGATCACACCAATGTTTTTTTTCTAGTATGGGTACTTATACAGTTGACAGCGAAGACACAAATGGTGGGGTATTTCACCTTTACAGTGCTATCATCTCCTACTATTGTTTTGGTTAAGAAATATACCTTATCCCCAGCTGTGTGTATTTATTTATTTTATTATCTCCAATGATCCAACTTACACAGTATTTGCTTGGCACTCTAAATCTGACTTCAGTTTCCCAGTGAGATGGTTCATTTAATCACAATGCAATACTAAGCTATTTTTTTCGATTGGCATCAATGCATGATGATGCCATTTACAGAGATTCATAAAATATAATGGCTCTGATTAGATGTCTTCCTGAATAATTCATATGGACACATTACACACATTTCTGATTCTTAAGCCAATATATTTTGTATTGGGAAAAAATGTCCCCCAGAGAGTATGCTGAATTCTGTTTTATTTCATTTGGCTGAAGCATAAAAGGAATCAAAACCACAGACTGTATGTCTTAAATTATGTCATATTTATATAGTTAATATTATATTGAGGGTGCTGCACAATACACACAATAGCACCAGGAAAATTGCTCAGAAGCTGACATTGATCCAGCCTCCAAAAAGCCAAGCCTACCAGAAAACACTGTACACATAACTAGCGGTCCGCAAAAATTCTGGCCTGAAACTGATTTTTGCAAGCACTGAAATATTTTTTGAATTCATGTTGATTTCACTGGATTGTTTTGGTCAGAGAGGGCCTTAAAAATCCTGAAAAAAAGTGAAGCGTTTTAACATTTTCTAAATGAAACACTTTGAATTTTTGATTCATGATGATTTTTTCACTTTGGAATTTCCTTTTATTTATTTAGTTTTAATTTATAATGGTAAATGCTCAAAATCAAATGCTTTAGGTTGAAGGAAATATTTTTATTAAACCCCAAACTTTCATTAAAAAGAAAACAAACAAACAAACAAACAAAAAAAGGAGAGGGAATCAAGCCTGTCTGCTGTGAACACAATTCTTTAATCTGTGATCAAAAGGCAACTATCGTGGACTATGTGCTTCTGTATACAATTCTGTATTAGACAAGTGGTAATTCTGCCAGATCTGATCACTCTGTAGCTGATTCCCTGTTTCCCAATAGATGATACCTTCACCATACGAAGTATTTCAACTATCTTGCATAGAGTATTGTTGCCTGAATTTTAGATAGCAAATTTAGGGAATAGAAGCAAGTGTTAAAAATAACCAGACAAGAAGCAGGCATGTGTGATGCCAGTCATTATCTATTTATATGCCAGTACATTATTTATGAATGGCAAAGAGATGGAAAGATTGGCTGACTGTATTTGGTTAACAACTGATCAGTTTGAGCAAAGATGAAGAAATGGGATGAACCATTTAAAAATGAAAAATTGATATAATTTTATAACAGTATGTTACACTCATTGCTTTCACTGCTCCAACTGTATTGCATTCATTTAGGGCCTGATCCAACCCATACTGAAGTCAGTTGAAAGACTCCCATTCACTTGAGCTGGGTCAGGCCTGTTTGGTATATTTAGGAGTTGATTTCCAAAAGTGCTCAGCAACCCTGAAGCTGCTGGATGCTGAGCTCTCTTGAAAATTTCTTGCACCTGTGTCCCTTTATTACTGCTTATCTAAGAAAACAGATTGAACTGTTAGCAAGTATTTTTATCTTTATTAAAATAATAGCAACTGAAATATAAAAGGAAAATTATTTCTTGAGGGAAAGACTGAACATTTTTTCTCTGTCCTGACATTTTCACCATGTATATTGGCTTTACGAACCTAGAGCAATTATTTCTACTAATTTAAATCTACAAACATCTTCCATTCTTTTCCTTCCATCCCATTTCCCACAAGTCTAAATTTAGCTTTTGCAGTAGTTTGATTGTGGACACAAATGAAGCAACAGAGAAGAAATATTTTCAGAATTTTCTTTTCTTTCTTAGCTACCACTTCTCTTCGAAGGTGTCAGGTCCCTTTCAGATTTATTTCTCCTATTGTACTCTATATCTGAAACATTAAACAGATTACCATTCAGGCTTTGTAATAGAAAAGGAAACTTAAAAAGAGATCAGGTCATCTGTGGATGGTTCTTCAAGACAGCAAAGGTGAGAAAAGAATCCAAAGCCAAAAACATCAGAACAAAAATCTAAAATAATGAAAAAAAACCAAAAACACAGAAAAGAAGGGGCTCTGTTCCATTTTTTCCCCTCATGATTTTTACTATCCTTCTGTCATCTGCTATCTTCCAGCATGGAAACATCTGTTCAACTTTAATGAAATGCAAAAAGAAGAATATATAATAACTGCATTAAGAGGGAAATTTTCCAAGGCACAAATGTCAGCTGGGCATCCAATTCTATTCTAACCTAATGCGATTTAGGGAATACTTAAAATACTGTGAGAAATCTGATTCTTTTGATATTTTCAGCCCAATTTCTCATACCCAAGAGGCTTTGCTAGTTCAGAAAAGCTTTAAACCATCATCTGAGCTTGTGGATGATTATCTTAACCAAACTCAGATGTCACACAGCATTTTAGGTTTGGCAATTTCTTATTAAAATACCTGAAATATAAAGCTAAATGTTCTTATATGGTTGCCAAGTTTACCTCTTCACAGACTTGTATCACAGAATTATTGGAAGTGGTGTAAATCCAGGGAAGAAAAGAAAAGCTTGCTGACCTCATTCTGTAGCAGGAGGATCATCCGATTTAGATCAGTTTTGTAGGTGGATTAACAGTCATTAAATAACATAAAATGCAACCTCATTCTCCATGCAACAAGACAAAACAACCTTAAGATTGCTCATGGTGATGGGACTGACGTGTTACTAATTATTAATACTGTAATATCATTCCAACGTTGCGCTGGATTTTACTTAACATATTTTAACAGAGAAAAACCAATTGCTTAACTACACATTAGATAATATTATGGTTTCTTCAGACCAAGTAGGATTTTGAATAGTTCAGCAGTAGATCATTTAAGCCTTGACAAGATACACTGACAGCTTGCATGTGAGAAATGGAGGCATCATTTGGGCATATTAGTGAAAAATATTGATCTTTCAAAACATGCTCGTATATTTGGTGGCTAATTCTGAAAATCACAACTTAACTGGATGGGGGTGAGGGTGAGGCACAGGTGCTTTTCTATAATGAAACAAAAAATAGATGAATTCATATGGGAACTTAATAAATCATCCTTCCCAAATATAAAATGTCAGGATTATTTTACTATTTAGACTACACTTGAGAATAATTATGAAGAAAACGTTTTACTCCCATAAGTCAGTCATTGCTTTAGTGATTCTTAGCCGTGCTTAGATCAGAAATTGTAGTTTTCAGAAAGGATAAAAGAACCATATTGGTAATATGAGAGTAGTTCATTGTAGACTCCCAAAAGTGCTCATAGTCAGCCCTGAACTATACCTGTGAACCAAGAGTGGTTTAAGTTTTGTTCACATCCATCTAGAAGCTTTATGCTAATTATTTTTATACTGAACTTTTTCAAGATACTGTTTATTGTATATTCAGAGTTTTAATATTTATTATTTGTATTAACTTAGCACCTAGGAGCCCTCAGTCATGGACTAGGACCACATTTTGCTAGGCACTGTACAAATACAAAGGGCGGTCTCTGCCCCAAGAAACTGACAATCTAGGTATAAGACAAGAAACTACAGATGGATATAGACAGAGGAGTATAAGGAAACAAGGAGGCAATATTGGTTGGCATCATGGGTCTCTGCACACCAGCAGCCTAACTGTTGCGAAGTTTGTTTGTAGCATGACACCAAGGGAGTATTTTGGGGAGATATTTGAAGGCATATAATGCTATAGTTTGCAGATGTTTTCAGGGAGTGCCTCCCAAGAGTGCAAGGCAACATGAGAGAAAGCAGAAAAGTGCTTGTTTGAAAATGTAAAAAGTGAACACTAGAAGTTGGCATCATGGGCCAGGCAGAAGTAGGAATCTAACCTGGTTCTTTAGGATGGTTCTGATGATATGTCACCTCTATCCTTAACTAGTAGAGATTACCCTGTGAAATAAGGAGACTTAGCCAAGCACAGCAGAAATGTGTCTAATTCTAGCAGGTTCATTTTTACTTTACCTTCTGTATTTTCTTTGAGCATTATATTATTTTTACTCTTGAATTTGACTTACCATATGTACAGCATCTCACAGACGTACAGTAGGGTATGTACAATATTTCATTACTTGATATCTAAATTGTATAGTTCTATTAAGTTGAGGACCATAGTGAACTACTGGTTCACTGGTTAGAAGCTCAGAAATGTACCATGCATCCCTGGTATTTTCTCCAGTTAGTAAGGAGTTGTCTCAACATTATTTTAATTTAATGTTGTACTTAATTGTATTTTCCACCCCCATTTGAAAAAAAAAAAAGAAAAAAGGAGAATTTTCCCTGGTATCTGAGTTCACTAGTGCCATTAAACTGAGGCATGAAATTAGTACCAGGCTGAGGCATAATATATTATACTTGATCAAAGAAAGAAATGGGGGGAAAGAGAGAGAAGCTTCAGCATCTCTCTTTTTAACACCTAGTGCCAGCATCAAGGAAAATGTGTGAACCCAAATAGTTCTTACAAATTATAGGATAAACTTAAAGCAACATTATTTTTCACATTTGGGAAACATTTTACTTTTTAAATCCAACCCAAAATAACAGTTTCCTCCCCCCACCCCATTTTCTTGGCCATAGGCAGGGATTTCAATGGAGTTAGTCTGGATTTACATCAGTGGGAATGTCATCAGATTCTTGGTTCATGTAAAATGGTCAATAAAGATTTGTTTCAATAAACATGTTCTATTTTAGTATAAGAATCAATTATTCATTCCTAATTGATTAAAATAGGAGACTGTATCTGTAATAATGACTCTTGGCAACAGCAATAAAACCCTGCTCAAAGTAAATGTTTGGTGGTAGTTGTGAGGAATGGGAACCTCTACTTGGGTAATTGAGACTTTCCTTTTTCTTTCTGCAGATGACATGACCTGGTTGTCTACGCTGATTAAATAGTCAAACAAGACCTGGAGACTTCACTACAATTTGAGCGGATGGCCTGGCCTGGCCTTCAATGACAGGGAGAATAGTATTTTTTTCTACTTATAACCTTTCTAAAAGAAAGCTATTTTCTTAATGAACATCCCCAGCCTGTTTCTGCCATGCCTGCCCTCTCTCAAGTAAGATATTTCTGTGACGGATTTGGTCACAGAGACTCCCCTCAAGACTGTCACTCAGTGAGCTGGGATACCACTGAGAACAACCCTCCTGCCAGAACAGGCACCCCTCCACTCCTGTCTTGCTGAATTAGACACTCCAGTCAGCTCCAGGACAGACCCAGAGATTGGGCCATGCCTCTCTGTAGTTCACTGAAACGGAGATTCACTCAGCCCAGGGGCTTCTCAGTTAACAGGGACTTTCCCAGCACCCAGTGTTCAGCCTGAGAGCCTGAACCCCAAATAAATCCGTTTTACTCTGTATAAATCTTATACAGGGTAAACTCCTAAATTGTCCGCCCTCTAGAACACTGATAGAGAGATATGCAGAGTTGTTTGCTCCCCCCGGTATTAATCACTTACTCTGGGTTTATTAATAAACAAAAAGTGATTTTATTAAGTATAAAAAGTAGGATTTAAGTGGTTTCAAGTAATAACAGACAGAACAAAGTAAGTCATCAAGCAAAATAAAGCAAAAACACGCAAGTCTAAGCCTAATACATTAAGAAACAGATTACAGGTATTCTCTCACCCTCAGAGATGTTCCAATAAACTTCTTTCACAGACTATACTCCTTCCTAGTCTGAGCCAAATCCTTTCCCCTGGTACAGTCCTTGTAAGGGCTGGTCCACACTAGGGGCGGGGATCGAAATAAGATACGCGACTTCAGCTA